>OZ023264.1:18231241-18534660 GCA_964006375.1 Tillus elongatus
CAGCTCAAAAAATGAAGAAACATGTAGGGCCATGGCTCTTCCTGAACGAATTAACATTATGAGTAAAATCTTTTTTACTTTGTCATCGTGCTTATACCAGTTACTTTCATATACAGCAAGATTTATACTCATGCTCTAAAAAATCATTTACACAATTACAAAAATTCTGGACGCAGCAAGTGCGTTATGGTAGTGAATTTTCATAAAAATATTTTTAATAACAAATATGTGTGTTTTTTTTTAAAGTAGGTATCAAATTTGGTTACCAGTATAACCTATATAGTAAAAACAATGTGCCATGTTCCATTAAAATAACTTTATTGTGTGAAAATGTACAAAAATTTCCAAAAGTAAACTTAAGGTGTTCCCGAAAAAACACGTTTCTTGGTCAACCTTATAGGTTAATAGCAAATTGAGCTGTTCAAATATGAACATTTGATCAAAATTCGCTACCATAACGAACTTGCTGCGTCCAGAATTTATTTTCTTACAAACATGCATTATATTTCGATGGAAAATGCAAAAATGCAATAACATAAGGCGTGTTTAATTTAAAAAAAAGGAAATTTGTATCACCAACGACTTATGGACCACCCTGTGATTGCAGAAATATTCTTTTAAGATGTAGCTCAAGACACCCTATAATTAATATATACAAATTTTCTTCATATCTTATATAATAACGGATATATTGAGCTTTATTGATTTTTTACGAAAATTCGACAAAAATTATATACCATTAGACGATAAACTCTATAGCTAAGGCTACTGCCAAGCATCAGAGAAAGGGTCTATTTGAAATGAATTTTCTGCAAATATTTTAGTAAAATGAAGGACAATGACGGTTGAAACTAAGACTTTAGGGTTTGTAAAACATCCGTATTGAGACATTTTATTTCTATAGCCCGTATTAGATTTAAGTTATTTGCCTAAATGTTGCCAATTTTGACATTTTAAATCGCCACTTTGACGTTTTGAGGAAAACCCCAATTTATTTATTTTTAAATGCCTATAAATTTTTTGTCTTTTGACCTACATAGCTAAATTTTGGTAGGTAACTTACCTATAAGGATGTAAAGCTGCTTACCAAATTTGGTGGCCCTTACTTTGTTAATTCCGGAGATATAAATTTTTTTCGAAAGAAAACACAAAATTTTCCGGGAAAACCTGTGCAGATTTTCCTGACTAACGAACTTGTCCAAGCCATTTGCAAAAGGAATTTTTTCACCAAATTTGATAAAAATCGGCCCATTATTTTTTGAGTTATCGGTGTGATACATATATATATATATATATATATATATATATATATATATATATATATATATATATATATATATATATATATATATATATATATATATATATATATATATATATATATATATATATATATATATATATATATATATATATATATATATATATATATATAATATATATATATATATATATATATATATATATATATATATATATATATATATATATATATATATATATAAACATATAAAAATTGAAACTGACCCCGGATATGTTTTCTGGGGGGCTAATTAGCGCTCATTTGAAGAAATTTTTCAAAATTCAAAAGTCGGGATCTCCTCATTAGTGAATTTTTTTAAAGAAAATTCACTAATTACAAAAATTCCGGACGCAGCAAGTGCGTATAGTAGCGAATTTTTATAAGAATTGTACACTATTAGTAAGATATACTATTAAAACAAATTCTTTATATCTAAATGGACCTTGGATATCAGTTTTAGAGTCCCAGTTAGCGATTATTTGAAAAAAAAATGTTTTATATGGAGCTAAAAAATTTACAATGGTCTTAGATATAAAATGTAACTACAACAAGTGTCTTTAAAAAATTGTGTTACAAATTTCATTTAAGTTACAAAAGTTTTTCAGAAAAGAATAATTATTTACAAAGGGAATATACCTGCCTAATTATAAATATGACAGGTATTTTTCCTTACTAATTGCTTGGATGGTTTTGTTTTAATCAACCCATCCAGTTTTTGCAAACAATAACAACAAAAAGGTTTTTTTCAACAAACTTGGAGTTATCCGCAAAGCTGATTATGTTATTTTTCTTTAATTTAGTACCCACGTGCGTTTACATAGCTGTTACTATGGTTTAAGATCGAAGATTCTGGCTCAACTTAAAAAATAATGTTCCGAATTTGGTTAAATTTGGTAAATGCCTTCCCTTTGCAAGTGGGTTGGACAAGTTCGTTAGCCAGGAAAATCGGCCCAGTCTTTCCCGGAAAATTTTGTGTTTCCTTTATAAAAAAATTATATCTCCGGAAATAACAAAGTAAGGGCTGTCAAATTTGGTTCGCAGTGTTATATCATTATATGTAAATTCGTTGCTAAAATTTAGCTTTATAGGTTGAAAGACAAAAAACTCTGGACGCAGCAAGTGCGTTATGGTAGTGAATTTTCATAAAAATGTTTCTAATAGCAAATATGTTTTTTTAAGAAAGCAGGCACCAAATTTGGTTACCAGTATAATTTATATATTAGAAACAATGTACCATATTTCATCAAAATAACTTTATTGTTTGAAAATGTACAAAAATTTCTGAAAGTAAACTTAAATTTTTCCCGAAAAAACTGGTTTTCTGGTCAACCTTATAGGTTAATAGCAAATTGATTCACAATTTGAAGCATTTAATGAAGATTCGCTACCATAACGCACTTGCTGCGTCCCGAATTTCTTTTCTTACAAAGATGTATTATATTTCGATGGAAAATACAAAAATGCAATAACATAGGGCGTGTTCGATTAAAAAAATCCCCAAAAAAAAAAAAGAAAATTTGAATCACCAACGACTTATGGGCCACCCTGTAATTGTGGAAATATTTTTTAAGATGTAGCTTAAGACACCCTACAATTAATGTATACAACTTTTTTTCGTAACTTGAATAATAACGGAAATATTGCGCTTTAATGATTTTTTAAGATAATTCGACAAAAATGATATACCATTAAACGATAAACTCTATAGCCAACACTACTGCTAAAGTATCAGAGAAAGGGTCTATTTGAAATGAATTTTCTGGGAATATTTTAGTAAAATGAAGGACAATGACGATTGAAACTAAGAGCTCAGGCTTTGTAAAACATTATTCTTGAGACATTTTCCTTCCATAGATCATATTAATTTCAGGTTCATTGCCTAAATATTAACAATTTTGACGTTTAAAATCGCGAATTTGACGTTTTGAGGAAAACCCAAATTTATTTTTCTTTAAATGCCTGTAACTTTTTTGTCCTTTAACCGACAACGCTAAATTTTGGTAGGTAGCTTACATATAACGATATAAACCCGTGTACCAAATTTCGTTGCCCTTACTTTGTTAATTCCGGAGATATAAATTTTTTTCGATTTTTTTCGAAAAAAACACAAAATTTTCCGGGAAAACCCCGGCGGATTTTCCTGGATAACGAACTTATCCAAGCCACTTCAAAATTCAAAAGTCGAGATCTCCTCATTAGTGAATTTTTTTAAAGAAAATTCACTAAAAACATACAGGCGAATTGAGAACCTGGTCCTTGTTTGAAGTCGGTTAAAAAAAGCAAATAAAAGGTATTTGGGCTTGTCCGGGATTTGAACCTGGGAGCTCCCGCACTCTAAGCGGAAATCATACCTCTAGACCAACGAGTCAGTTGTTGGAGCTTTGTTTTAATGTCGTATTCCAGCGGGCGTTGTAATTATTTTAGTCATAATTAATGTTTAATCATTTATTTATATTAAAAAAACTCGTTTTTTAGTCAACTTTATAGGTTAATAGCAAATTGAGCTATTCAAATATTAAGCATTTGATCAAAATTCGCTACCATAACGCACTTACTGCGTCCAGAATTTTTGTTCTTACAAACATGCATTATATTTCGATGGAAAATGCAAAAATGCAATAACATAATAACAGATATATTGAGCTGTATTGATTTTTTTTACGAAAATTCTACAAAAATTATATACTATATACAAACTATATAGCTAAGGCTACTGCCAAGCATCAGAGAAAGGGTCTATTTGAAATGAATTTTCTGGAAACATTTTATTAAAATGAAGGACAATGACGGTTGAAACTAAGACCTCAGAGTTTGTAAAACATTCTTCTTGAGACATTTTCTTTCCATAGCCCGTATTAGATTCAAGTTCTTTTCCTAAATGTTGCCAATTTTGACATTTAAATCGCAACTTTGACGTTTTGTGAAAAACCTCAATTTATTTTTGTTTAAATGCCTATAACTTTTTTGTTCTTTGACCTACAGAGCTAAATTTTGGTATATGACTTGCCTATAATGATATAAACCCGTGTATAAAATTTCGTTGTCCTTACTTTGTTAATTTTGGAGATATAAATTTTTTTCGAAAGAAAACACAAAATTTTCCGGGAAAACCTCGTCGGATTTTCCTGGCTAACGAACTTATCCAAGCCACTTGCAAAAGGAAGGTACTCACCAATTTTGACGTTTAAAATCGCGATTTTGACGTTTTGAGGAGAACCCAAATTTATTTTTCTTTGAATGTCTGTAACTTTTTTGTCCTTTAACCTATGGAGCTAAATTTTGGTAGGTGACTTGCCTCTAGTTATATAAACCCGCGTATGAAATTTGGTTGCCCTTACTTTGTTAATTTTGAAGATATAAATTTTTTTCGATTTTTTTTCAAAAGAAAACACAAAATTTTCCGGGAAAACCTCGGCGGATTTTCCTGGCTAACGAACTTATCCAAGCCACTTGCGAAAGGAAGGTATGTGCCAAATTTTATCAAAATCGGTCCATTATTTTTTAAGTTATAGGTGTGACACATAAATATATATATATATATATATATATATATATATATATATATATATATATATATATATATATATATATATAAACATATAAAGTCTGAAACTGACCTCGGATTTGGGTTCCGGGGGTCCTAAATAGCGCTCATTTGAAGAAATTTTTTCAAAATTCGAAAGTCGGGATCTCCTCATTAGTGAATTTTTTTTAAGAAAATTCACTAAAAGTTATTTGCATTTAAAGAAAGATATATTGGGGTTTTCCTCAAAACGTCAAAGTCGCGATTTAAAACGTCAAAATTGGCAACATTTACGCCAAGAACCTGAAACTAATAATATCTATGGAAAGAAAATGTCTCAAGAAGAATGTTTTGCAAAGCCTGAAGTCTTAGCTTCAACCGTCATTGTCCTTCATTTTACTAAAATGTTTCCAGAAAATTGATTTCAAATAGATCCTTTCTCTGGTGCTTTGGCTGTAGTCTGAGCTATAGAGTTTATCGTTTAATGGTATAGAATTTGTATAGAATTTGCGTACAAAATCAATAATGCTTAATATATCCTTTATTATAAAAGATACGAAAAAATATATACATTAAATATAAAGTGTCTTGAGCTACATCTTAAAAAAATCTTTCTACAATGACCGGCTGGCCCATAATTTTAATTTTTTTGCATTTTCCAACCAAATATAATGCATGTTTGTAAGAAAAGAAATTCGGGACGCAGCAAGTATGTTATGGTAGCGAATTTCCTTTAAATACTTCAAATTTGAATAGCTAAATTTGCTATTAACCTATAAGGTTGACCAAAAAATCCGTTTTTTCGGGAAAACTTCAAGTTTACTTTCAAAAATTTTGTATATTTTCAAAAAATAAAGTTATTTTGTTGAAACATGGCACATTGTTTCTACTATATTGGTTATACTGGTAACCTAATATGATGCCTGCTTTAAAAAAACACACATATTTGCTATTAAAAATATTTTAATGAAAATTCCCTACGATAACGCACTTGCTACGTCCAGACTTTTATTGTTTATTGTTTGCAAAAACTGGATGGGTTGACTAAAAAAACCATTAAGTTGGCTTTACATGTAAAATGTCAATTTCAACTTATAGGATGAAAAGAAGGGTAATTTTCAGAGACCATAAACAGGTAAGCGGGTGCACTAACTATGTGAAAATAAATTAGAATAGCGGAATACATCCTTCTTTAGCTTGATATAAAACGAACGGCCGCAAAAGTGAGTATTACCTACAACTTTCCAACAAAAAATTCCAAATAACGCCATTAGTTGGCATTTTCCCTAATTTTTATTGTGATTTTCTACACCCTAAATTACATCTATATGAGAAATTTCATAAAAATCGGACATGCGCCCCGAAAGTAAACCTTTGCCGATGCGTTAAAAAATTAGGAATGTTGGTGTGTTTGTAAAACTGTTATTTCAATACTGAAATATATCTTACAACGCCCCTACTTCTTGCCTAGACATTTTTGATGTCGTTTGACTATAATTGGTCTAGCACACTAACGAGCTATAATCAAAGCGAAACCGGTTGTTGTATCTATGATGGTCAGAATGCAGCTAGCATTACACATTTCTAATTGTATTATTGAAATTTAGAAAGAGATCAAATATACTTACACTAACTCGGAGTTCATTGGCGTACCAATAATAAAGAAACTGAAAACTAACAGTTACAGCAAACGCACACAAGAATATGCCCTCAGTGATGTCAGTCGTCTAGAAGTAAAAGTATTAATCATAGCAAAATTAAAGATGGTGCTTATATTTACTTTTGTAATCTCAAAAATCAATATGGCAATATGCATGGAGTTTGTGACAAAATCTATCAACATTAGCGTGCACATTGTTTCATCGAGATCTTTAACAAACCTGCAAAATATTAATAACATTAATAACAGAAGTTTTAAAAAAGTAATAATGTTTTAGCAACTTGTCGACAACAATTTGGTTCTGTCTATAAGACTTCACAAAATTGCTTAAAATGAGGCAGAATTTTAGCATGTTGGAAGGAATTGTCCAAAAAGGAGTTCAGTCTCCATCTACAATTGTCATAACTGATACGTATTTCGACGACGAACATGTTTTCATCAGTAGCTGTCGCGAAACTAACTGCATGGGTAAAGTTATCCTATTTATATGCCTAACAATATATACTTCAAATGATGACATATTAGTGATGTAATACTGGATGATGCAATAGGGTTTTATGCAATACCAGTGATAAAATACCGGATGATGCAATACCATCTGATGCAAATCAGGCTACACACATAGTTAGACAAACGACACCACTCATAACTCATCAGAATCCCGCCTTTCCACATTCGACTGAAAAATACCGACTGTCTGAATACAGGACTCGAACCCGCGACCTCCTAGTCCAATGCTAGAGGTTACTGACCCCGCCAACTGAGATATTCAGCATGTTTGTTAGACATATCTGATATATTTACTCACATCACTTGTATGTGACACAATTCTGGTTTTGAGTTACTCAATATTTTTCTAGGCATTTAATGAATTTTCATATGTGTAGTGTGCTACGACTGTAATAAATCCCAGAAAGGAAAACTAATGTCAATTCTGACATTAATCGTTGACAAAGTACTCGTTAATATATATCTCTTCACTTATTGAAATTCAAAATGCAAGAAAATTATAAACACCAATATATTGCAATTATTCTAGAGGGTGACGCCTTGAAAACGAAACAGACCGATTTGCGTCCAGAGAATTTTTTTAAGAAACGCTGAAACACGTCAATTTTAATATTGAGGGGAACATGTTTAGACATAAAACTCAACTTTGTCACATCAACTAACAACCCTTATTTTTTAAATAGGTAATATGGTTCGAGTGTTACATCATTTGAAAGCTCTTTCTTTTCTAAATTCAGCACACAAATTTTTTTGGAAGTTTTATCAACTCGTTTAAAATTTATTCACAGTTAGAGTTGCAAGAACGTATTTCATTCATTGTGATAAAAAATGCACTAATTAGGCAATTTTTCCTTAAAAAAAAACTACAAAACAAAACCAAACGTTCAAAACTGTTTATTCAGTTAAGGAAATGTTCGAATTGTTGACCACCAGCTTCCATACAAAAGTACAAATTTTGTTCAAAACGAGCTCTGACATTCTGGAGCATTTGTGGAGTTATTAGACGGCATTCTTCAACAATGCGTCGTCGTAATTCTTCCAGAGACTCCGGTTCTGTTGCGTAAATTCTACTCCTTATATGGCCTCATAGAAAGAAGTCTAAAGGAGTTAAATCCGGTGATCTAGAGGGCCAGTCAATAGCACCTCTACGCCCAATCTATTGTCCTGAAAACTGTTTGTTCAAAAACTCCCTAACACGTTGTGAAAAATGCGGAGGAGCTCCATCTAGTTGAAACACTAATTGATTTTTTTGATAACGATCATCATTTTCAACAATGACAATTAGTAGAGGGTAAACGATATATCCTAGTAACACCAAATACGTTTCGCCACTCAAATTGCCATCACGAAATATTGGTGCGGTTAAACGGTCTCCAAAAATGCCAGTCCAGACATTCAATTTCTGTGAAATTTGAGTGTGGACTTCGTGAAAATTTCTTGGATTATTATCTGTCCAATAACGACAATTATGACGATTAACTGTAGAGTTTAATAAAAACGTTCACTCGTCTGAAAAACAGATATTGAATAGAAGGTTCCCGTTATCAGCTATTCGTGCAGTCATAACTTCACAAAACTCCAGCCGCCGATCAAAATCATCTTCATTCAGTTGTTGTACAAGATGAATTTTATACGGGTGAAATTTATGATGCTTCAATATTCGCTGAATAGTTCTTCTTTTGATGTTTGAAACAGTCGCCAATTTTCTCGTACTCAAAGTTGGGTCTGCAGCAATTTGTTCTAAAACTTCAATCTCAGTAGTCTCATTTCTAACCGGAAATTCAAGTGTAGGATTCCATTTTTTGTTGGATACTGAACCACCTTGTCCAAAATGTATTTTCTGTTAACATGTCTGTTCGGATGTCGTTCATTAAACAAATTTGCGGTACGGTTGGCACAGTCATCGTTTTTGAAAAAAGAGTAATTATTTCAACTATTTCTTCTACAGAATACACCATTGTGAAATTAATATTCGGTAGTGCTATCTAGTATCAAACCGACCGATAAACAGAAATAATAAACCGCATTTCTCTCATTCCGATAAGAAATCTTCTGATAGTCAATTTTTTGTTTACAAACCGACAAAACATTGACTATCAGCACGTTTCTTATCGTCTATGGGGAAAGTTAACCGTAGACAAATGTAACGACAAATCAAGCACGGGGGAAAGACTTAAATAAGCATTCCAAGAGTTAGATGCAGAAGAAATTCAGACGGCAATTACTGGTGGTGTAATCAACAAAATCTTGAAATGTCTAAGTTAACGGCCAACAATTCGAACATTTAAGTTACCAGTACTGAGACTAATACCAAGAGTTTTATTATTGTCATAGCACACCACACAAATGAAAGTTCATCAAATATCTAGAAATATATTGTGTAACTCAAAACCAGAACTTTTCAGGCATATAGAGTTGTCTCACGTACAAGTAAAATGGGTAAATATATTAGAGTTGTCTAACACATATACCGTGTGTCATTTAATAATGCCATAATTATGTGTTTTATGTAAAAATCACCATTCATTCGAAATTGATCAATTTTGGGTATAGAAAATGGTAATATATTTAAAGGGCAATTATAAATTGCATTCATTGAGGGCATAATATACAGGGTGTTCTATTTGAAATAACCGATTTATCACATTCTGAACTTCTCATAATATGTAAACAATTTTCAGAACACTCTGAATATGATACATGTTATAAAACCTTAATATTTTTCTGATGTATAGTGTAGAATTATCTACACGACGAGTTATTGCCACCAAAAGTTACGATTTTTTTCAAAAATTTTCAAAAAAATTGAAATATCTCTGAAACTATTGAATGTCTATAAATATTCATCAGGGTTGACCTAAAAATCAACGACAAACTCAAAAATGCAGTTATATACAGGGTGTTATATTTTAAATTGCAAAGGTTATAGCAGTTTCCGGTATAACTGCAAATCGGCAATTTTGGAATATGTCACCATATGATAAAGTATCTTTAGAAACCGAACAAACCAATTTTGTATATGTATATGTATATGTATATGTATATGTATATGTATATGTATATGTATATGTATATGTATATGTATATGTATATGTATATTTATATGTATATGTATATGTATATGTTTATATATATATATATATATATATATATATATATATATATATATATATATATATATATATATATATATATATATATATATATACAGGGTGTTTCAAAAATGATGGTCTATGTTACAGGTTCACATTTAGCACAAAGAATAAGACTATTTTTACATATAAACATAGGTCCGCAAATGCTTAGTTTTTTAAATACAGCGTGTTAATGTTATTTGTTTTTGTCAGTTTTTCATGAATAAGTCCAAGTCAAATTAAAATTTTGGCGTGAAAATTGGCATGTGAGGGTTTTCGAGGGCAAGAAATTTAAATATGTTATTGTTAATAACACTGCTCGAAAGGGCGCTACTTGTAAGACTATGTTTGCATTCAATTGGCTATAATTTTTTGACACCCAGTAATATCGACCTACCGTATAGCTACATTGCAGCCCTTATCAATTGTAAGAAAAAAATGTATATTTGATCCAAATCTCTCAGACACACCATTTTCGAGATATTTCAATTTTTGTATGTCGATGTCGCTCAAAAATTAATTTTTGTCAAGAAATTAATTGTATTGTCTGCAAATTTTAACAACAAATAAAAAAGTTTATAACATTTTATGATACCTCACTACAATAGATGTTCAAAATGGCCACCCTCTACTTAAATACACTTTCTTATTCTGCGGCGCATACAACGTCGTACTCTGTGAAATATTTCTGGTGTATTTCTAATTTGTTCGCATCCAAGTACAATTATTTGCTGCAGATCATCAACATTTTCAACATTTGCTTCATAAACAATACTTTTGAGATGCCCCCATAAATAAAGGTCCATAGGATGGGGGGGCCGGCGATCGAGCCGGCCATGGCTGAGGTCCACCGCGTCCCATCCATCTGCGTCCAATAGTATTGCTTAGGTAATTTCTGACATTTAGGGCGAAACGTGGGGGAGCTTCATCATGCATAAACCACAGGTTATGTCTTATGTCAAGAGGTACATTTTCTAATAACCCATTTAGTTGGTTTTGCAGGAATTCAAGATAAGTTGTAGCATTAAGTCTGTGAGGTAAAAAAATTGGTCCTATCAAATTACACCCTACAAGTCCAGCCCATACATTTAAGGAAAATTGCTGTTGATGATGCCATTCAAAAACTGCGTGGGGATTTTCGTCAGCCCAAATATGATTCTTACGAAAATTGACGCCCCGTCGCGCCTAAATCCAGATTCGTCAGTGAACAATACAAAATTCAACAAGTTCTCTACATTATTATGTTGAAGCAACCATTGGAAAAATTGTAGACGAGGTATAAAATCTCTTTCAGGCGATAGTGACCGCACACGTTGGATGTGATATGGACGCAATTGTTGCTCATGAAGAACTCGCCATATCGTTGCATTGGATGCTCCCAGATGGCTGGCCATTTCCCTATTACTTATTTTTGGATTTTGTTCAATTTCATCCAGAACAGCCTCTTTAAAATCAGGATTTCGTGCACTTCGTGGGTCTGCCTCGATCAGCAGTAACTTTATTAAGGGTACCTGGTAAAAAAAATATACAATATTCGAAAGAGACAGATCGATGTATTAGATATATGTAAGTATGTACCTGTTTCTCGCAGACGGATGTCAATCCGTTGAAACATCCTTCTGTCTGGAATTCTCCGATTTGGGAAGGCTTCTTCATACAGTCGTTTCGCCTCATAACTGTTATCAAAAGCCCGTGGATCCATAACATGCATGTCTGTTAGTTCATTGGTGGTAAATACTTCCATATTTAATTAGAAAAATTACGGACAATGCAATTAATTATTTAAAAATAGTGAGTAGTCTCAAACGTAAAAGTCAAATGTAGTATATGTCACGACGAAAACGCAAAAGTCAAGTCCCGTAACGATGGAAACCACTTTGTTAAATGGTTTATTCAAAGTTTGTTATCATGGCTTTTTATTTTATCTTCATGATTGTATCTTGTCAGTTCTTTTTTCTGGTAAGATTTTAATATTTAGCTAGAGAATAAGAAAGTTAAGTTTATACATACTGATACCAATTGAAAGGTGAAAAATATATTCCTATGATTTTTCGCAGAATTAATTTTTGAGCGACATCGACATACAAAAATTGAAATATCTAGAAAATGGTGTGTCTGAGAGATTTAAATCAAGTATACATTTTTTGCTTACAATTGATACGGGCTGCAATGTAGCTATACGGTAGGTCGATATTACTGGGTGTCAAAAAATTATAGCCAATTGAATGCAAGCATAGTCTTACAGGTGGCGCCCTCTGCCAGGAGTGTTATTAACAATAACATATTTAAATTTCTTGCCCTCGAAAACCCCCACATGCCAATTTTCACGCCAAATTTTTTGTTTGACTCGGACTTATTCGTGAAAAACTGACAAAAACAAATAACTTTAACACGCTGTATTTAAAAAACTAAGCATTTGCGGACCCATATTTATATAAAAAAATAGTCTTATTTTTTTGTGTTGAATATGCACCTGTAACATAAACCATTCTTTTTGAACCACCCTGTACAAATTTTATATCAGTGAAATAACTCAATATTTAACTCAACCTCTGTGGTACAGAGTCTAGGAGTAATCAGGCTACATGGATTAAATAATCATGGGAAATTGTTCATAACGTTTTTCATAGATTTTTCTCACATACCTTATAATATGTTGATGTTCTAGAACACAAGTTTTTATTCTTTGATGCATTGTTGCTTTATATTCCGTATCATAACTAATAGTGTCGAAGTGTCTCACTCGTATTTTAAATATTTCAATCAACATCACACTGTGTCTTATCATTGTTAAGAAAAGTGTATCAGCTGCGATTATTATAAAAGATAAATTAACCGAAACCAAAATCTGATAGGCAAAAAGTAAATGATAATGGCTTTGTTCATCAAAAGGGACCCACTGACTTTCTGGCAGAGGCCTTACAGTAACTGTACAATTAAATGTACAAGCCGTGTCTTCTTCCCAGTTCCATACTAGCATTACATATCTAGATGCCACATAAAAAACGTCTGTAAGCCAATACCAAACAACCAAAACATGGTAAAGCATTCTGGTAGTTTTCTTATTCCCAGCAAAACATTCCAGGATTCGTTTATCGGGGTCATGCTGAATAGTAGCTTCATCAACAGCCAGTCTTTTTATCTGCCCAGTGAGGGCTTTTGATTTTGCTAGATGAACTTTAGCTGCAGTTGTGAAGTACATTAGGAATGTACCGATATGTTTAGCAACATCTTTGTCAGGATCTGCATACACTCTTGGTGTGGCCATCAGCATGCTTAACGGATATATTATGGCACTTGCCTCAAAAATGAAAGAATACAGTTTGTAGATTTTGCGGTACTTTTTGTCTACAAATTCTTCAGGCCAGCAACCTGAAGCAATCATATAAGGTTTAAGTGGTTTAATTAGTGAAGAATCGACCATCTTAAACTGTTTCTGATATGGCTCACAAGGGTTTTAGGGAGTTTACGTGGTATTGTCGCAAATTTATAGTAAATTCTTAAAGAATAAGAAAACGTTTTTAACCATTTGCTTGTATCATGGCTCAGTTTAAACTTCCAAAGTTTCAACAAAGAATACTTATAATAGTTGTGCTAATTGTAGAGCAGCAATATGATTAATTGGATAGAGTACATTAGATTTTCAAGTTGCAGCAGTTTTAATTACAGATAATACCACAACAACATGTCCTTCACCTTTAAATAATCTCGGTGTAATGTTGCCAGTGAGTTATAGGTTTTTGATAAGAAATAATATCCGGTATACAAGTGATTCATAAGTTAAAACATTAAATTTAACAAAACAAACAGCTTCTTTATGAAAGAAAAAAGTTGGCACCTATAAATTTATGAGCACATATATAGTTAAGATGATAGCTTATGGAAAGCTCTTATATATGCATCGTTGCTCATAAGTAAGGCGACAAGGCCATAACTTTTAAACCGAGAAAGGCATCGGACACAAAAATTTTAGGATTGCACTACACTATTTGCCACTAATTGGTGGTACTACCGACTTTTTTGAAGCACACCCTTTTTTGGAGCATGACAATTTTAACTTCTTGATTAAAGGGAATAATTAAAAGGCTTTTACTACCAGACAATTATTTAATTCTCAACCCTACGCGTTTCGGCGCATTAATGAGCGATCTTCAGGGGTTTAGACCTAGAATGTAAAAATTGGTTGTCAGAAACTAAGTTCCTGGTAGGTCTAACATGCGAGTGACTACACTGCAACTACAGAAAATACAAGGTCTAACAAAAACTAAGTGTTAAACATCAAAACAGCCCTAACGGCCATGCAAGGTTTAAACTGACAGTAGTGTCAGGAGCTATAAAACATCTCTATAAAATACACATTTTTAAAACGGAACTGGAGTCCCGTTTTAGTGAATTTTTGTAGAAAAAATTCACTAATAGGGAGATCCCGAGTTTTGAATTTTGAAAAAAATTTTGCAAATGAGTGCGAACTAGAACTCCTAGAACCCACATCTGGGGTCAGTTTCAATTTTTATATGTTTATATATATATATATATATATATATATATATATATATATATATATATATATATATATATATATATATATATATATATATATATATATATATATATATGGTGGCGCATTGAAAACAAAACAGACCGATTTGCGTCCAGAGAAATTTTTTTTAAGAAACACTGAAACGCGTCAATTTTATTTTTTAATATTGAGGGAGACATCTTCTGACATAAAACTCAACTTTGTCACATCAACCCCTTAAGGGTGGTGATAACAACCCTTATATTTTAAATGAGGAACATGGGTCGAGTGTTACATCAGTTGAAAGTGCCTTCTTTTCTGAATTCAGCACACAAATTTTTTTGGAAGTTTTATCAACTCGTTTAAAAATTATTCACAGTTGAAGATGCAAAAAAAACGCATTTTACTCATTCTGATAAGAAATGTACTGATAGTCAATGTTTTGTTGGTTTGTAAACAAAAAATTGACTATCAGAACATTTCTTATCGGAATGAGAGAAATGCGGTTTTTTATTTCAGTTTATCGGTCGGTTTGATACTTGATAGTACTACTGAAAATTAATTTCACAATGGTGTATTATGTAGAAGTAAGAGTTGAAATAATTACTCTTTTTTTCAAAAACGATGGCTGTGCCAACCGTACCGCAAATTTGTTTAATGAACGACATCCGAACAGACATGTTAACAGAAAATACATTTTGGAGTTAGTTGCAAAGTTTCGACAAAGTGGTAGAGTAGCCAACAAAAAACGGGATCCTGAACGTGAATTTCCGGTTAGAAATGAGACTAATGAGATTGAAGTTTTAGGACAAATTGCTGCAGACCCAACTTTGAGCACGAGAAAATTGGTCACTGTTTCAAACATCAAAAGAAGAATTATTCAGCGAATATTGAAGCATCATAAATTTCACCCGTATAAAATTCGTCTTGCACAACAACTGAATGTAGATGATTTTGATCGGCGGCTGGAGTTTTGTGAAGTTATGACTGCACGAATAGCTGATAATGGGAACTTTCTGTTCAATATCTGTTATTCAGACGAGTGTACGTTTTTATTAAACTCTACAGTCAATCGTCATAATTGTCGTTATTGGGTCGATAATAATCCAAGAAATTTTCACGAAATCCACACTCAAACTCCACAGAAACTGAATGTCTGGACTGGCATTTTTAGAGATCCTTTAATCGGACCAATTTTTCTTGATGGCAATTTGAGTGGCGAAACGTATTTGGAGTTACTAGAAAATATCGTTTACCCTCTACTAATTGACATTGTTGAAAATTATGACCGCTATCAAGAAAATCAATTAGTGTTTCAACAATATGGAGCTCCTCCGCATTTTTCACAACGTGTTAGGAAGTTTTTGAACAGAGAGTTTCCAGGACAATGGATTGGGCGTAGAGGTTTTATTGAGTTTTAGACTTCTTTCTATAGGTCCATTTAAAGAGTAGAATTTACGCAACAGAACCGTAGTCTCTGGAAGAATTACGACGACGTATTGTTGAAGAATACCGTCTAATAACTCCACAAATGCTCCAGGGTGTCAGAGCTCGTTTTAAACAAAATTTGTACTCTTGTATGGAAAGCTGGTGGTCAACAATTTGAACACTTACTTAACTGAATAAACATTTTTAAACATTTGGTTTTGTTTTTTAGTTTTTTTAAACGAAGAATTTACTAATTGTGCATTTCTTATCACAATGAATGAAATACGTTCTTGCAAATCCAACTGTGAATAACTTTTAAACGAGTTGATAAAACTTCCAAAAAAATTACTGTGCTGAATTCAGAAAAGAAAGAGCTTTCAAATGACGTAACACCCGACCCGACTCATGTTCCCTATTTAAAATATAAGGGTTGTTATCACCACCCTTAAGAGGTTGATGTGACAAAGTTGAGTTTTATGTCAAAACATGTCCCCCTCAATATTAAAATTGACGTGTTTCAGCGTTTCTTAAAAAAATAATTCTCTGGACGCAAATCGGTCTGTTTCGTTTTCAATGCGCTACCCTATATATATATATATATATATATATATATATATATATATATATATATATATATATATATATATATATATATATATATATATATATATATATATATATATATGTATGTATGTATAATACCGATAACTTAAAAAATAATGAGCCAATTTGATAAAATTTTGCACGTACCTTCCTTCTATAAATGGCTTAGACAAGTTCGTTAGTTAAGAAAATCGGACGAGGTTTTCCGGGAAAATTTTGAGTTTCCATTCAAAAACAAATTTTATCTTAAAAAATAAAAAAGGTATGATAAGCAAATTTGGTGGGCAGGTTTACGATGTAAAAGGTAAACTATAGACTAAAATTTAGATTTCTATGTTACAAGAAAATAAAGTTATAATAAAATATTTTGTACTAGATCATTTCTATGAAAATTTACTACCATAACGCACTTGCTGCGTCCAGGCTTTTATTCTATGCAGTTTTCGTCTGAAAATCTAAAGACAATAGATGAAAAATCAAACCTTGGCATCATTTCATATAGCACTTTTCTGTAACTAAAGACAGGAATTAGTAAATATTAATCCCATAGTCGCTTTGGCTATTGAGTCGGCAGCTATTCGTGTTCTCTTTTCTTCTTTCTCTTATTTAGCATTGCCTAAAACTATTGCATTCTGACAATGTAAAAATATGCCAGATGTTGTGTTTAAAATTTCAAAGTTTGGGTCACTTTCGTTGAAATCTAAAGTATCCCGAATATCTTCAATATTCTGAAAGTTGGGTTGGGTTGGGTTTTTCTTTTAAAAAAATTAACTAATGAGGAGATCGCGACTTTTGAATTTTGAAAAAATTTCTTCAAAGAGCGCTATTTGGGACCCCTGGAACCCAAATCCGAGGTCGGTTTCACACTTTATATGTTTATATATATATATATATATATATATATATATATATATATATATATATATATATATATATATATATATATATATATATATATATATATATATATATATGTATATATACATATTTACGTGTCACACCGCAAACTCAAAAAATAATGCGCCGATTTTGATAAAATTTGGTGAGTACCTTCCTTTCGTAAGTGGCTTGGAGAAGTTCGTTAGCCAGCAAAATCGGACTAGTTTTTCCCGGAAAATTTTTCGTTTTCTTTCAGAAAATTTTTATATTTCCTGAAATAACAAAGTTAGGGCAACCATATTGGGTGCGAGGGTTTATATCATAAAAAGAAACCATGCACCAAAATTTGAATCTCTAGGTTAAAATAAAACAAAGTTATAAGCTTTTAATTATTTTTTTTCTGAAAACGTCAAAAAAGTCGCGATTCTAAACGTCAAAATTGACATGTTCTAGATAGAGCACTTACATGAACGACTATGCAGCATAAATGTCGTAAGAAGTTAAGAAGCCTTAAGTTTCAGCGTTAATCTTTATTGTGCTTTATTTTATTAAATTATTTGCAGAAAATTAATTTAAAATAGGCCATTTATGTGATGCTTTGGTAGCAGTTTTAGTTATTTATTTAATTTTAAGGAATCAGATTACGTTTATTATTTGACTTTTTTTAAAATTGTGTAATGTGAAAGTTTTTAATGGAGAAGCGGTGTTGGTAAGTAGTTTCTCCTTTCTATGGACTTCTGCAAGGTGAGTTTTTTACAGTTTGCATTTGTAACTCCATTGAGGCATGTTTACCTTGTACAGAACCTCAAATTTACTTTAGGTCTCTTAACTGTATTGTGGTGTTGACATCTTAGCATTTGTCCGATTGTTAATGCATAAAGGGGTTCCTCTAAGCATGCTTCTGATTTTTTTTTTCAAAAAAAGAACAATACGCTAATCTGCTAATTTACCTATAAATGTTATTAATATTGAAAAAAATTGAAACAACGCTCGTGCCTCGAATAAAGTTCCCTTCGTCATTTTAACTTTAAATGAAATTTCCTTCTCCCGTTTCGCATCCGTTCAACACATTGGGCACAGAAAATATAGGAATTTACTTAAAATTATCATTTATAACTAAAGGAAAATACAATTTGTTCTAGGTATGCAACGAAAAAATTCACACAAAATAGATTAATTTCTAGATTATAAAACCTACTGTGACGCTATAACCAAACAACGTTAAATGAAAGGAAAACCATTTCAGGTTGAGGGATGGAAAAATGTTTTTACAGTAAAATAAGCTTTCGTACTTCAAAAAATAACAAGATTTTTATAAGGCGTAATGCAATAGTGCATAATAGCAATCCACGGCAACAGTACATGTCATATTCAACTAACAAATTATTTTGATAAATATCAGATCTAGTTTCAAAGTGACATGTAAATTAGTATTTTATTTTCTGACATTTGTAATACAAATGTATACATGCTCTTCTTCTTACATTCATATTTATTTTTGGCGATCACAATTTTACTCATAGAGTTGGATACAATTTTAGTGACTTTTGAATTTGGACAAGATTTCTTTAAATGAGCGCGAACTAGGCCCCATAGAACCCATATCCGGGTTAGTTTCAGTTTTTATCTGTTTTCTTATATACAGGGTGACGCATTTCTAGGGTAAATCTTAAAAGATCCATTATTATACAAGATATGAGAAATATTTTTATATGTTAATTATACGATGTCTGGAGCTGCATCTTATAAAATTATTTTTGCAATCACAGGTGGCCCATAAGTCGCTGGTGATGCAATTTTTTTCCTAATCGAACACGCTTTATAGTATTGCAATTTTTGCATTTTCCATCGAAACATAATGCATGTTTGTAAGAAAATAAATTCGGGACCTAGCAAGTGCGTTATGGTAGCGATTTTTCATAAAATGTTTCTTTCGATAGCTTAATTTACTATTAACCTAAGGTTCGTTGGCCAGGAAATCAGTCTTTTCGGCACATTTTAAGCTTATTTTCGGAAGACTTTTGTATATTGTTAAACAATAAAGGTATTTTAATGAAATATGGGCTTCTCCTATATAGGTTATACTGGTAACCAAATTTGATGCAACCTTTCTTTACAAAAAATATATTTCCTATTGAAAACATTTTTATGAAAATTCACTACCATAACGCCCTTGCTGCGTACAGACATTTTTTAAGTCTCTATCACGTCGTCGGATTTTGCTCCTTATAACTTGAAAACAGCGGCAACAATAAACTATCTAATTTGAGCCATTGAGTCCCTTTATATGCGTTTTGTGATCATTAGAGCTGTGGGGACAATCTAGTTCCTAGTTGCGATCAATATGGCGTTAATGCAATACATCTTACAATATATAAACCTGGATCTCTCTTTTTGCTACACCAGAGGCTTAAGTACTGTGGTACCCTAGCATTCACAATAAATACACAATTTTCTATAGTCACAAATAGTTTAATATATATTTCTCTGTTACACAGTGAATTATTTATATTTAAACTAGACCGCGTAATATTCAACAAAAATCTCTAGACGCAGCAAGTGCGTTATGGTAGCGAATTTTCTTTAAAATATTTTTAATACCAAATGTCTTTGATGAAAGCAGGCACCAAACTTGGTTGCCTATAGAAACAATGTACCACATTTCATCGAAATAACTTTATTGTTTAAAAATACATAAACATTTTTCAAAAGTCTGGATGCAGCAACTGTGTTATGGAAGTGAATTTCCATAAAAATGTTTTTAAAAGCAAATGCGAGCAGGCATAAATCTGATTACCGGTACAGCCTATGTAGTAGAAACAATGTACTATATTTTATCAAAAGTACTTATGGTTTGAAAATATACAAAAATTTTCCGAAAAGAAACTTAAATGTTGGTTTCCTAACCAACAAAGCTTAGGTTAATAGCAAATTGAGCTATTGAAATTTGAAGGATTTAATGAAAATTCGGTAAATTTGCAGATTAGCTCCCGAACGCTTTTCAAAAAATTGTTTTCAGAAATATTACTAGGACCCCACCAGAATGTACAAACCACAAGAAAAATTTCCTGTTCACACCCCCCAAGGAAGTTACGGGACTGGGACTGAATAGGGGTGCTGGGCGGGGTAGGTAGTAAAAAGGAAATATGAGCAGAAAAACAAAGAAAACTGCTTAAAAGCTGTCTATTTGAAGCCATATTGCCATTAAACCCCGCCTACCTCGCACAGCACCCATATTCACCCCCAGGTCACGTAACTTCCTTGAGGGGTATGAACAAGAAGTTTTTCTTGTGGTTTATGCAACAAGGGTGGTTGTATGCACACGAGGGGGGAAAGAAAATGCCTACGACGAAGCAGACTCCCCCTCCCGCTTTGACTTGCGGTAGGGTTGGGGGTTGAGGGTGGCTGCTAGGTAGCTATCTGAAAACAGCTTTTTGAAAAGCGTTCGGTAACTAATCTGCAAATTTACCGGAAATTCGCTACCAAAACACACTTACTGCGCCCAAATTTTTTCCTTATAAACGCATCATATTTCGATAAAAAATGCAAAAATGCATTAACAAATTTGTTCTACGAAAATTAGCTAACAAAATTATAGACCGTTAAACCATAACTTCACTAAACCTACAAATAAATATCCAAAAAAGCATCAGCTTAACTGACAGCCAAAGCATCAGAGAAAAGGTCTATTTGAAATGAATATTCTGTAAATATTTTAGTAAAATGAAGGGCAATGACAGTTGAATCTGAAACTTAAGGGTTTGCAGAACACTCTTCTTGCAACATTTTCTTTTCACAATCGGTATTCGTTTCACATTCTTTGCCTAGACATTGCCAATTTTGACGTTTAAAATCGCGAGTTTGTTTCTTTAACTGCCCATAACTTCTTTGTCTTTAAAGCTAGGGACCTAAATTTTGGTACAGAGTTCACTCTTTATAATACAAACACGCGTTGCCCTTACGTTGTTATTTACGGCGATATGATTTTTTTAGAAAGAAAATACAACATTTTCCGGGAAGACTTGGTCCGATTTTTCTGGCTAACGAACTTATCCAAGCCACTTGCAAAAGGAAGGCACTTACTAAATTTGATCAAGAGCGGTCCATTATTTTAAGAGTTATCGGTTGGATATATATATATATATATATATATATATATGAACACACATATCTCCTCATTAGCGAATTAAAAAAAAATCGCTCATAATCATTAATGATACATTCCCACCATTCGTGATCCGTCATCGGTCCACGTTCCCTGTGAATCATTTTGCTCCGAAAATGGTCGCCACAAGTATATTTGTGTATTTTTCGTAGGAAAATTCCTCTGCACGTTAAGAAATATTATTTTTCTACCTTTAAATTTTGAATGGCCCTGACCTCTTTCTACGCTCATTGTATGCACACCTATTGGATTCGATCTCTTCAAGAATCAAATGAATCAAGTGTGCTAAAAATCCATATTTATTTACATAAATAGCTGCTTAAATATCGGGAGATATTTATAAAAGAAAGCATGCCCAGATTCTGGATATAATTGAAACGACATGTCATGTCACAATAAACCCATCGGATACTTGAACGGATAAACAGGTCACGCACAATATAAATTAATCATAAACTTCTCCTGGTGAATAATAAACGGTCACGGATTAAAGGGGGGTTAATTATAAATCAGAATTTTACTCGCACAGATTAAAACACGGGATTGGTTCTAATAAATGTTTCATCCCTTTAGAAACAAACAGACTACTACCCACTGGCTTATACAGATATACCATATAAGATCATCGACACAGTCTCAATGCAATGTCGCCTGGTCGACACAACCATGATTCTCTGTCCTTAACAGCCCTTTTTGTTTCATTGTCGCTTTAGAATTTGCAGATATGTTTTTCGTGGTCTACCCTTTTATCTTTTCCCAGTATTTGTGCTTTAAATTTAAAAATAATTATCAGGAAGCTACTATATCTCAGAATATGATCTGGTAGATTTTGCTCCCCTTCTCTTACTTTCGTTCAACAAGCATATTTCTTCTCTCATCTCTTCCAGCCCAAGATCTATAAAACTTTATAGATCTTGCTTCCAGCCCACGTTTAATCGTCTTTCAGTGAATGTTCTTGGGAAAAAATAACTAAGGAGGAGATCGTGGCTTTTGAATTTTAAAAAAATTCTCCAAATGAGCGCGAAAAAATATCCAGGGTCAGTTTCAATTTATATATATAGATAGATAGATAATTTATTTTCGCCTTCTTTCCATAATACATGGATAAACTCGTCACAATATATATATATATATATATATATATATATATATATATATATATATATATATATATATATATATATATATATATATATATATATATATATATATATATATATATATATATATATAAACAATATAACACGAACACAAATATATAATACAGTACAGTATAAAAACAAGTATGCTGTTTAGTTACAAAAAAAAAACAAAGATAAAAGTGCACAATGTGAAAAACACAACGCTTGAAACAATGAGATAAAAACATCTGTATACACTTATATAGACTGCAATATAATAAAAATACACATGAACAATATTAAGCAACAAAACAATCAAGTACAAAAACATTTAAAAATTCCAGTTAAATCATCTGCCTCACAGAGCACGAAACAAACTCATCGACCGCATAAAATGATTGCTCACTTAAATATTTTTTAGACCGGCTTTAAAAGTTCTTATGTTTCCAGTGGACTTTACACTTTCCGGAAGCAAATGGTACAAAACACTACCCGCATACACAGGGGATTTCTTGTACGCCATTCTTTGAAAATGGTTTAAATTAATGTGACTGCAGTGCCTAGTGGAGTACGAGTGATTGTCTGAATGTCTTGGCAACATATGTTTCTTGCTATGAATGAAACTCAGTACCTTATAAAGGTAAATTTCTGCCAAGGTCTTAACTTCCTTTTGCTTAAAAAGTTCTCGGCATGACTCAAAGTTGTGCGTATCAAAAATTACCCTCAGTATTCTCTTCTGAAGCACAAAATCCCTGTTAACATTTATGTACTGACCCCAGACAACAATGCCGTATGACAGCAATGGATATACCTCTGAATAGTAGACAGAAAGCAAATGTTGGTCACTTAGAGAGTTCTTAAGATTATATATCATAAAATACGCCGACTTAAGCCTGCCACAGACGTAACTAACATGCGACCTCCAGGACAAGTGCTGATCAACCGTGACCCCAAGGAACCTTCCCTCCGTAGCACAGCAGTGCATACCATCCTCAAGCTGCAGAATGAGAGGCAGTCGGTGGCAACTCCTGAACTCTCCGAACGATGTTTTATCATGGTTTATGATGAGGTGGTTTATTTTGCACCACTCACCAAACTGTCGCATTAAGGTGTTTACCTTTTGACTTACCTCATCACCATCATGTCCAGACACAGCCACGGTTGTGTCTTCCGCGTACATGAACACCCTACCCACCTTTATGTAGTCGGGTAAGTCATTCACATACAAAACAAACAGCAAAGGACCCAAAATACTACCCTGCGGAGTGCCCAAATTTATCTCCTATGAATCCGAAAAAGTGCCCCCAACCGAAACCGCCATCCGTCTATCATTATATATATATATATATATATATATATATATATATATATATATATATATATATATATATATATATATTATAGTTTACTAAGGTGGTGGTGGTGTATATGAATGTTATTAGTGCTTAGTTTTTTAGGTAGTGTGTACCGTTGTTTTTCTATAGGTGTATATGCGTTAATTTTATTTAATAAGAATGTATATAACAGTTGTATTTATGGTAATTTTATGTATATTTGTTTGAGCCCCTTTGTTTAAAATAGTGTTTAGATTTATTGTATTCAGTATAGATTGTATTATGTATATGTAACACTAGGTATATGGTTTCCTGAGGTTCAATTTTATATTCAAATATTTTAATTTCCAATATTTATTACTAAGTCAATGGAGATTTTTCCAAATAAACTTATGAATGCAAAGTTTGTTTATCTATCTTACCACAAATAAAACATTTACCTGTTATTCCTCTTTCTTTTGCCACAGCTATGAACTCTCTCTCTCTCTTTCTCTCTTTCTCTCTCTCTTTCTCCCCCTCTCTAAAGGGTTTTAACTTATTAGGATTCAAAACTCTTGCCACAATTCTACTGGTACAATTATATTTATATTAGGTATAACGACTGCTTATTTCCTTTATAATATTAAAAATTTATCAACCCTCTCTGTTAGTTAAAAGAATATTTGGGTTTTATTTAACTTCCCCCTACAGATTCCTTTGTTTGAATTTAGTTAACCTCAACTATGTAATTAGTCTATGAAACAAACCTGGTTTATTTTATCAAATTAGGAATATTTACTTTGTAAATTAAAAATGTTTAAAATTTACAATCAATTTTTATACTAAATATCTACTATGGATCCTTTTCTCCCCCTTTATAATTTTATTTTACTTTTTATAAGCATATACTATCTTAAAACAATGATGCAATTTAAATTTTAAACTATTTCCTTTGAAATTTCCTACAGATTTTGTTTGATATACGTTGCTAAGGCGACAGCACTTTTTGAGTTAATAAGTTGCCATGGGCACAAAATTGTTAAAATGGAGGTTTTAGTATAGACCAGGGTTGACTGCTGCTCCCTCTCATGGCATTCACCTTGATTATGTGTTTTCACACCAAATTCTGTTTCAC
Organism: Tillus elongatus; assembly: GCA_964006375.1. NCBI lineage: Eukaryota > Metazoa > Arthropoda > Insecta > Coleoptera > Cleridae > Tillus > Tillus elongatus. The sequence continues at coordinate 18,256,535 of OZ023264.1, forward strand.
CGATAATAATACCTGGTACTTGGTCGATATTTCGTCTTCCCGCTTGTTTCTTGTTTATTTATGTGACTAATTAGCCAAATTTTTCTGAAATATCACTGAACTTGATGGTTTTACACAATGCTTTGGCGTCGGTTACTTTTATCACGGTTTTTAGTGATTTTTTATTGTTTGCGATTTGATCTTTGGGTTTTAAAAAATGACATCACGTATTAATATCTAGTAATTATAAAACTTTACCTTTTTAGGTTAACTTGATTTGTTTTATAACGTTTATCACTAATATATTCTATTTTAATACCCCGACTTTAATCTGGTTGCTGTGTTAGGTTTTTAAAAGAAGTGTCTCTTTTTAAAGGATGTTTCTCTTTTTTTTAACTAATAAAAAATAGTTGATCATATTTAATGTGTCTCCTGCAATTGTTGTTTGCTTGTTTTTTAGTTGTTATCCAATGATATTGCGAATTTACAACATAGCTCAAGGAAAAGTTACTTCCGGATAAACATTATTTAAATAATTATGGAACTAGTTCGACATTAGTCAAATGTGTCTTCATTAAGCGGTAAGTTTAATATAACTCTATCGTTTGTAATTTCCTAACCTTTTAATGTATTGATTTCAAAATCTTTGTTGTCATTTGATCTTAGACTGTTACTTTGGCTGTTGTTTAGTAAATCTTTTCCTCATCTGGTATATTTCCTTTTCACTAAACTAGATACAACTTATTATTTAAATTCAACAGAATTGCATTTAAACTAGATACAACTTACTACTTAAATTAAAAGAAGATCAAACATATTTTTCTTTACCGATACTATTAAGGAACTTGGTTTTTTTATGTTTATAAAACACCCTATAATTACTGTATACCATTTTTTCGTAACTTGCATAATAACGGATATATTGAGCTTTAATGATTTTTTACGAAAATTTAACAAAAATGATATACCATTAAACGATAAACTCTATAGCCAACACTACTGCCAAGGCATCAGAGAAAGGGTGTATTTTAAATAATTATTCTGGGAATATTTTAGTGAAATGAAGGACAACGACGATTGAAACTAAGAGTTCAGGCTTTGTAAAGCATTCTTCTTGAGACATTTTCTTTCGATAGCTGATATGAATTTCAGGTTCATTGCCTAAATATTACAAATTTTGACGTTTGAAATCGCGACTTCGACGTTTTGAGGAAAACCCAAATTTATTTTTCTTTAAATGCCTGCAACTTTTTTGTCCTTTAACCTATAGAGCTAAATTTTGGTAGGTAACTTACATATGATGATATAAACCCGCGTACGAAATTTCGTTGCCCTTACATTGTTAGTTCCGGAGATAAAAAAATTTTCTAATGAAAACTCAAAATTTTCCCGAAAAACCTCGTCAGATTTTCCTGACTAACGAACTTATCCAAGCCATTTACAAAAGGAAGGTATGTGCCACATTTTATCAAAATCGGCCCATTATTTTTTGAGTTATCGGTGTGATACATACATATATATATATATATATATATATATATATATATATATATATATATATATATATATATATATATATATATATATATATATATAATAAATTGAAACTAACCCAGGATATGGGTTCTAGGGGTCCTAGTTCGCGCTCATTTGCAAATTTTTTTTCTTCAAAAGTCGGGATCTTCCCATTAGTGAATTTTTTCTACGAAAATTCACTAAAAGATCACACCTATGAAAATTACAATATTAGCAAGGAATATGACGTCAACTTAAATGTCAGACGCAAGTGATTCTCACGTGGAAACCACCCTACAAAAACAAATTGATCCCTCTCGTCCAAAAAAGATAAACTACATAATTGGACACATCCTAGTTTATACAGTGTCAAACGGCAAAGCTGAATAACAGCTGTGTTATTAGTGAACTGTATTGATGAAGTTATTAGAAATAATTACCTTCAACTAAGTTTTGATAGTGGAAGCAATTAATGCTGTTTATGATTAATTAAATGGAAAGTGAGCTCCAATCACGTGTTTACACATCTGATATATAGATAAGGGTTCAATAACTGACTGTCTTCTTGAAAATGATAAACAAGGTCATACAATGTGTAACTAGGTACATAGTGTGGACATTCTTGAGGTAGCGACTTTTTATAAGTTAAAAAATGTAGGGAAAGAAGCCGCTTGTTTTTATGAGAATGAATTGATCTCGTTCAGCTTACCCATATATGAACAGTGGGAGTCAAAATGATTTTTACTTTCACATCGTCAATACGTGTGGAAGTATAGCATTGGCGCAAAAATTTCAAAAATTATTTTCGCTTATTGTTATAAAAAGTGTCAAAACCTATAGAAAATATGATTTGAAAACGAAAATTGAATGTGGCTGTCGATCTGTCGGTCTGTATCTCTGTCTGTTTGTAGCCACGATAACTTTAGAACGAACTGAGATATCGTTTTCAAATTTGGTACACAGTTAGCACCCGACAAACGAACGGTTCGAATTGTTTTTAGCCAAAATTGCTCCTGGGGGTATAAATGAGGGTTGATTTGGTAAACATTGCCTTTTTTCGTTGAAACTCGAGTAGTACAACGTGCTAGAAGTTTATGGGTACAGGAATACGAATATTTTCTTTGTGTTCAAGTCATGGACCCTAAATTCACTTCATCAAAATGTGTTTCTGAGGTTAATAGATTATCACGGCTATGTGGAAATTATGATTCAATTTGCAGCACTATTTTTTTATTGCCTGTTAAAAATGAACAACTCATTTTGGCTCTCACTGTACGTATGTAGGAGGACTCATCTCTTTCGAAGAAAGTCTGGATGCAGAGGGTGCCTTATGGTAGCGAATTTTCATAGAAATTATCTACGAATATTTATACAAAAATTATAAACTTCCACTGCTTTGGAAGCTTAGAACCTAGATGGCACTTTGCGCGATTCTCCAATGCCTGTTTTATGGCCGACTTGTTGGAGCGCAGGTATGGCATATTGAGGAGTCCTAAGAACGACGAAACCTGTGTCTCCGTGTCTCCTGCTATACACACACACATACACACACTCTTATATAAATATATAGTATTCAGTTTTTGTGACAGTAATATTGCTATTTACTTAAAAAATTGTGGGAAAGCCGTCAGTTGCAAATAAAAACTCAAACTCCAGTCACAAAAAGAAGCACTTTTAGATGTCGTTGCCAGTATAGAAACGGGAATTAAAAAATTACCGGATTCTTCAAAAAACTTTATTCGTGAAGCATGTAAAAAGAAAATCTCTAAAAATCTAAAAGAAAATAATCCTACAAAAAACAAAAATTATAATCAAATGAAAATAGTTAAACGATTGCGAGAAAAGGATTGTTTTTATATTAAGGCGGATAAAGGCAATAAAGTTGTGATAATGGACAAAAGTGATTATAAAGAGCGAGTGAGTAATGCAATAGAGTCAGGGCCGTATAGAAAATTAGATAAAAATCCGTTACCAAGAATGATTAACGAAGTTAAAAACAGTTTAAAAAAATGTCCAAATCTCATAACAAAGGATTTAAGAACACGTTTACAAGTTTCTAATCCGAAAGTCCCCAAAAAATATTGTCTCCCGAAAATCCATAAACCGGGAAAATTAATGAGGCCTATCATTTCGGCTATAGATTCTCCAACATATAACTTGGCAAAGTGGTTGTCAAACGAGTTTAAAAGACTACCTATTAAACAGAAAAGTTGTTCGGTGCTAAATTCTCTTGATTTTATTGATAAAATTAAAGATGTTAAATTATTGGAAGGAGAGATTTTGATGTCATTCGACGTGACGTCATTATTTCCTAGTGTACCCACAAAACAAACGTTGGAGTATTTGGAAGAATTATTAAATTGAACAATATAAGTCAAGACGTCTGCAAAGAATATTTAACTCTAACTAGCCTTTGTATAAAACAAAATATTTTCCAATTTAACAATGAGTTCTTTGAACAAACTGAAGGCACAGCTATGGGCAATCCATTATCGCCTTTTATTGCAGATTTGTTTATGAGTAGATTTGAGACGGATTTAAAAAATAAAAGTGGGTATTTCCCTAGAGTTTGGTGTCGTTATGTCGATGATATTTTTGCAGTGTTTGACACAAATACATGTAAGGTAGAAGAATTTACTGAAAAACTAAATAGTCAATTTGATTCAATAAAATTTACCCACGAAATAGAAATTAACAATAAACTTTCGTTCCTAGATGTACTAGTTATTAAAAATAAAAATAAAGGCTCGCTTGAATTTGATGTCTATAGGAAGGAAACGGCTACTATTAATTATATTCCTAATGACTCACATCATACGTTTGCACAAAAAACGGCTAGTTTCAATTTCTTAGTAAATAGATTGATAAATTTTCCGTTGAGTAAAAATAGATTTAATACAGAATTAAAATACATAAAACATGTGGCGAGATATAACGGTTACTCGGATGGTTTAATAGACAAATTAGTTAACAAACACAGAACAAAGAAGTTGATATCTGAATGTACGACATTTAAGAATGATAAAATCGAGAAAAAATTTGTATGTTTACCTTATGAACCACAAATCACAAAGGGCTTGGAAAGTATTTTTAAGAAAGCCGATTTACATTTGACGTTTTCGACGAAAAGTAATTTAAAAAATTTGTTGGGTAATACGAAAGACAAAGACAAAGTCACTGAAATGTCCGGAATTTATGAGATTAGTTGCAAAGATTGTGATCTTAAATACGTGGGACAAACTAGGAGAAACATAGCCACCAGATTTCGTGAACATCTCGCACAGTTACGATATGGTACGGTAAACAAATCTTGTGTGGCACAACATATATGGGATAATAACCACCACATTGACAAAGAAAATTTGAAACTTGTCAAAAATGTCAGACATCAAACTATGCTTGATTCATTAGAAAGTATTTTTATATTAAGGTCTATTAAGAACAAAACTTCATTAAATCGTGCGGCACCTGTAATCTCTAGCCCATTGTTTGCTCTTTGCATTTGAACGCTTAAATACTCATAATTAGTCTGGTAGAATAATAAATTATTGTCAATAACTCGACCGGTTTATACATATACTATTCACTATGTTTGTCTTCATTTAAATACCTGTTCGGTTTTTATATCTTTGTAGTCAATATAAATATTTTCACGTAGAATTAAAATCAATATATAGTTTTTGTGTAGTATTTTAGTTGAACTATTTTTACTTTGTTAAAGGTAGCACGGTGAGACAGACATCTGGGTTTTAGTTTTCTATTTTTAAAAGAGATGATTTGAGTTTTTGTTGTTTATCTCACCAGATGTCTTTTATCGGCATAAACCAATATCCACATAGTAAATTTCTAGATCGAAGGGAAACGTGCTGCTTCTTCAAAGAACGCCGGTCCTTTTTAAACCTATATTAGATAAGGGTCATAAATTTGTCGACCAAAAGATTAAAGCAGGTCTCCGACCTGTTTCACTGCGCAATAAACAAACGATCGTTCTTGGACGACAACTTTCCTTCGGACTAGTTCGTTTTCTTTTACGCGATATAAATATACGGCATCTAGTTTTTTATGTTAGAATTTTTCTTCCTCTGAAGATGTTGACTTGGTCAACGAAACGATCGTAAGGTCTCTGAAATATGTGTTGTGGTGATTTGGGTGTTCTCCAAGTGTACTTATTTTCACATAGTTACAGAGCGGTTTTCTTCATGTTTGTTATTCCATAACTAGTTAAAGTAATACTCGCGTTATATCCTTGAGAATGGAACAAACTTTTCCGAAAGCTCGGCATTTAATAAAGAATTTTTTTTATTTTTCAACTGACGGCTTTCCCACAATTATATATATATATATATATATATATATATATATATATATATATATATATATATATATATATATATATATATATATATATATATATATATATATATATATATTGGTCCTAAAATGTTTGAAAATCTTATTAAACTAAAGTTGAAAGAAAACTATTTTGGAGCGTAAAATGGTTGGGAAGTTCAAAGGATGTAGATGAAATATTGGAGGTGCTAATAACGGAATATTGGTTGAATAAATTGTAAATTTGAAATACCGAAATTTTATAGCAAGAAATGTCAGTGTCAATAGGATTTTGATATGTTTTGGTTTAATATTTTAACCAAATCGCATCAATTACAGCCACAAGTTTGTAACTTTTATGTAAGATGCACTGTATAATTTTAATTCATATAAATAAATAAAATAAATAAATAATATATATATATATATATATATATATATATATATATATATATATATATATATATATATATATATATATATATATATATATATATATATATTGATACGTTCTTCGGGGTTCTGGATTTGTTGACTAACAAAACACCACTTTTCAACTATTTTCCAACACCACCCGCAACTATTTATCTCTATTACTAAATGTCGATAGAACTATATCACACTATACCCCTTCTATGATTGCTTATTATACACCAATACTAACTCACTATTGACGGACTTAATCTATGTGCGGCTCGCCTATTTATACTGTCCATAGAGATTCTAGACCTTCTCCATTGTTCTACTCCTGTCACTTCTGGTCCCTTCTTAAATAGGACTCAAATGTAGCAGTGAATCTTTCCACTGTTCCGTCAAATTGAGGGTGCATGTGTGTAGTTCACTTTTTTCTGATTACAATCAGCTTACAAACCTTCTGAAATACAGCCGACTTGAAGTCGCGTCCTTGGTCAGAAAGATGCTTTAGCGGTGCGCCAAATTTGCAGAAAAATTTATTCACCAATACTTCTGCAACGGTGGTGACCTCTTGATTCGGAACCTTAAACACTTCTGGCCATTTGCTAAAATAATCCATGGCTACAAGCGTATAGCGATTTCCTGCGTCTGTTCTAGAGAAGGGACCAGCTATGTCGATTGCAATTCTTTCGGAATGGGGCTCCCACATTGTACTGCTTTTCGCCCACTGGTTTTTGATTTAAGTCCCTTACTGTGTGCACACTCTTGGCAGGTTTTGCACCATTCCTCCACTTCAGCTCTACATCTTAACCAATAAAAAGGCTTTCTGACCTTCTCCAAAGTTTTCTTCACCCCTAAATGGCCTCCTGCACCACCATGGATCTCGTCGATTACATATCTAACTCTTGACCGCGGAAGGACTATTTGCTTCAATATGTGGGTTCCATCCTTTTACTCCCAATTCCTGACCAGAAGACCATCTTTGGTTCAATAGTGTTCCACTGGGTCCAGTAATTTTTGGTGGCAACCCTTTTATCACTAACTTCGGACCAAGCGGGAAGTCTCTTTCCATATATAGACTGGATGGATATCAGGGTCTTCTTTTTGGTCCTGCATTAACCTCTGCAGGTCCCGTCGGTTAACTGGATGCACCGTTGTCCTCCTACACACTTCGAGATTCAACCCTTCTTTATTTTCGGTAGAGATGCAATGCTTGAATTTTGGTGGGCAATGTCTCCTAGATATGGCGTCGGCATCACCGTGCTGACGTTCAGGGAGGTGTCCGATGGTAAAATTGTACTCTTAAAGGCGTTCAAGCCACCTCGCCACTGACTCTCTGGATTTTTATATTGAAGGGGCCAGCGTAGGGAAGCGTGGTGGGTTCTCAGGAGAAATTCTTGACCATATAGATATTTGTGAAAATTCCCCAACATCTTGATAATGGCGAGAAATTATTTTCTCGTCACACAATGGTTATTCTCTTCTTTGGACAGGGCTTTGCTGAAATGCGCTAAAACCTTTTCTTGACCTTGCTGTTCCTGGGAAAGAATGCCTCCAATGTCAGCAATAAACCGGTTACCAGGCTGGTGGTATATCAGAATCAGTATGAACAGAGAGCCTGTTTTAGTGTGTCGAATGCTCTTTCAAAATCATTGGTCCAAATGAAGGGTGTCTTTTCTTCCGTCAGTTTATGCACCGGTTTCGCGATGTCGGCAAACCCCTTTGCAAAACGGCGGTAATATGTGCAGAGGCCCAGAAAACTTCGCAGCTGATGTACATTGGTTGGGATGTCCCAGTTCATAATACAACCTGTCTTCTCTGGGTCGGGTTTGGCTCCATCTGGGGTAATAATGTGGCCTAAATACTTCACGCCTTTTTGAAAGAGACAGCAGTTCTTCAGGTTTAGTTTCAAACTGGCTCCGTGTAGTTTCTGAAATACTTATTCTACGTTCTTCATGTGATCGTCGAACGACTTTCCTAAGGTAATGACGTCATGTAGGTACACAAGGCATGTTTTCCAGTGTAGACCTCTTAGAACTGTCTGCATTATATGCTCAAACGTGGCTGGAGCATTACACAACCCGAATGGCATGACGTTGTACTTCCACAATCCACTACCAGTGGTAGACGTAGTCTTTTCTTTGCCTTTAGACTCAACCTCATGTTGTCAGTAGCCACTTTTCAAGTCCAATGTCGAAAACCATCCTTTTTAACTAACACTACTGGGGAGGCCCACCATTAGCATGGTGTCAACTTCGTGCTATTTTGCCGATGATACCCTTCTCGGTGGTTGCTTGGTTGGTACCGATGTCTCAGTCTCAATGCGATGGCGTACTAGGTCTGTTCATCCAAAATCGTTCTTGACGGTTGCGAAAATGTTGCGATATTAGGACAGCAATTTAGCCAAAGCTTGCTTCTGTTGTCGAGAAACATTTTCACTATCTTCTGCCAAGACGTCGCGTAGATGTTCTGGAAGTGGTTCATCCGGGATGGATGAGGCTGCTTCTTCTTTGTCGTGGCACGCCGTATGTTGGTTGCTGGCGAGAACGTTCCGATTTCGGACCCTTTGGAAATATTCTGATGAAAACTCTTAAGGTTGGCTATTCTGACAACTGCCAGTTCTTTTCCTTGAACAAGAGTTTTACCGACTAGTAGCGCTTTCTTAAAACGATCATTGTCTTCTGGTTCTATAATGCCCACCACTTGTCTTAGAATAACTCCAACTATCTTCACTGGGACAATCCTCTCACACTGGGCTCCCACAATGATAACTTTTTGGCCGTGACTTTTCGAATGGCAAGGTTATTGACAGTCCACATAACTACTTCCTCATCACCGATATTTAAAACATTGTTCTCGAGATCTAACTTGACACTGTGACATGCTAGAACGTCTGCACCAAGTATAATAGGGTCTGATATGGCGGCAACAGTAACTCGCTGTTTGGTCTTCCATACTCCACTTTGTTGCTTGACGTCAGTCTTACCAAATACACGAAGCTGTTCGCCACCAGCTGCAGTCAGTTTGTAGACTCTCTCTGGGAGTGAGACTTCTTGTCGCTGCGCTGTCCAGCTCACTGCGGGAGTCCATCTTTTCTTGCGGGTGAAAGTTTGGCACGTGTACTGCCATCTGAGTGAAGTCGCCTGCCCGTTTCGAAGCTCAAAGAGAGATAACCTCTCTCCGAGTTCGTCTGGACCCGATATCCGTCAGTGATTGCCTCGAGGCAGTATCATGAAGTCCCGCTCTCGAGCAGAATCCAATCTCCTGTTGTTCTCCACTAGAGATCTCAGCTAACTTTGTTAGTGAAACGATCGTCAGATCTTTAAAAAGATGTGTTGTGGTGATTTGGGTTCTCCAAGTGAACTAATCAGTGCTCATCACAGGTTCCGATCTTCACTTAGCTACTTTCATAAATAATGGAGTAGTGTCTTCCCAAAATTTAAAATGCTGGTCCGAACCAAGTCCAAATTGGTTAATACATTGCAAAAGGGTATGTTCCCGTGTTTATTATGAACACTCTGTATAAGATATGCGGATGATATTGTGTGAATTGATACTCTAGGTGACTCTTAATCCACGAAAAACCCAATATTTGCAAGACACGCAGTAGCGTTTACACAGGGCACTCCAAAAAATCGATTTTTCATTGTTTCTACTCAAGTTGTGAACACTCGGTATAAGTTACAATATTGAAACTTGGGATTTGTGGCTTACAGATGTGCCTAAATCGACAGAGATACTTATTTGTTTTTTCAACAACAAAAAAGCCTAATATGCTTTTTTCATTTTTTGGGTCTTATTTGTTACCGTAGCAGGCTATGGAAAAAGCGAATCTTAAAATATTTCATACCAGCATATGGAGCTTTTGAAGTACTGTATTTAAAATTTTCTTTTTTAAATCGGCCGACCCGTTATGAGATAATAAATTGTCGCCATTTAAAGTGAAACACACTGTATATATATGTGTGTGTGTGGGTGTGTATGCATCACAGCGACAATAACTCAAAAAATAATGGGCCGATTTTGATCAAATTTGGTGAATACCTTCCTTTTTCAAGTGGCTTGGATAAGTTCGTTAGCCAGAAAAACCCGCGAGGTTTTTCCTAGAAAATTATGTGTTTACTTTTGCAAAATATTTATCTCTTCGGAAATAACAAAGTTATGGAAACCAATTGTGGTATGCGAGTTTATGTCATGAAACGTAAATACATTTGTAAGTTAAAAGACAAAAAAGTTATGGGCGTTTGAAGAAAACTAAATTATGATTTTCCTCTTAAAACGTCGAATCCGGGATTTGAAACGCCAAAATTGGCAACATTTAGGCAAAGATATACGGGTTTTGTAAAAGATGTAGCAAGAAAACTGTTTTACAAACCCTTAAGTTGCAGCTTCAACCGTCATTGTTCTTCATTTTACAAAGATATTTTCAGAAAATTCAATCCAAATAGGCCTTTTTTTCTGATGTTTTGGCAGTAGTTTTGGTTATAGAGTTCATCGTTTAATGATCTATAATTTTTAGCAAATTTTCGTGGAAAAAACCTTTAAACTTTGCAAATATTTCTTCAAATGAGCGCGAACAAGGCCCCCTGAAACCCATATCCGACGTTGACTTCAATTTTTATCCGTTTTCATAATATACACGATGACGTATTTATATGCTAAAGCTCAATATATCCGTTATTATACAAGATACGAGAAAAAAATGTAAACGTTAGTTATAGGGTGTCTTGAGCTGCATCTGAGAAAATTATTTTTACAATCACAGAGTGGCCCATATGTCATTGGTGATACAAATTTATTTTTTTTTAGTGAATTTTGTAGAAAAAAATCACTAATGAGGAGATCTCGACTTTTGCATTTTGAAAAAATTTATACAAATGACCGCCAACTAGGACGCCTAGTCAGCTTCAATTATATATATATATATATATATATATATATATATATATATATATATATATATATATATATATATATATATATATATATATATATATATATATATATATATATATATATATATATTATTTATTTATTTATTTATTAAACCAATAATTCAAAAAATAATGGACCCATTTTGATAAAATTTGGCGGGTACCTTTCTTCTGTAAGTAGGTTGAATACGTTCGTTATCCCGAGGTTTTCCGGAAAAAATTTGGGGAAACGTTTTAAATGTATTTTCGGAAAACTTTTGTACATTTTGAAACAAAAAAAATATTTTAATGGGATATGGGACATTTTTTCTACTATATAGGTTATAATGTTTTACTGGTGATCAAATTTGATACCTGCTTGCTTTAAAAAAGCCATATTTGCTATTAAAGATATTTTTATGAAAATTCACTACCATATCGCACTTGCTGCGTCCAGGTTTTTTTTTTCTCCATAGCAACAATTGAAACCCCCTTGAACAATAAAAATTTTAAAATCTCCAAAATCCAGTTATCACATGATAGTCGATACTTACATGTCAAATTTTGGCTGACTGATATTTTGACAATATATTGTGCTTTATATGATAATTTTACATTGTTAGTGTGTTTAGTGTAGAAAATCAAGAAGAATGTAATGTTGTTCACTTCTGTGATGTATATATGCACTACCATACATGGTCTTATCAAATGCTCTGGCATGTTTTAAATTGGTGAGTACCTACTAATGTTTGACATTCCGAATCGCTTCCTTTACCTGTTGTAGTAGCTCTGTATTTAAAATTTATCGACAGCAGTAAAACAGAACACAGATAGACAGGGGCTTCTTTTTCAATTTTGTTTTTCAACTTTGTAGATAGCAATAAAATTCATCAACGAATTAAAGTTCAAGAAAAAGTTTGGACGTAACAAAAACTTAGAGATTATTCTTAGTTCTCGAGATTATTTCGCTCATGCACCAACCAAAATTTCATCATCAACTATCGGAAAAATAAATTTCTGGTTATTACTTTTTCAAAGAAACTTTATATTGTATTCCTCAAAATAGTTTTCCTCTATTATAACATTTTCTAAATAAAAGCAAGTTCTCCGTTGTTTCCACCTGTTTTTAATTGTACAACAACCAAATAAAAAACGACGGGTGGATTGTCATAGTCTCATTCATTATCTGCAATCTAGCATCATTGTGGGATGATTCGTCATAAGTACTCATGTTCTCTGTATCTCCGTTATCAAATCCAATATTTTACAGCTGTTACATACATTTCTCTTTCTGCACGTTCCTTTTTTTATCTCCTTCTAAGGCTTTCTCTGTGATTGTCTTCTTTTCTGGTGTAACAATTGCTATCAAACTTCTACCTCTTTCTCGTGATTTCTTATTCTTGTTTGTTGGTTTTGCTTTAGGGTAGCCTTTAAATATTTCTGGAGATACACAATTAGACGATAATGAGGCAGCCGGAGACTTTGATTCTTTTTCTGCAAATGCAGATTCATCAAGATGAATTTTGTTTTGCGTAAATTAGCAGATTAACTCCAGAACGCTTTTAAAAAAATTGTCTTCAGAAACATTACTAGGACACCCCCCCCCCCCCCGGATTACACAAACCACAAGAAAAGGTTCTTGTTCACTCCCCCCCCAAGGAAGTTACGGGACTAGGAGTGAATAGGGTTGTTGGGCGGGGTAGATAGTAAAAAGGAAATATGAGCAGAAAATGCGAATAAAACTGCTTGAAAGCTGTCTATTTGAAACCACATCCCCCTAAAACCCTGCCTGCCCCGCTCAGCACCCCTATTTGACCCAGGTCCAGTAACCTCCTTGGGGGGTATGAACAAGAAATTTTTCTTGTGGTTTATGCAACGAGGGTGGTTGTATGCATACGAGAGGAAATGGAAAATGCCTACGACGAAGCAGAACACACACCCCCGGGTTAAAGTTGTGACAGGGGGGTGTTTGCTTCGTCGTGGGGATTATCCTTCCCCTCTCGCGTGCATACAACAACCCTTGTTGCTTAAACCACAAGAAAAATTTCTTGTTTATATCCCCCAAGGAAGTTACGGCACCTGGGGTAATTGGGGTTATTGTGTGGGGTTGGCAGGGTTTAAGAGGGATATGGCCTCAAGATGTGAAAAAGACAGCTTTCAAGCCCGTTATCTTCGAATTTTCTACTCATATTTCCTTTTGACTACCTAGGCCACCCAGCACTCCTATTCACTCCTGGTCCCGTAACTTCCTTGGGGAGTGTGAACATGAAATTTTTCTTGTGTTTTGTGCATCCAGGGGGGCCCTAGGCATGTTTATGAAAACAGTTTTTTGAAAAGGGTTCGGGAGCTAATCTGCAAATTTACCTTGTTTTGTTTAACTCATCTACTTCCATAGTGTCGTCTTGGTTCAGTATATTTTAGTAATAGTTCATCGATCACAAAGCTAGATAGAAAGTCGTTATCCATGAAAAAAATTTTACAAAAGGATAGATGCCAGATTTTCTAAAACCGGAATTGATGTTGCAAGTTGTCATTGGTTTATCGTGAGCAACTCCTACAAACTATGTTATCTCATAAATAGTAGTAGGCACGTTCCGCCCTTCGGAGAGGGCGTAGATCTGTCGGTCCCGTGTCCATGCGATGTTGGGCACGTTAAATATCCCTACTCTTCTTACAGAAAGGCAGGGGTTCGGCAAAATTTCCAGGTAGTGAGGTTAAACTGCTCCCTGGCGTCGGTGATTGGCTTTAGTCGCGGCAATAGGCCGACGTTAAAGAAACAAAACACACAACACACAAATAGCAATAGGCACAGGAGGGTTTCGTAAGACCGAAAAATAATCGCTGAGTTATAATATGATTTAGATGGAGCAAATATAGTAATGTCTAATGGCTGCAACACACGTTGTTTAACAAAATCTGCTGAATATTACAAAAATGTAGTTCTCTTGCAGCAAAAGGCCAAGAAGTACCAGAAAACTTACTTTAAAATTTTTATAGGTTTTCTTCTCAAAACATTAAAGTGGCAATTTGAAACGTAAAAATTTGCTATTTTCAGACAAATAACCCGAAATAAATACGGGTTACGTAGAAGAAATGTAAAAACGGTGTTTTACAAAGCCTTAAGTTTCAGCTTCAACCATCACCTTCATTTTACTAAAATATTTTCAGAAACTTCATTTTAAATAGACCCTGATGCGTTGGCAGTAGTTTCAGATATAGAGTTTTTGGTTTAATAGTGTAAAATTTTTAGCGAATATTAGTAGGAAAAGTCGTTATTAAGGGGACCGCGACTTTTGAATGTTGAAAACATGTTTTCAAACGAGCGCGAACTAGGCCCTATAGAACCCATGACTGGGGTCAGTTTCAGTGTCTACTTGTTTACATATGGGTGACGCATTTATACGATAATAGTTGGCTGGTGTGGTATACTTTCAATATGGTAGGTGGTAGCGGAATTTTCCTTTACGTGATAGTAAAGGATTTTTTCACGCCCGAGGAGGTACCATCCCTTACATCAAGGGGCCGCTGAAGTCCCAACGGACGTTTCCGGTTCTGGTGTATGAGTCGGTTTCCCTTATAAGCAAAAATGATGATGGCTCCTCCTTGTACAAAAGATTCCGGAGGCAAAACACCCCTCCATTCGGATCTCCGTGAGAGGGGTGTACAGGGGGCGCCAGCATCGAGATTTACAATATCCTTCTCTAATATATGTAGCCTAAATTCTAACCTGAACTCCGTCCACCATTTCCTCCAGGCTAATAGGCCCCAACTCCTCTTCCTGACCGAAACTCAAATCAGTGCCAAAACAGCCACTAATCACCTTAGTTTCCCGGGGTATGAGCTCCTTACTTCTTTTAGATTGCATGAAGGCGTGTGCGCGTACGTCCGTAGCAATATACCCTGCACCAGACTCCCCAATTTATAAGCTGGAAGAAAAGAGATACTATGGATAAAACTCTCTCTCAGGGCTGCAACTAAATTCATCTGTTGCATTTACCGGTCACCTTCTGACAACAACTTTGTCCAGCTCTTTGACTACCTTTCTGAAAAAACCGACCATCTGATTTTTGAATATCCTTCCTCCGAGGTCAGTATTCGTGGTGACTTCAATGTCCATAATAAGGAATGGCTAGGATCTTCAAAAACCGATCCACAAGAAAGAGCAGCGGAGGCCTTTGCAGTCAGCAATTCTTTAGCCATTATGGTTCAACAACCTACTTACTTTCCTCGCATCCCAACACACAGCTCAAATCCCTTGGATCTCCTTCTTACTACAAATCCTGACAGCTATAATATATCAGTCACCGCCCCCCTGGGTCGCTCAGACCACGGCATGGTCACTGCTTCCTGACCGAATGGAGGGGCAACCCCAGGTCACACAGTCATCACACCCACGTATCGTTTGGCACTACAACTCCGCAAAATGGGACGAAATGCGAGATTACTTTTCCTCATTTCCATGGGCGTCTGTCTGCCTCTCTCATCCTGAGCCCTCTGATATCTCACAAAACGTCACCGAAATTATCCAAGCTGGCAAGGAATTATTTATTCCACGTACACAGAAAACCTCTTCAGCCACTCAAAAGCCCTGGTTGTCTAAATCCTGTGACAAGGCCAGACCTGAAAAGGTCAAAGCTCACAAAAAGCTTCTACACAATCCCAGTCAAGAAAACCGTCAAGCATTTAACGACGCAAGAAACCGCTATGTCCGCATTCTTTCTGAGGCAAAAACCTCGTTTAATAACCACATCAAAAACAAAGTCCTCTTAAGCTCCAGCGGCAGCAAACCCTTCTGGACTCTTGCTAAATCTATTGGGAATAATTTCTGCAAGAGCAGGTACCCACCTCTTGTCTCAGGGGATAAAATTGTTTGTACCGCCCTGAAAAAGGCTTAACTTTTTGCCTCGTTCGCCGGCAATTCTACTCTCAACCCACCTCCAAATGTTCAGCCACCAACAGTCCCCAATGTCGCGCATAAAATGACGGATATCATTTTCAAAACTAGAAAAGTACGAAAGATGCTCTCTTCTCTTAATACCAGGAAAGCCTCTAGCCTTGACGAGATCCCAGCAATTGTTCTCAAAAAATGCGCACCAAAACTTGCTCCTGTCCTAACTCGTCTGTTTCAGACATCTTACAATAGAGGCATATTCCCTATTAATTGGAAAACTGCTCGAGTACAACCCGTCCCCAAGAAAGGATCGAAAGCGCTTTCTAGCAACTACAAGCCTATTTCTCTCCTTTTAGTCATCTCTAAAGTGATGGAAAAGTATATAAACACCGAATTACTAAAATTTCTTGAAAAACACTGTCTAATCCACGACAGGCAGTATAGATTCCGTCAGCGCAGATCAACTGCCGACCTCCTTTCCTTTGTCACCCATTCCTGGAACAAGTCTATGGAACTACACGGTGAATCCCAGATTGTCGCTCTAGACATATCCAAAGCATTCGACCAAGTCTGGCACGCAGCGCTGCTTAATAAATTTCCGGCATATGGCCTACCATCAAAACTGTACCTGGACAGCAAATTTCATCTCCGGAGCATTTCTGTTGTCGTGGATGGCCATTCCTCTAAACTGTATCGAATTAATGCAGGAGTCACTCACGGTTCAGCTTTAGCCCCTACTTTGTTTCTTCTCCACATCAATGACATCCTCTCTAGCACATCCAACCCAGTTCACAGTTACGCGAACGACAGCACCCTCCACTCAAATATACAATATTCTAAGCCTGTCTCTTTAGCCCAATTAGATGAGGATCGCAGACTCATGGAGGGTTCTATCTCCGTGGATCGCCAAGAAATATTATACTGGGGAAGTAGAAGTCTTGTACAATTCAACTCCACCGAATCTAAGTCTTGCTTTCTATCTCATAAGATATACACCAGCCCTAGACCCATCACAATAAACAACCAGGTTATTCAAAGTAATGAGTCCTTTTCACTTGTTGGCATCTCTGTGGATCGAAATCTCAATTGGCACCAACATGTCACATCAATTGCAGAAGCGGCTGCTAAGAAATTAGGTTTCCTCTTCCGGGCTCGCAAATACTTTTCACCAGCTAATCTCTATACTCTATATACTTCACAAATAAGACCAAACCTCGAATACTGCTCCCACATCTGGGGAACTGCTGCCGCTTCTACACTCGCTATCCTGGACTCCATTTAGAAGAGAGCTATACGTCTCATCGGTGACCCTGCCCTCACCCAAAGGCTGCCATCCCTTGCTCATGAGAATGTCTCTGTGAAGATAATAAATTATCACAGCTAATGTGAAAATTATGATTCAATTTGCAGCACTGTTTTTGTAAGATGTTTGTAAAGTGTTGGTAAATAATAATAAATGTTTAATAAGTTATTGTAAGAAAAATTAATTCACATTTTCGTGAAAAATAATTCTTTAGCAAATTTTCGTAAAAAACATAATTTTTGTGTAAGAAAATGCCAAATTTTCGTGAAAGAAATTGTATGCAAACTTTCATGCAAACATTTTTTTAAAATCTTTATCAAAAAGGTATATGGATGATTTTATCTTGACAAATGTCTAAATAGCTTGAAGATGTGTGTTGGTCAGAAAAATCGTCCCAGTTTCTTTGGAAACATTTTAAGTTAATTTTCCGAATTTTTTGTACTTTTTCAAACAATAAAGTTATTTTGATAAAGTATGGTGCATTTCTCCTACTATAACGTATTTACTGTTAACCAAATTTGATGACTTTGTTTACAAAAAGACATATCTGGGATTAGAAACATCTTTACGAAAATTCTCTACCTGCACTTGTTGCGCCCAGACGTTTTTAAATTGTTCATTTGTTGTTTGGATTGTGAAAAATGGAAATACTTGCTATTATTTTGGTTGGCCAATTGCAAATTTAAATACCGCTGCAAATTGAATCATAGTTGTGATAATTCCACATAGTTGTGATAATTTAATCTCCTCAGAAAGACATTCTCATGAAATGAATTTAGAGTCCATGACTTGAACACAAAGAAACTACTCATATTTCTGGACCCGTAAGCTTCTGAAACCACATATTACTTGTTTTTTAAGAGTAAAGCGTCAGTTTCCCCAATCAACCTACTATTTCTTCACTTTCTTCTAAAGCCACCTTCCTCATAAATAATCCAAAATATCAGGTTGTGAACAGCTACTTGCGCAACAAATTTAATGTCTGTTGCAAAACAAATTAATAGTCACAGAGATCAATCCCTACTTGAATCTTATGGAAAATATGAAGTTTACTTTTGTTTTCCTTTTTTTTCCTTAGAGGTCGTCCGCGTCTTTGCCACCCTGATAGCACCGCAGCATTTGTCTTATTGTGCATGATCTTTGTCTTTTCTACTTCACCCGTTCCAAAATCACTGTGCCTTGAACTAGTCTGCACAGCAATTGGTAGGGTGAAGTTTTATATTGCTCTGTCTCCGGTCTAGGCTGTCCATATATCAGCTGTCTTTTGCAGTCCAGAGCTTTACACTCGCACAAGATGTGCTGCGATGATTCTTCCCCCTCGCCGCAGAGTCTGAATGCCAGGTCCCCTCGAGCCGCCCCATTTTATGCAGGTGTTTCTAGACAGCCATGTGTCCCGTCAAGAGTCCTGTTATGTTCCTGAGCTGCCCTCTCTAGAATTTAGCAGCTCCACAGTTATATTTGGACTGGGTTTCCCGATTAATGACTTTCCGTGTGTGAGCCCTGGACAATCTGCCCAGTATGCCTTGTGCTTTTCCCTTACCCAGGACTTAATGGTTCCCCTGGCCTTACCTTTCGATACGCCCAGGACCGGTTCTGGTCCCATAAATGGTTCCGCTTATCCTCTCTTCGCGAGACTGTCAGCTTCTTCATTGCCATTGACCCCCAAGTGACCAGGCACTTAGATGAGGGTGACCTCATTCTACCCAGCCATGTTGCTCATCTCGTCTCGGCATTCACTTACCAGCCTGAAATTTACCCGTTGACTACTTAGGGCCTTAAGGGCTGCCTGGCTGTATGTGGCTATGAGGATCCGCTTTTTGGTGTAGCCCCTCCTCTTGTTCTATCGCACGCAGGGCAAAATGGCGTAGATTTCGGCCCGAAAGACCGTTGCATGAGCTTCGATGAAAATACTGTGACTTACCATCGATCCTTTCAAATAAACGCCTGCCCCCGTCCCACGCTCCTCGCCGGATCCATCCGTGAACCAGACGCGCGCGTACCGTGGTAGGCCCGGAGTCTCCCCCGCGATGCCTCGTGGTTGGCGATTACCACTAGAAACTTGCTCGCGAAGTCTGACCTCATTCCAAGCATAGGCTCCTTCACGATCCCCTGAGTCTTGCAGTGGCCTCTGGAGCCTGGGTTGGTTTTCAGTCTATCATTGCAGACTACTCTGTATAGTCCTAGCCTGGCCTCTCCCGTGATAACTAAGTTTAGGAGGGGCAGATCCAGCAACACCTCCATGGCAACCGTTGGGGTTGAAGTAATGGCCCCTGCAATGCCGAGGCAAGCCATCGTTTGGATCTTGCCTAGTTTTTGTTTGGCACTGGATTTTGTCACCTTAGGTCACCACACTAGTGCCGCGTATGTTAGCGATGGTCTGACCATCCCGACCACAGCCAGTTGACCTTGATTTGACCTTGAAACTCGTCGCCAAAACCAAATCCAAGGTCATCATCAGATAGTCAGGGAAATGTCCTTGTCCAGAACTTTTTTGTCCGAGACTTAAAGTTTCAGAGCTATTCTGCTATTCTATTACTTTTGTGACACCATACAAGTGCTAAATTCAGGCCATCGCCCAAACAAATTTTATGGTGAAATGTGAACTTGCCGATAGAAAAATAAGAGGAGGAACTAAACTCTACCTACACTTGATACTCTAATCTAATATTCTTTCAAGACTAAAATTCAAATTCACCTTACTACATTCAACACCTACTTCAATTTCATCACAGAATACTAGATGTGTGGTGAAATTGAACGTTTTATAATACACAAACCCTGAAACGTTATATTACTCCAGTTTTATCGAAAAAATATCGACTTTCGCCCATCACTCCTCATTTATCCCTTACCTCCTAAAACGGTATTACCTGAGAAAATACGAACCGTTCGTTGGTCCGGTGGTAACTGTATACTAAATTTGAAGACAATATCTCAATTCGTTAGAAAGTTATTGCGCCTTCTAACAGAGAGACGTACAGGGCAACAGACCGACAGACAAAAAAATATTTGTTCCAGAATCAAGTTTTCTATATAATTTTAAAAAATTTACGCTGTTTCAGCAAAAAAAATCGAAATTTCTGTCACCGATATTCCACCCCCACACATTCTACCCCTAATTTAAGTTTCTCACAGAACACCAGATGTTTAATGAAATTTAAAGTTTTCCAATAAACAAACCCTAAAACGTTATATTACTCGAGTTTTAACAAAAAAATGTCAATTTTCATCAAATCACCCCCCCAATCATCCCCGGCCTCCTCAAGCGATTTTACCCAAAAACAATCGGAACTATTCGTTTGTCGGGTGCTCACTGTATACCAAATTTGAAGACGATATCTCAATTCGTTCTAAACCTATCGTGGCTTCTGACAGAGAGACATACAGACCGACTGACAAAAAAAAATGTTCGTTCCCAAATCATGTTTTCTATATATTTTGACACATTCTATATGTTTTGACAATTTTGCGACGTTTAAGCGAAATAAACATTTTGAAATTTTTGTCACCGGTGCCATAGCACAGGCAATAGATGAGCCCGTTACTCTTGTCCATAATGCATTGAACTACAGGAGGTTTTTTTATAGATAGGTTCAGAATGACGTACTGAATGTAAAAACACAAAATCCTTACAAATTAGGAGGGCGGAAGTGCCACCATTTTGAGAAAAACCGTTTCGACCTATATCTCCGTAACCGTGCACTCTAGGTCAAAAATGGTAATGACCTTTTTTGTAGATAATTGTTTTTATCATCTTTTTCGTAAATTTTTTTTTGTATCACTCACCGTTTACAACTTATACGACTATTAGCCTTCATTTATTGACTTTTTAGTGAATTTTTATTAAAAAAATTCACTAATAGAGAGGTATCGATGGTGAGACTTTGCAAAAATTCTTTCAAATGAGCGCGAATTAGGACCCCTAGAACCCATATCCGGGGTCAGTTTGAATTTTTATATGCTTATATATATATATATATATATATATATATATATATATATATATATATATATATATATATATATATATATATATATATATATATATATATATATATATATATATATATATATATATATATATATATATATATATATATATATATATATATATATGTATCCGTCTGATAACTCAAAAAATAATTAACCGATTTAGATGAAACTCGGCAAGTGCCTTTCTTTTATTAATGGCTTGGATGAGTTCGTTGGCCAGGAAAATCGGACGGGGTTTTCCGGGAAAATTTTGAGTTTTCTTTCAAAAAAAAAATTTTTTTCCGAAAATTTCGATAAAATTTGGTCTACATATTGCTTTGGGAAATACCTAACTATGTGCCAAAATTCAGCTTTCTAGGGTTACAGAAAATTGAGCTATTCAAATTTGAAATATGTTTAAATCGTAAGTATGTGGTTGCTGTTGGTTATTTATATTTCTATTGATCGCAGCTTCAAAATCTCGTATTATTCAATGACTTTGTAGTTCTCATTCTCACTTTTATTGACTAACATTTCAATTCTTGGTGCTCAATGGTTTTATATTTTTACGTTTGACCAGCAGATGTCGCTCACTGTAAACATTGTTATTATTAATAAATGCATAAGTCAATTCGTAGCGTGTTGAATCGGTAACGTGAAAATACTAGGCGGTCCAAGTCGCAGATAGAGGTTCCGTCACAGTTGCAGTAAGATCCTCCATGCCAGTTCGATGCAGATGAGATTTATATCTACCGTGGTTAAATCTCATTCTAATTATGGTAGTTGAAGTTTTTCTTGGTAAATTGAGATCTTTAATTTGATTTTCTAAAGACAATTGCGAGTAGAGCAAGCTATCTCTGTTATTTGATTTTAGTGAATTTTTATTTTTAAAAAAATCACTAATAGAGAGGTATCGACGGTGAGAATTTGCAAAAAATTTTTCAAATGAGCGCGAACTAGGACCCCTAGAACCCATATCCGAGGTCAGTTTCAATTTTTATATGTTATATATATATATATATATATATATATATATATATATATATATATATATATATATATATATATATATATATATATATATATATATATATATATATATATATATATATATATATATATATATATATATATCCGTCTGATAACTCGAAAAATAATTAACCGATTTCAATGAAACTCGGCAAGTGCCTTTCTTTTAATAAGGGCTTGGATGAGTTCGTTAGCCAGGAAAATCAGACGGGGTTTTCCGGGAAAATTTTGAGTTTTATTTCAAAAAAAAAAATTTTTCTCCGAAAATAACAAAGCTGTTTTAATGAAATTTACATGTATTGCCTTGGGATAGACCTTACTAAGTAACAAAATTTAACTTTCTCAATTTATCAAAAATTGAGTTACTAAAATTTTATATTTTCTTTCAAAAAATTTTTTTTCTCCAAAATTTACAAAGTTATTTTAATGAAGTTTGGTGGATATCTTGTCCTAAGAAAGACCTTACTACATACCAAAATTAAATTTTCTAAGTTTATAGAAAAATTTGTTATTCAAATTTGAAGCATTTAATAAAAATTCACTACCATAACGCACTTGCTGCGTCCAGAGTTTTCTCTTAATATGTTTGAAGATGTGGTGTCTACTTCATTCCAAGTCACTATTAACCGACTATTTATGAAATCAAATAAGTAAATTAAATCGATTGTCATAAAATATGTAGTGTATTAAGACAAGGGAAAAAGAAATAAAACATATATAACTGTGCACATTTTGATTATATTTTAGGGTGCTTGAGAGAGGTATTGTCACAGCATAATATCTTATTAAAGTTCATTTGTAAATAGGTTTAATTTTTATATGTTTATATATACAGGGTGATTGCTGAGAAGTGCTCATTAGAAGTTTATGACCTTCTCATCCGATTTGACAGCTGAAAATTTGGATTCGGCCATTATGCGATATTCCCATTTTGATTAAAATAGTTGCACTACTCCAGCATTTCCGGTTATACCGTAAGTCGCTACCAACTTCGTTATTTTAAATGAAACACCCTGTATGTTTTTACATTTTCAGAAAGAAGATCCAATTTGGGATAGATTTTATGTAGTACTTTCTGCACCTAGCGTTATTAGTTTTTGAAATATTGGCGATTTTTGAAAAATATTTGTTATCACAGTTCTTTTTATAATTTGATATATCCTTGTAAAGTGTAAATCTAGAAAATATATTTTTGGACAACAGATTGCTGGTAACTATTCCTTGCAAAATTATTGGAATGAAAATCTATTTTTTATACAGAGTGTGCGATAACAGCCTGACAAAATATCGAAATTCAAGCGGGTATAAGTTGATTTTTTCAAATGGAACACCCTATATATCTCTATTCCAAAGCATTTTACAGACATAACTCTACAACTTTTATTAACTATGTCCTATACCTAAATAGCATAATTTCTGAGATATTGTTAGTTTTCTGAAGTGATATATTTAATATCGCAGCAGAGAATTTTAATTCCAATGTTTTCATGGCGTTGGATTATCCAGTTTCTTTTTATATTCATGATGACACGCTGACAATTTGAGAACAATATTAAAAAGTCTGGACGCAGTAAGTGCGTTATGGTAGTGAATTTTCATTAAAAAAATTAAATAACAAATTTCTTTATTAAAATAAAGCAAGCATTAAATTTGAGTACCAGTATGACCTATATAGTAGAAACAATATACCATATATCACCAAAATAACTTTATTGTTTGAAAATGTACAAAAATGTTTCACAATTAACTTAAAATGTTCCCAAAAAACTAGTTTTCTGGCCAACGACCATTATTAAAAACCACCCACCCTTGTGTAATTTGTCCTCCAGAGTCCAAGGCACTTGTCAGATTCCTCCTAGCTCAAACATTTAGCAAGTTTTGTTGAAAAAATAACGTCAATTTATTATGGCATTATCATTGTAAAAATGTTATAGCAGAACTATTAAAGTAACATGACAATCATACACTAACATTAAATGAATTTAATTCTTATTTACAGAGTAAAGTTACGCTAGATTAGATTATGTACAGTGAACGGGGAAAAGAAAACAACTTGTGATGGAACCATAGCTGAAAAATTCAAAGTAATTGTTCAATGTGACTTCCGTTTTGGTTCAAACACTCTGAAATTCATTAATGTACTCCAGCGGTGGTCGTTCTTCGTATCTCGTCTGGATCTAACTCGGCAAAAGCTTGCGTTATGCGTTGGATTAGTTCGTCTTTAGATTGGACATGCACCTCATTAACCTTGGACTTTATTATACTCCACATATAAAAATCACAAGGTGTCAAGTCCAGCGATCTTGCTAGCCAGTGCCAAGGGCCGTTTCTGCCTATCCATCTGTCATCAAATATAGCATTCAACTGATCATACACACCTATGGTATTGTGCGCTCGAGCCCCGTCCATATGGTACCAACAATTGAGTGATGAATTTACAGACAGATTCTCCACAAATGGCATCACCACTGTTCTCAGGATCTGAATATACTTCTCAGACGTGAGCGTGTGTCATCGTAAATATGAGAACACACTCGGTCGTCCATTATCATACAGAAAACATTGCAACTAAATCTCTGCTGGAAATTCCTAGTTCGTCTCATATGCCGATTTTCAGCTGCCCAGTAATGCTGATTTTTCATATTTCGCAAACCCTCTCTGCCAAAGTTAGACTCATCAGTCCAGATTATTTTGCTCAAGAATGTAGGATCTTCCTGCACTCGTATCAGTAGGTGTTCGCAATAGTTTATCCGCATCTCGTAGTCGCTAACACGCAGGTGTTACACGGGAATAAAAGAGAAATTATGCATTTTGTGCTTCTTCAATATTCGTTGAATGATCCAGTAAGGCATGTTTAAGTCACTAGACGCATTTCTTATAGAATTTGTTGGCATTGCATGAAAGTATGCAAGAACTGTGACTTGGCATGTTTCCTCATCTTCAAGTTTGCCTCTACAAATTACTCGTCTTGATGTTATACTTCCATACCTTGAAAACTTTGATTGAAGCCTCTTGAACCGGTGTCTGTCCAAAGGTGCCGAGTTAGGAAACTTTTCATTGAATGTACGACATGCTCTTTCAATAATTCTATTGCAGTCACCGTGAATAATGAATATATTACTGTAGCGTATTGCACTTCCCATCGCGCCTTTAACAAAAGCAAGTTACTAATTTTACTGCTGTCACTAGATTAAACTATGTGTCAAATTTCAGTTTTCTCACCTGACATTGCAACAAAAGCCTCCTATTTCCATAAACGAACTCATGTATAAATTCCAATATAGATTCCCCGTTGGAGTGATGGATATCTCAGAAATTATGCTATTTAGGTATAGGACATAGTTAATAAAAGTTGTAGAGTTATGTCTGTAAAATGCTTTGGAATAGAGATATATAGGGTGTTCCATTTGAAAAAATCAACTTATACCCGCTTGAATTTCGATATTTTGTCAGGCTGATATCGCACACCCTGTATAAAAAATAGATTTTCATTCCAATAATTTTGCAAGACATAGTTACCAGCAATCTGTTGTCCAAAAATATATTTTCTAGATTTACACTTTACAAGGATATATCAAATTATAAAAAGAGCTGTGATAACAAATATTTTTCAAAAATCGCCAATATTTCAAAAACTAATAACGCTAAGTGTAGAAAGTACTACATAAAATCTATCCCAAATTGGATCTTCTTTCTGAAAATGCAAAAATATATAGGGTGTTTTATTTAAAATAACGAAGTTGGTAGCGACTTCCGGTATAACCGGAAGTGCTAGAGTAGTGCAACTATTTTAATCAGAATGGTCATATCGTATAATGGCCGAATCCAAATTTTCATCTGTCAAATCGGATGAGAAGGTCATAAACTTCTAATGAGCACTTCTCAGCAATCACCCTGTATATATATATATATATATATATATATATATATATATATATATATATATATATATATATATATATATATATATATAAACTATTTTAATGAATGTGCTACATACATTGCTGTTACAGAGACTTTACTTTGTATTAGAATTAAAAAGTATATTCATCATATTAACAAGTCGAGTATCCAGGTTATCCGGGCGAGTAACTCGTAAAGTTGGGACTATGAGGTCGCGGGTTCGAATCCGTATACACACAAAATCCGTTTGTACTCAAATGTGGAATAGACCAGCTTCTGATAAGTTATGGGTGATGTCCTTTGCCTGTATGTCTGTGTGTAAACCCCCCCCCCCCCCCCCCCCCGCCTGCACAACACTCTTTTCCTATAATAGATAACCAAGACTAAGATTTCTAAATTTTGGATTCCAAATAAAAACATAGTTCAAACTGAAACGTAATGAAAGTAGCGATTGCCGCAATCAATTGTAAATTTATCACTATCACTAAAAATTTAATGTTATATCATTCATCAGTCAGTGTCATATTATAAGAATATGAGAAGATACGAAACAATGTAACAAATCGGCTCACGTCCATGTGAAAATGATTTTAATGCAGTTTGTTTTTAGTGAATTTTTATTAAAAAAATTCACTAATAGAGAGGTATCGATGGTGAGACTTTGCAAAAATTCTTTCAAATGAGCGCGAATTAGGACCCCTAGAACCCATATCCGGGGTCAGTTTTAATTTTTATATGCTATATATATATATATATATATATATATATATATATATATATATATATATATATATATATATATATATATATATATATATATATATATATATATATATATATATGTATCCGTCTGATAACTCAAAAAATAATTAACCGATTTAGATGAAACTCGGCAAGTGCCTTTCTTTTATTAATGGCTTGGATGAGTTCGTTGGCCAGGAAAATCGGACGGAGTTTTCCGGAAAAATTTTGAGTTTTCTTTCAAAAAAAATTTTTTTTTCCGAAAATTTCGATAAAATTTGGTCTACATATTGCTTTGGGAAATACCTAACTATGTGCCAAAATTCCGCTTTCTAGGGTTACAGAAAATTGAGCTATTCAAATTTGAAACATTTGTGTTTAAATCATAAGTATGTGGTTGCTGTTGGTTAGTCAATGCTTTTCTTATTGACTCATGTGTTATTAATAGTTAATAGTTTCTTTCCGAATACACAAAGCTTCCATTGACTTCTGCTTCTGCCGCTGTTACAGTCCTTTTATTTAGAGCTAGAGTTCTAACCACTCATACAAACAGTGTTTTTTAACCACGTGGCTGGGCGACTGACCGAATTCATTCCCAGTTGCTGTTGATTTACTCATATTCTCTTAATATGTTTGAAGATGTGGTGTCTACTTCATTCCAAGTCACTATTAACCGACTATTTATGAAATCAAATAAGTAAATTAAATCGATTGTCATAAAATATGTAGTGTATTAAGACAAGGGAAAAAGAAATAAAACATATATAACTGTGCACATTTTGATTATATTTTAGGGTGCTTGAGAGAGGTATTGTCACAGCATAATATCTTATTAAAGTTCATTTGTAAATAGGTTTAATTTTTATATGTTTATATATATATATATATATATATATATATATATATATATATATATATATATATATATATATATATATATATATATATATATATATGTATATATATATATATATATATATATATATATATATATATATATATATATATATATATATATATATATATATAACTCAAAAAATAATTAACCGATTTCGATGAAACTTGGCAAGTGCCTGTCTTTTATTAATGGCTTGGATGAGTTCGTTATCCAGAAAAATCAGACGGGGTTTTCTGGATAAAAGTCAAATGAATGCTAATAGTCGTATAAGTTGTAAACGGTGAGTGATACAAAAAAAATTAACAAAAAAGATGAGAAATACAATTATCTACAATAAAGGTCATTACCATTTTTGGCCTAAAGTGCACGGTTACGGAGATATAGGCCGAAACGGTTTTTCTCACTTCCGCCCTCCTAATATGTAAGGATTTTGTGTTTTTTAGTGAATTTTTATTAAAAAAATTCACTAATAGAGAGGTATCGATGGTGAGACTTTGCAAAAATTCTTTCAAATGAGCGCGAATTAGGACCCCTAGAACCCATATCCGGGGTCAGTTTGAATTTTTATATGTTTATATATATATATATATATATATATATATATATATATATATATATATATATATATATATATATATATATATATATACATATATATATATATATATATATATATATATATATATATATATATATATATATATATATATATATATATATATATATATATATATATACATATATATATATATATATATATATATATATATATATATATATATATATATATATATATATATATATATATATATATATAACTCAAAAAATAATTAACCGATTTCGATGAAACTTGGCAAGTGCCTGTCTTTTATTAATGGCTTGGATGAGTTCGTTATCCAGAAAAATCAGACGGGGTTTTCTGGAAAAATTTTGAGTTTTCTTTCGAAAAAATTTTTTTTCTCCGAAAGTAACAAAGCTGTTTCAATGAAATTTACTATATATGTTGCCTCAACCTTACTACGTACCAAAATTCAACTTTCTAAGTTTAGAGAAAATTGAGTTATTCAAATTTTAAATTTTCTTTCGAAAAAAATTTTTTCTCCGAAAATTACAAAGTTATTTTAATGAAATTTTGTGGATATCTTGCCTTAGGAAAAACCTTACTACGTATTGAAATTAAACTCTCTAAGTTTATAGAAAATTGAGTTATTTAAATTTGAAGCATTTAATAAAAATTCACTACCATAACGCACTTGCTGCGTCCCGAGTTTTTTACCTATATCTTGGTTAATAATTGTTTAAGAAATAAAATGCTTATAACTTAACTTTTCAACCGACAAATTTCCTAAAATTTTTACTGAAAACTTTTTTTCTCAAATCAACATTTTTAAAGTTAAATGTTGCACTTTTCAATCGACAAATTTTTCTGGAAATATTTTAGTAAAATGAAGGATAATGACGGTTGAAGCTAAGACTTCAGGCTTTGTAAAACATTCTTTTTAAGACATTTTCTTTCTATAGCTTATATTAGTTTCAGGTTCTTTGCCTAAATGTTGCCAATTTTGACGTTTTAAATCGCGACTTTGACGTTTTGGGGAAAACCCCAATTTATTTTTCTTTAAATGCCTATAACTTTTTTATCTTTTAACCTACAAAACTAAATTTTGGTAGATAATTTACCTATTATGATATAAATAGGCGTATCAAATTTAATTGCCCTATTTTGTTATTTCCGGATATATGATTTTTTTTCGAAAGAAAACACAAAATTTTCCGGGAAAACCTGGGCCGATTTTCCTGGCTAACGAGCTTATTTCTAGGGGGCATAATGAGCGCACATTAGAATAATTTTTTTCAAAATTCAAAAGTCTGGGTCCCCTCATCAGTGATTTTTTTTAACTAAGATATAGGTAAAATGTTCGGGACGCCGCAACTGCGTTATGGCAGTGAATTTTTATTAAATGCTTCAAACTTGGATAACTCAATTTTCGTTAAACATAGAAAGTTGAATTTTAGTATTTAGTAAAACATTTCCCAAGGCAACATATCCGCCAAATGTCATTAAAATAGCTTTCTAATTTACGGAGAAAAAATTTTTTTTCGAAATAAAACTCAAAATTTTCCCGGAAAACCTTGTCCGATTTTCCTGACTAACGAACTCATTTTTTTAAAATAAAAATTCACTAAAAAGTCAAATGAATGCTAATAGTCGTATAAGTTGTAAACGGTGAGTGATACAAAAAAATTAACAAAAAAGATGAGAAATACAATTATCTACAATAAAGGTCATTACCATTTTTGGCCTAAAGTGCACGGTTACGGAGATATAGGCCGAAACGGTTTTTCTTACTTCCGCCCTCCTAATATGTAAGGATTTTGTGTTTTTTTAGTGAATTTTTATTAAAAAAATTCACTAATAGAGAGGTATCGATGGTGAGACTTTGCAAAAATTCTTTCAAATGAGCGCGAATTAGGACCCCTAGAACCCATATCCGGGGTCAGTTTGAATTTTTATATGTTTATATATATATATATATATATATATATATATATATATATATATATATATATATATATATATATATTTACATATATATATATATATATATATATATATATATATATATATATATATATATATATATATATATATATATTTATATATATATATATATATATATATATATATATATATATATATATATATATATATATGTATCCGTCTGATAACTCAAAAAATAATTCACCGAATTAGATGAAACTCGGCAAGTGCCTTTCTTTTATTAATGGCTTGGATGAGTTCGTTGGCCAGGAAAATCGGACGGGGTTTTCCGGGAAAATTTTGAGTTTTCTTTCAAAAAAAATTTTTTTTCCGAAAATTTCGATAAAATTTGGTCTGTATATTGCTTTGAGAAATACCTAACTATGTGCCAAAATTCAGCTTTCTAGGGTTACAGAAAATTGAGCTATTCAAATTTGAAACATTTATGTTTAAATCATAAGTATGTGGTTGCTGTTGGTTAGTCAATGCTTTTCTTATTGACTCATGAAATTCATTTGTAAGTTTCCGAGAAATGTCAATAATACTGAATTCACTGATTGTTAATCATTGGAAGCATTTACGATTATATATAGCCCTATTGTAATTTATTATCATTTATCACCTCTGTAGTATAATTATTTTTGCCTTACAACTCGCAGCGTTTTTAGTCAATTGTTGTTATTCATAGTCAATAGTTTCTTTCCGAATACACACACCTTCCATTGACTTCTGCTTCTGCCGCTATTACAGTCCTTTTATTTAGAGGTAGTGTTGTAACCACCCATACAAACAGTGTTTTTTAACCACGTGGCTGGGCGACTGACCGAATTCATTCCCAGTTGCTGTTGATTTACTCATATTCTCTTAATATGTTTGAAGATGTGGTGTCTACTTCATTCCAAGTCACTATTAACCGACTATTTATGAAATCAAATAAGTAAATTAAATCAATTGTCATAAAATATGTAGTGTATTAAGACAAGGGAAAAAGAAATGAAACATATATAACTGTGCACATTTTGATTATATTTTAGGGTGCTTGAGAGAGGTATTGTCACAGCATAATATCTTATTAAAGTTCATTTGTAAATAGGTTTGATTATATATATATATATATATATATATATATATATATATATATATATATATATATATATATATATATATATATATATATATATATATATATATATATATATATATATATATATATATATATATATATATATATATATATATGATAACTCAAAAAATAATTAACCGATTTCGATGAAACTTGGCAAGTGCCTGTCTTTTATTAATGGCTTGGATGAGTTCGTTATCCAGAAAAATCGACGGGGTTTTCCGGAAAAATTTTGAGTTTTCTTTCGAAAAAGTTTTTTTTCTCCGAAAGTAACAAAGCTGTTTCAATGAAATTTACTATATATGTTGCCTCAACCTTACTACGTACCAAAATTCAACTTTCTAAGTTTAGAGAAAATTGAGTTATTCAAATTTTAAATTTTCTTTCAAAAAAAATTTTTCTCCGAAAATTACAAAGTTATTTTAATGAAATTTTGTGGATATCTTGCCTTAGGAAAGACCTTACTACGTATTAAAATTAAACTCTAAGTTTATAGAAAATTGAGTTATTTAAATTTGAAGCATTTAATAAAAATTCACTACCATAACGCACTTGCTGCGTCCCGAGTTTTTTTTTACATTCAGTACGTCATTCTGAACCTATGTATAAAAAAATTAACTTCTGTAGTTTAATGCAGAAACAAATTCTCTATTGCCTGTATTACCATCGTTAATACGTGTGGAAGTAAAATAACTAAAATGATAGCCCAATATTCAACTACAAATATTTCACTATTTATTTTCTTATTTTTCAGTATATTAGCGCTAATGCTTATACCAAACTACTACCACTTTTACACGAATGGACATCCAACTCAATATTCTATCCAAAAGCGGTATCTCAACGATGTCTCCGATTTCATGAGCATAATCGAGGAAGCTGAAAACTGGTATTCTTCAACAAGCGCAACAACAGCCTCGTCTACTACACCCAAAACAGAAAGTACAACGGCCACCGAATATCAAAAAATAGTAGAAACTACTGACAACCCAAGCAACAAAATCGATGAGCTCAACAACATAACAAATAGTCTGCTAAATCAACTTCAACCTCTTGCACAGGACCTTGAGCAGTTAAAAAAGAAATTTAAAGAAAATAACTCCAACAAGCGCCAATTATACGAAGTAATTCAGAATCCTAGTTTTAGAAATAACCGACAGAATCAGGCTTCTCTGCCGTGTAAGTCTTCAGCGAATCGGTTACCATCAGCGGAAAATGAAGCTCCTCCAAACGATAGGGCTGAGATTGATGACCATAAATCACCAAACGATCAAAAGATAATAGTGGTTTTAGATGCTCCAGCCAGTGACTATAACAGAATGGAATTTAACCTCTCACCCGACACAGGAAATCGTTCTGCGCAATATGATGAAGATGGTGCAAAGCCAAATGAGTCAACAGAAGATTCTGAAGCGAAAAATATAGATCTGTTTGAAAACAACGAAAATCGAGTACCTCCAGCTGGTGGAATACCGTGTAATATTCCAGAGAAAAGTGATTGTGGGAATGCTCCTCAAAATAGTGAAGATGAAGATACAAATGGAGAACCAGATGAACCTATAGAAGAGACAACACAATCCAAGGCATTATTTTTTGTTGCCAAAGGAAATGAGGAGGGTTGCGGCAATAACAATAAACAGGATACTTCGCAGGATTATGATGATTACGAAGAGACCAACGACGATGCTGAAGCTGGAGGTTAGTGGTATCAAAATTTTAAAATTTAGTAAGGGATATCCTCCTAAATACCGAGAACGAAACGCTTTACAAAACTGCTTGATGTTTGCGCAAGTACACTTTAATAAGTACACTTGGAGAACACAAATCACCACAACACCTCTTTTTAAAGACCTGACCATCGTTTCACTGGCAAGGTTAGCGTCATCAGAGGGTGAAAAGTTCTAAACTGCTTACTACTAAACAGCACTTTACATGCTGAGTTTTAGGAGGACTGCAAACCGGTGGAGGAGCACGCTTTAAGGAACTTTTGTTTTTATTGCCCTAGAAATGTAAATACTTTCGTACGCATCTAGCTTTGCTGGCTGTCTAACATTTTTTATAAGTTTTAGATTTTCTTTATTAATGTAGTGGTTATTATTCCAAATATGTTGTACCATGCATGACTTTTCTACACTACCGTATCCCAGCTGTGCCAGATATCCACGAAATGTAATCTCAAGGATTCTCTTAGTCTGTCCAACGTATTTAAGTTTACAATCCTTACAAGCTATCTCACAGATATCCGACATTTCAGTGGCTTTGTCTTTATTTTTCCTATTACCTAACGAATTTCTTAAGTTATTTTTGTCGAAAAAGTTATCTACAAATCGACTTTCTTAAAAATGCTCTCAAGACCCCTTGTGATACACGGTTCAAAAAGAAGGCAAAAATTTTTTTACTTATCTTATCTTTCCTAAATGTCGTGTCCGCTAGCATTTTCTTTGTTCTGTGTCTATTAATTAATTTTTGCACTAAGCAATCCCAATATCCGTTATATTTAGCCACGTCTCTAATGTACTCTAAATCTATACTATATCTACTTTTACTTAAGGGAAAATTTATTAATCGCGGTCAGATCGTAAGCAAACAAAATTTTTTGGATTTCTCTCTTCTAAAAGTCGCTAACATTTTCTTTGTTTTCTCTTCGTTAATTAATTTATCCACTAGTATGTATTGGAGTAGAGAAAATCCTAACTGGATGACTAAAGCACATACACAATACCCTCGTAGAGTTTACGTGTGGGCAGGAATAGTCCACGATAGAATCATAGGTCTTTTCTTCTTTGGTGAAACTCTCAGTGGGCAGCGATATCATAAGTGGAATGAGCTTATTCCTGCTCTTGTTGCAACATTTCCAAACGGCAATATATGTTTTATGGTAGCAGCAAAAATTTACATATATTAACAGAAATCCTAATCAAATTCCAATGATAATTCAAAAACGAAATCATAGAGGGCGCGAAGTGTATCAAATGAGTAATATAAAAACGATATTTGTCAATTTTTGATGATTCTGATTTACCAAGTGGTGATGTTTATTCTCAGCAAGACGGTGCACCTCCGCACTTTGCACGTCCTATTCGCGAGTTCCTAAGTGACTGATTGTCTGGAAAGTGAGTCGGTCGGCGAGAACCAATAGAGTGGCCCCAGGTCCCCAGATCTTACGCCTCTAGATTTTTATGGGGGTATTTAAAACCAAAAATCCATGTTAACAAGCCGAGTAACCTAGAAGATTTGAATAAGCGAATTAGGTATGAAATGAGTCGAATTAGCCCTAACAGATTTGCTAATTGTACAAGAAGTCGGTGGATTGCATTTCGAACATTATGTTTAAAGGAAACAATACTTTAATTTGTTGATTAAGAGCCTTTATCTTTTGATTGTTGTTATGAATAGAGTTTATGTTTCCCCTCTTAAAATCACTTTCATTCGAAAATTTAACAATATGAGGTATTAAATTTTTGATGGTGCCGTGTAGAGAATTCGTTGATCTATCAAAATGTAAAATAAAAACTGGGGTTGTCATTTTAAAAAAATGTCGATCACGTCATTTTTGAAAACTATCGTTAACATGTCCGAGCATTTCGTTGAAACACAAATCGCTAAAATTTAAGTTAATTTATTCCATGATTTTCCCGCTCCCGGTAGGTGTATAACTTTCATATGCGGTTAATTGTCGCGATATAAAAGTATAGTTTATATCGCTAGAAGTCTGAATAACAATTTTTTGATGACTAGTGTAGGTCCAGTTTTTTAGTTCGTTGTTTGAGTTGTTATATTCATAGTCAGTCTCTCTTTTTTAGAAAAAATACTTAATAACGATACGCGGTCTTTGGAATAGCAGGTAATGGAATTTTAATTATAAGGTCTTTTGACCGAACAGTGGTGGTTTGTCTGTTTCCCTTCATAGAGAGGCTACTCGCGATTAGTTTCGCTTAGATTTTTCATCCTTGTGGTGACGCTAACTTTGTTAGCAAAACGATTATAAGGTCTGAAAAATATGTGATATATATATATATATATATATATATATATATATATATATATATATATATATATATATATATATATATATATATATAAAACATGACAAATTAATGTTATATATTATTTTTAGGCGAAAGCGACGTATCCGAAGAAGATAAATTATTATGTCCTCACGCCGATCAAAACCCAAGTATAAATGAATCAAATGAGCAAGAAATGCCATCTGTGGACAACCAGATGCTTCACAAATTTCTAAATTGTGACAGGAACCCCGAAAATCATAAAATATACCTTATGAAACCAGCACCCAAGAGATCTTATAAAAGCGTCTATAATTTTAGAGACATGGCAGAATTACCCGATGACATGGAAGGTAATTATCGAAATGTATATTTTCCTAGGCGACTGCAATCAAAAAAGCGTAGAAAAAGAAACTGGATGATTGGTGGATCTTCTTCCACTGCTTCAAGTTCAAGTTCTGTAAAGACTGTTGCTACGTCGTCTCCTCAACCTATCACTGAAAAATCTACAGCAAGTTCAACAGCATTAGCTAGAGTTAAACTTGATAATGGTAATATTTTTTCCACCGCGGATGCGTCAGCGACCTCTGCTGGCTGCACAGGAAAGTCTAAAAACATGGAAAAGTATTATTTAGATATTTACGTAGAAAATATAACAGAGGAGAACCACCCGCAAAATTTAAATTCCATGCTACCCCATGATAATGTTTCAAATATGAATCAAACACCAGTCAAAAAAGACTATAAACCTTTTCAAAAGCTAATGAAAACTTTAAAAAATGATGTGTTGAAAGATCGCAACTTATCGCTTGTTCCTGTATTGTTCGTAACTGTGCCACCTTCCGCAGACGGTAACCCAAATAACAAAGAGCTTATAGCGATAGAAACTGCTAAAAGAAATGCGTCGTCATTTTCTGATGCTGTGCAATCAAGCAATTCTAACACATCTTCTTGTTCGTCGCCAACACAAGAAGATAAGATGGCCAAAGAAGCAGATGAAAATTTTTCACCAGAAAAGATACAAGAACTAGAAAAAAAGAATGGGAAAGTGATGGCAGGTATTCTAATTTTTCCAGATAACTTGGATATTAATAGTATGAAAGGTAGTGGCGTTAATGTGCATAGGATAAGCAAAAAGTCTGCGAACCATGTTAACAAATTATTGTCAGAGGCAGAAGTATCTATACTTTCAGAATTGTCACAGCTTTTAAGGAAAAAGAGGCTCAAATCCAGGAAGTTTTTAAGGCAAACCAAGCCAGGAAAGAGAGACAGTTCTGTAAGTATCTTTAAATTTTTGTTTTCGACCAGAAACAAAAATCCTGACGCGTCTGGTCCGTCTGGTGTAGCGAATTTTCACATTTTTTTTTCAATTATAATACTTTTTCTCAAATTAAAAAGTAAGAATTCGGTTTTGCAAAAATTCACTAAACGCAAATTTTTACAAAGTGCGAAAGAGAAGATTATTTTCTTTATCATTAGACTTGCTGTTGGTTTTGTAGACGGATAATTGAATACAGGTGTTACGGCAGGTCAGATGTTTACGAGTTTTCTCACTTAGGATTTCTATTGATTTTTAACGAATTTTCATTATAAAAAATTCGCTAATAGACAGGTCATTATGAAAATCTTTTGAAAAAATTTCGTTAAGTCAGCGCGAATTTGGATCCCTGGAACCCAAAACCAAGTTCCGTTAACATTTATATATGTATATATATATATATATATATATATATATATATATATATATATATATATATATATATATATATATATATATATATATATATATATATATATGTATCAAAAATCTCGTCTATGAAAAAAACGAGGTCAAGTTCGTTAATCAGCCCTTATGCTCAAGTCTTTCCGGTGTAAAATCGGGAGAAAACTTTTTGAAAACGCTATATCAACGATAATCAAACTAAATATATACCAGGCATAAAATATACTACCCAAACCAACAATCGTGAAATCTCGGCCGCAATGATGGAAAATGAGAGACGACATGAAAGGGATTCAATCAATTATTAAAAGAGACTAAATTTGTAGCTTTATGAACGGCGTAAAGTTTCAAAACGTTTGTGATTCTTTTAATTGTCTCACCCCTGTAACTTCTTTATTATCAGTGTTATCAAAAAAAAATTCCAACGCCGTCTGACAAGCTACCATGCGGTGAGTTAAAATATTGCGACAGGAAAACAATTGCACATCGCCTGCATAGAAATCCATTGCCAACGTTGATTTTCTTAAATGGAACGATAGGCCTCAGACACATACAGTCGATGCAAAATCGAAATCTTCGTATAACGATGCCACGCTCGCATTTCTGAGTCAAGGCGTTTCGGAGACATGACGTCACAAAATTTCAAAATGTTTGTGTCTTTTTAAGTGTCTCACTCCTGTAATTTCTTTATTATGAGAGATAACCAAAGAATGTCAACGCCATCTGACAAAAAAATAGTTTTACGTTATAAAGCAGTTCGCAGTGAATAAATTACCTCTAAAGCATTTTGCCACATGAACGGCGTTATATTCCGTTACAGAGCTCTGCTGGACCTGTATATTTTGGTTATATTTTAGTTGTATAAAAGACGAGAAAAGCGAATTTGCCATAATTTCTTTATATTTTCAAAATATTACAAAAATTACACCTCCGCACTATGTAGGTACTACACCTTGCAGTGAAAATATTAAACGTATTTTATTTGAGACTGGATGATAAGTTATTATCTATTCAGTGCTGTATACGTCAGTAAAATCTTGGATGATGGATGTCTGATTTTGACATTTGATGTCAACTGACACTTGTTTTGAATAAGATTGAAACAATTTTCCGATTTCGTTTATGTGTACGTTCTTTCGTTTTCGTCAATCAAAAAGTTATCAGCTGATTTTTCTGTGTAGTTTAAGTATTTTTTCGTTTGTTTTTCCTTTATTCAGCACTATGTGAAATAATTTATCTTCCTCTGAAGATGATGACTTTGTCAACGAAACGATCGTAAGGTCTTTGAAATAAGTGTTGTGGTGATTTGGGTTTTCTCAAAGTATACTTACTTTATTCAGCAGTTATCACAGGAGTGAGACACTTAAAAATTCACAAACATTTTGAAATTTTGTGACGTCATGTCTCCGAAACGGCTTGACTCAGAAATGCGAGCGTGGCATCGTTGTACGCAGATTTTGATTCTGCATCGACTGTATGTGTCTGAGGCTTATCGTTCCATTTAAGAAAATTCACTAAAAACAACGTTGGCCATGGATTTCTATTGAGGCGATGTGCAATTGTTTTTCTGTCAAAGTATTTTAACTCATCGCATAGTAGTTTGTAAGATGGAGTTGGAAGTTTTTGATAGCTCTGATAATAAAGAAATTACAGGGGTGATGCAATTTAAAAAATCACACACGTTTTGAAATTTCGTGATGTTATGTCTCCGAAACGGCTCGACTCAAAAATGCTAACGTGGCATCGTTCTACGCAGATTTCGATTCTGCATCGACTGTATGTGTCTGAGGCCTATCGTTCCATTTAAGGAAATCAACGTTGGCCATGGATTTCTATGAAGTTGATGTGCAATTGTTTCCATGTCGCAATATCTTAACTCATCGCATGGTAGTTTCTCAGATGGCGTTGGATTTTTTTGATATCGCTGATAATAAAGAAATTACGGGGGTTAAACAATTAAAAGAATCACACAGGTTTTAAAATTTTATGACGTCATCTCTCCGAAACAACTCGACTCAGAAATGCGAGCGTGGCATCGTTCTACGCAGATTTCGATTCTGCATCGACTGTATGTGTCTGGGGTCTATCGTTCCATTTAAGAAAATCAACGTTGGCCACGGATTTCTATGAAGTCGATGTGCAATTGTTTTTCTGTCGCAATATTTTAACTCATCACATGATAATTTGTCAGACGGCGTTGGCATTTTTTGATATCTCTCATAATAAAGAAATTACAGGGGTGAGACACTTAAATAAATCACCCTGTACATCCAACACAATACATCAAATACTTTCTAGATATTAATGAAAATCTATATTTAGTTTCTCACTTTCACACCCTGTATCTCTTTTAATTTTGACTTTTGGGCCAAGCTAAGTTTGACTATATCGTAATATTTTTAAGCCAAGATTGTACCATTACTATTGGACCAGTTTGCTATGTGAAAACTGGAACCTGTGATGAGCACTAATAAGTACACTTGGAGAACACCCAAATCACCACAACACATATTTCAGAGACCTTACGATCGTTTCGTTGACCAAGTCAACATCTTCAGAGGAAGAAAAATTCTAGAATTTTTCTTCCTCTGAAGATGTTGACTTGGTCAACGAAACGATAGTAAGGTCTCTGAAATATGTGTTGTGGTGATTTGGGTGTTCTCCAAGTGTACTTATTGGACCAGTTTGTATAAAAATGGAGTATTATTCATCTAATATCTAATTGTTAACTTTTTAGAGTGATATATTGAAATCAGCAGAATCAGAAATTAAAGATATTGAAGGTGATAATTCAGCATCTTCTGAACCATCCATTTACCCGTTCACCATCAACCTTTTGGGCTTAAACTCAGAACAAGGAGCCTCTGGAAGCAATAAAGAACAAAACATACTTGTAAGATTGTAACATTTTCTTCATGGTTCCGTTATATATAACACCATATTTTCTTAGGATGATTTGCTGGGTAATAATAAACAAGATGATTCGACGATTCTATTTGTAATGACAACAAATGGAATTGTTGATAAATTGAATCAACCAGAGGAGTCAACTGTTCCATTTCTTCTGTCAAGCAACAATATAATTGACCAGTTAAATAAAGAAGAATCAACAGTTCCATTTCTTCTCTCATCCAACAATCTCATTGATCAGTTAAATAAAGAAGAGTCTACAGTTCCCTTCCTTCTTTCAACCAACAATATCGTTAGTCAGTTGAATAAAGAAGAATCAACACTTCCTTTTTTGCTGTCATCTAACAATGGCCTAGTCAAAGATGAAACCTCAACACTGTTTCTACTATCATCAAATCCTGGCAGTGGTGCAGAAGAGGAAACAACTCTTCCGTTTCTGTTTTCAGGAAAAGGAGGCGATACAACAGAGGTAACTTTGATTCAATGTACTCAGTATTCTTTGACCTAAAAAATCAATTAAAAACGATGATTTAATATTTAAAATATAAAGTTGAGCTGAGTGATTTTATATTCTACATAAATATTAACAACTGCGATTTTTTAAACATCAGTTCCACAACAATCTTATCGGATTTTGCAGTAAAAAAATTATTAATCATTATACATGTAAGAACGGACAACGCAGGTGCGAAGATGAAGAAGACTCAAAAATATGATTTTACGCAATACCCAGTTATACCCCTAAAGTGTGTTTACGTTTAGGTTTAACCACCCAAGTAAAATCTTTATTTCATTGGCCGATATCTTTCATTCTTTTAGCGAATTTTCTTTAAGAAAAATTCGTTAATAGAGAGGTCACGATTAAAGCTTTTGAAAAAATTTCTTCAGATGGGCGTGAATTTGGGCCGCTACAACTCAAAACCAAGGTCAGTTAAAGTTTTTATATGTTTATATATATATATATATATATATATATATATATATATATATATATATATATATATATAATATATATATATATATATATATAAATGTATGTATGTGTGTATCCAAGCGACAACTCAAAAAATGCTGATTTC
This sequence comes from Tillus elongatus, assembly GCA_964006375.1. Taxonomy (NCBI): domain Eukaryota; kingdom Metazoa; phylum Arthropoda; class Insecta; order Coleoptera; family Cleridae; genus Tillus; species Tillus elongatus. The sequence goes on from OZ023264.1 coordinate 18,297,806, forward strand.
AATCAAACTTGACAAAGCTCTTGTTTGGGCGAAAACCGACGTCGAGTTCGTTAATCAGCCTTTATGCTCAAGTTTTCCCGGTGGAAAATCGTGGAAAACTTTTTGAAAACGCTATATTTTTGTAAGTATCAGAGTAACTGGAACCAGACTTTACATGTGGCTAGAAATAGTGCAAATAAACCCATGTTGTGAATTTTAAGTAATTTGTTACACAATATTAAGAGTTTTTTCCAAATTAAAAATAAAATCCTAAAGACGTGCGTCGAAACGACTTAGTGATTAAAATCCAATACCTGACAGACAGAGTAGTTAACTGCCACGCGTAGATTAATTAATACAACAGGTATAAACCATACATCACCGGTAACCAAACTAAATATATACCTGGCATAATACATACTACCCGAACCAACAATCGTGAAATCTCGGCCGCAATTATGGAAAATGACAGACGACATGAAATGAAAAATTTGCCAATTGATTGTTATTTAACTGGGCGTCTCAATCGATTATTAAAATACAATTTATTTGTACCTTTATTAACGGCCTAAACACGATTTTAGCGCAGCATAGATATATTATGCTGCCGCATAATATAGCAGAAATTTAACCAAAATCAAGCCAAGTCTCTATAAAAATGATTCTAAAATAGTTTCTTTTATCTTTAAACTTAAACATCAGACATCATATAAGACCGAAACAGTCGTGGGATGTGTTTCGATGGTGATTCTACTAATTTTCTGTAATTAATTAATTCTGTATACTTTGAATATAATATCCGGGGCACGAAGCCGTTCTAGAGTATCACGCAAATAAAACCTTTGTTGACATGAGCCTAGATAGCGGCGGGGGTCCCGCGCTTGCCACCTAAATAGAAGGTTACGCGATCGAACCCAGCTCGATGGATGTGTGTTTTTTTGTGTTTTATTTTGACATTTGGAGAAACAATAGTGCACAAATTTCATACGTTTCGAACAAGATCTCATTTTTGTTTAAAACGCCTAAATAAGGGTGTCATCTTTGAGTCTGAAATTATAATTTTGTTATTTTTTTTTATAATTGTTATTGAATAAACTGGTTTGATTAGGTTGACTAAAACGAAATCGTACTGGCGATTAATAAGGAAAAATAACTGCTACGTTTATAATTTGGCAGATAATTTACTTTTCTAAATATTAATTATGTTTCCTTCTGAAAATCTTCTGTATAACTTTAATGATATTTGTAATACAAGTATATTTTAAAGAGACTCACATTACATGGAGATATATTAAAATTTAGTTATTTACCTTCATAGAAAATTTAGTTTTGGCATTTTTCTCAAAAGGAGTTAGAACATGAGATTTTTTTTGATAATAGAGAGATATCGACACTTTCGAAAGAATTATTCCAATGTGCGCGTACTGGGACCTCTAAAATCGATCTTCATGGCTTCAAAGCATCCCTTAAAACCCGCGTATACCAATTTTCTTTTTCAGAATACAACGTCTTTGAGGACAAATTTTTTTTTGAAAAATTACAAAATAATTTATTCAAAAATTGTACTATTGAGGATTCTGTTTAAAAAATTTGACGAGGGATTTAATTTCTTTTTAATTGGCCTGTACCGACTTTCATTGTTCGAAATTACAGGGTCTTCGAGAAAATAAATACGTTTTTATATAAAATTACGAAATAATTTATTCAAAAAACTACTCGTGATTTTTTTTGGAGAAAAACTGACAGATTCTTCTTTAAAATCTCCTAGAACCTGACTCTTCCCCATTTAGAGGTTCCAGGGCGTAAGGTTGCAAAAAAATTCTTATGTAATGTATTTTTTTTACATATGAAGGAATTGGCAATTTATTTAGCCCTAGTTCAAATTATTCCCTATCAATATATACAATGTTATAGAAAATGATGAAACCAAGACTTTTCCTCATTTCCATGGGCGTCTGTCTGCTTCTCTCATCCTGACCCCTCTGATATCTCACAAAACGTCACCGAAATCATCTAACCTGGCGTGGAATTATTGATTCCACGTACACAGAAAATCTCTTCAGCAACTCAAAAGCCCTGGTTTTTTAAGTTCTGTAACAAGGCCAAACTTAAGAAGGTCAAAGCTCACAAAACACTTCTACACAATCCCAATCAAGAAAACCGTCAAGCATTTGACGACGCAAGAAACCGCTATGTCCGCATTCTTTCTGAGGCAAAAAACTCGTTTAATAACCACATCAAAAACAAAGTCCTCTCAAGCTCCAACGGAAACAAACCCTTCTGGGCTCTTGCTAAATCTATTGAGAATAATTTCGGCAAGAGCACGTTTTTTCCATGGCTCCTTGATTAAAGAATAATGGTTTTAGCATAGTCATGACACTTCAGATTGTAATTGTATTCAGAAGGTCATTTTTATTCAAATAAAACAAATAAATACCAGAGGTCTAATTTAAAAATCAAACGTTGCAGACATTTTCGGTGAAACCGGAAGTGACATAAAACGATCTGGATTTATGTCATATACTAACAAAAAATTTCATTTTTTATCTAAAAATAAAACAGTTATGGGGGTGAGCCACTTTTAAAAAACAACCGGTATATATATATATATATATATATATATATATATATATATATATATATATATATATATATATATATATATATATATATATATATATATATATTATAACAATGTGTCTGAGCTTATTAAAGTGTGTCCTGTGAAGTTTTACCAAGTGTTTCTGTTATTTGTTTTTTACATTATGAAGATAAGTTATTGTCTTTTAATTTATTAAATGCCAAAGTCTACTTTCGTATTATTTTTGTGATAGGATTGCGTCGACAACTTGGGCGGCCACTGGAGGGACTTCCGCGACTATGGTCAACCACCGACGCCAGGGAGCAGTATACCTCATTATCCCGGAAATTTTGCCGAACCCCTGCCTTTCTGTAAGGATGTAAGGGATCTTAAACGTGCCCAACATTATATGGACACGGGACCGACGGTTTTACGACCTTTCCGAAGGGCGGAACGTGCAAACATTCCACTTTCTCAAATACAGTGCCACAACCTTGGTTGATGTTAATTGTAGAGGTGTAAATTTAAAGTATCTCAGTTATTATTAAAGATAGAGACAAACGGTTTGTGAAATACTGTGCTCGATTTTTATGAAACGAAAAATGGCAGTTACAGAAAAGTCGCCGCCTTCTTAGTTTCGTAGATGCAAGGCGCTTTTAAAAATATTGTAATTTGGGACCCCACTTGTATTTTATTTATTTATTTATTTATTTATTTATTTATTTATTTATTTATTTATTTATTTATTTATTTATTTATTTATTTATTTATTTATTTATTTATTTATTTATTTATTTATTTATTTATTTATTTATTTATTTATTTATTTATTTATTTATTTATTTATTTATTTATTTATTTATTTATTTATTTATTTATTTATTTATTTATTTATTTATTTATTTATTTATTTATTTATTTATTTATTTATTTATATATTTATTTATTTACTACAAATACTCAACGGGAATGATCCCAAATTAAGAGTATGAATACAATACATATCATACACTATAAAAATTAACATAGTAAAGTTCTACTAATTACCAAGCAGCGATGCAACGTGTCTCATCTCAGACTCACCACAACATAATATGTCTATTGACTGATGCACGCTGTTATAAATAGCACGATCTGTAAATCGGTGAGTTAAGCCTAACACTGGTCCTAGGTGGCGGTAGATAAAAGAAGTCGTGTCTTCTAGAGTTGACTCTAGGGGTGTGAAAAAGCAGAGTGCGCAACAGTTCAGGACAGACGATCCTACTGTGCAGTAAATTATGTATCAGGGAGAGAGCAGAGTAAACACGCCTAGCCTGCAGAGACTCCAATGAGAACCTCGACAGTAAATCGGCCTGTGGTGTACCGGTAGCAGGATACACCCGATCCGCTCTGTATGCAAGGAACTTTACAAATCTCCGTTGGACACCCTCAAGAGGCCCTATATGGACGTCATACAGAGGAGACCAGACCACACAGGCATATTCCAGATGCGGCCGCACATAGGCACAGAACAGGAGCCTGAAGGTGTCTGCATTATGAAACGAACCGGAATTACGAATAAGAAATCCGAGTGTCTTCGATGCCCTAGCAATAGCATGTTCACAGTTCTCCACGAATGAGAGCTTCGAGTCAAAGACGACACCCAAGTCTTTAAAGGTTGCAGGTCTTAGAAGAGGCTGTCCATCCATGGAGTATGGGAACTCGATTACACGGCGGTTGAGCGTATAAGATTTTACAACACATTTTTTAATATTCAGTGGGAGGTTGTTAATGGAGCACCAGTGTTGAACTCTACGCAAACATCTCTCAAGCACTGAACAATCGCAGAGACCAGCAACGGATGAGAAGATTTTTACATCATCCGCATACAGAAGATGGGGTAATTCGATAACATCCGAAATATCGTTGATAAACAGATTGAACAGCAAGGGTCTCAGAACAGATCCCTGAGGAACACCTGATTCAGCCAAGACCTCCACGGACTGACACCCATGATAGTGGACAACACTAACTCGATCACGAAGATATGATTCCATAAACTTCAGCAAGTTCGGTGAGAAATCCATGTTATCCAGTTTCCTCAAAAGAATATCATGATTTAATCTATCAAAGGCCCTGGAGAGGTTCAGGTAGATAAAATCCGTCTGCGACCCCTTGTCCATGGCAGCAGATATATATTCAGTTATGCTGATTTAGTTAGTGGTCGCGGAGCGGCCCCTCACGAAGCCATGCTGAGCGCTGCTAATCACATTTTTTACCGCAAACGAAATTATCTCATGCAGGACAATCTCGAACACTTTCGCAAAGTTGTCCATTATAGCAATTTGTCTATGGTTCTCAATCAACGTAGAATCACCTCCCTTTGGAACAGGTATTGACTTCGCCTTCTTCCAGGTGCTAGGAAATACAGAAGACCCCAGCGATATATTGAACAGTATAGTCAAGGGCTGAACAAGTATGTGAGCACAATCCCTGACCAGAAAAGCTGGAATTTGGTCAGGGCCCGATGTGTGCTTCGGTTTGATCTTAAGCAACGCGCTTAAGACCTGTTCTTCCGAAACCCGTTTGATATCCAAGGCAGTCCCACCACTGTAACAAGGAGCACAGCCCACAATTTTTCTTTATTCAACAAGATATCAAAAAGGTAAAAACGGATTCTGGTAGAACTTTCGTCGTAGAATAAAGTGGTGTATTCAGATATTTTAAGAAAGTAGAGAAAAATGTCAAAGTTGTGTTTTTTTAAAAAGGACACCTATATATTATTTGCCATTTTAATACGTCTAATTAAGGCGATTCCAACTATATGAGGTTTGACATATTTATATGTTTAATTTTTGAGGAAAATGTTAAAGTGGTGTCTTTTAAATGGGACACTTTATATATTGTTAACTATTTTAATAGCTCTAAATAACGCGATTCGAACGATATGAGGTTTCGCATATTTATCTTTACTACTTTCCGAAAAATTAATTATAAATTGTTATTTTCTATAACGTGCAATCATACAAGGAGGCAAACTAACGGATAATGCAATACAACATTCCTCCTTATGGAAATAAACGGCTTACTTATTGTTTTAAACGGAACACACCGTGTATTTTTATTTCTTTTGATAGCCATTTTCTTGGGCTTTTCTAAATTAGTTAATTACATAAAGCAACAATTTGAATAATGATATTTCTATAATAGTATGGTTTGAGTCACCATGGAAACAAGGATAAAAGTTATTAGCACTTGTCAAAACCTCGATAAAGAAATTCATATTGTTCTTATGGTAGGTGGTAGTGGACTTTTCCTTTACGTGATAGTAAAGGATTTTTTTTACGCCCGAGGAGGTACCACCCCTTACATCAAGTGAAGTCCCACCGGAAGTTTCCGATTCTGGTGTATGACTCGGTTTCCCTTATAAAGAAAAATGATGATGGCTCCTCCTTGTATAAAAGATTTCGGAGATAAAATACCCCTCCATTTGGATCTCCGGGAGAGGGGTGTACAGGTGGCGCCGGCATCAAGATGTAACATATCCTGGAATATATGTACCCTAAATTCTAACCTGAACTCCGTCCACAATTTCCTCCAGCCTAATAGGCCCCAACTCCTCTTCCTCACCGAAACCCAAATCAGTGCCAAAACAGCCACTAATCACCTTAACACCGGGGTATGAGCCCCTTACTTCCTTTAGATTGCATGGAGGTGTGTTTGCATACGTCCGTGCAATCTACCCTGCACCAGACTCCCCAATTTGGAAGCTGGAAGAAAATACATACTTTGGATGAAACACCCTCTGTATATATCGCTTTAGTCTACGGGAAAAGTTCTAGTAAAATCGGTTTTCACCTTTTCGATATCTTCTTCAATAAAGAAAATACAAGTGGGGTCCCAAATTGCAAACTTTTCAAAAGCGCTCTGTATCTACAAAACTAAGAAGGTGGCGACTTTTCTGTCACTGCCATTTTTTGTTTTATAAAAATCGAGCACAGTATTGCGAAAACGGTTTGCCTCTATCTTCAATAATAACTGAGATACTCCACATTTACAACGAAAATAAGACACCCTGTAATACTGAAAAAGTTAAAGGGAAACCCTGGGATTAGAACCCGGTGCCCCTCGGTTCAGAGGTACACGTCTTGAACCACCGAGGCTCTAATTCGAAATTATTATAGTCAGTTCTTTACCAACAAGTTTAAATTCAACACAAATGGTTAACTCAATAAACCCTATCCTTGTGTTTTAAAATGTCTTTAGTACCTGTCTTATCAGAGAGCGCTCTGCCTAAGATAAAATTGCACTTTCCTCATATTTTTTTTTATTTCAAAAGCATTTGTAGAGTCAGAGGTTTGTGCGAGGTATGAGGCCATTTAATATACGCTACCCTAGGCACTTCCTGTCCCGGATTTTAAAAAAAAGAACTAATTTGATTAGAAGATGGCAATAGAATACCATAATAAATATCATATAATTTTTTTTTAAGGAATTTTGTTTTATTTTTATTCTTTATTTAGGGTGAAGATAGCAGTTCATTTTTTCCCATATCACTACCAAACCTAGAGCAAGGTGGTTCAGAAAACAACAGAGAAAAGGGAGAAATGGTAATACGTTTTTTAACGCATTTTCCTTATATACTTATCATTGGTTTATTTACAGGATATTATTAATTCGTTACTAGGAAGTAAAGGAGATGAAGAAACAACACCCTTCATACTGGCAAATAGAGGTGAACCAGCTGATGTGAGTATCCACAATATTTTATTTGTATTTCCTTTTATTTGTTAACCCTTTCTGAAACTGAGGTGGTTAGCAAACAAAGTTTTGTCGTACTGCAGGTCCCCATACCAGCCCAAGGTAATTGCCCATTATGATCATGGCCATGTTTGACGTCGCTCAACTTCAATTAAGTAATGTCGACATGTTTCCAGACTGCGCCAGTGAAGCCGTTTCTTAAGCCATAATAAGTAATCGCACATTTCTGAATATTCTTCCTCCGAGGTCACTATTCTTGGTGACTTCAATGTCCATAACAAGGAATGGCTAGGATCTTCAAAAACCGATCCACAAGGGAGAACAGCGGAGGCCTTCGCAGTCAGCAATTATTTAGCCAATATGCTTCCGCAACCTACTTACTCTCCTCGCATCCCAACACACAGCTCAATTCCCTTGGATCTCCTCCTTACTACAAAACCTGAATGCTATAAGACATCAAGTGGTCGCTCAGACCACGTCATGGTCACTGCTTCCTGAGCAATGCCACCCGCGGTCACAGTCATCACACCCACTTATCGGTTGGCACTACAACTCCGCGAACTGGGACGAAATGCGGTATTACTTTTCCTTGTTTCCATGGGCGTCTCTCTGCTTCTCTCATCCTGACCCCTCTGATATCTCACAAAACGTCACCGAAATCATCCAAGCTGGCATGTAATTATTTATTCCACGTACACAAAAAAACTCTTCAGCCACCCAAAAGCCCTGGTTCTCCAAATCCTGTGACAAGGCCAGACTTGAAAAGGCCAAAGCTCACAAAACGCTTCTACACAATTTCAGTCAAGAAAACCATCAACCTTTATTATATATATAACGACGCAAGAAACCGCTATGTCCGCATTCTTTCTTAGGCAAAAAACTCGTTTAATAGCCACATCAAAGTCCTGTCAAGCTCCAACGGCAGCAAACCCTTCTGGACTCTTGCTAAATCTATTGGGAATAATTTCTGCAAGAGCACGTTCCCACCGCTTGTTTCAGGGAATGAAATTGTTTCTACCACCCTAGGCAAGGCTGAACTTTTTGCCTCGTTGTTCGCCGGCAATTCTACTCTCAACCCACCTCCAAATGTTCAACCACCAACAGTCCCCAATGTCGCGCATAAAATGACGGATATCATTCTCAAAACTAAAAAGGTACGAAAGGTGCTCTCTTCTTTTAATACCAGGAAATCCTCTGGCCTTGACGAGATCCCAGCAATTATTCTCAAAAAATGCGCACTAGAACTTGCTCCTGTCCTGACTCTTCTGTTTCAGACATCTTACAATAGAGGCATATTCCCTAATAACTGGTAAACTGATCGAGTACAACCCGTCCCCAAGAAATGATCCAAAGCGCTTCCTAGCAATTACAGGCCTATTTCTCTCCTTTCAGTCGTCTCTAAAGTGATGGAAAAGTATAAAAAACACGGAATTACTAAAATTTCTTGAAAAACACAGTCTACTCCACGACAGACAGTATGAATTCCATCAGCGTAGACCAACTGCCGACCTCCTTTCCTTTGTCACCCATTATTGGGACAAGTCTATGGAACTGCACGGTGAATCCCGGATTGTCGCTCTAGGCATATCCAAAGCATTCGACCAAGTCTGGCACGCAGCGCTGCTTAATAAACTTCCGGCATATGGCCTACCACCAAAACTCTGTATCTGCACAGCAAATTTCCTCTCCAACCATAGCATTTCTGTTGTCGTGGATGGCCATTCCTCTAAACTGTATCGAATTAATTCAGGAGTCCCTCACGGTTCAGCTTTAGCCCATACTTTGTTTCTTCTCCACATCAATGACCTCCTCTCTGGCACATCCAACCCAGTTCACAGTTGCGCGGACGACAGCACCCTCCACTCAAATATACAATATTCTAAGCCTGTCTCTTTCGCCCAATTAGATGAGGATCGCAGACTCATGGAGGGTTCTGTCTCTGTGGATCTCCAAAAAATATTAGACTGGGGAAGTAGAAATCTTGTACAATTCAACTCCACCAAATCCAATTCTTGCTTTCTATCTCATAAGATATACACCAGCCGTAGACACATCATAATGAACAACCAAGTTATTCAAAGTAATGAGTCCTTTTCACCTAAGAAATTAGGTTTTCTCTTCCGGGCTCGCAAATACTTTTCACCAGCTAATCTCTATACCTTATATACTTCACAAATAAGGCCAAACCTCAAATACTGCTCCCACATCTGGAGTGTCGCTGCCGCTTCTACCCTCGCTATCCTGGACTCCATTCAGAAGAGACCTATACGTTATTGGTGACCCTACCCTCACCCAAAGGCCGCCATCCGTTGCCCACCGACGTGCCGTTGGTGACCTCTCTCTGCACGGGTACTGCTCAGAAGAGCTTTCTTCCATAGTTCCTTCACCTGCTGCCCCAACAGATCTACCAGGGAAACAGAGCGGATGCACCCTTTTACTGTCGAGGTCACATAGAACATCTTGTGATGCCCGCTCTTTAGTCCCGAGGACTTCCAAGTTGTGGAATTCCTTGCCGGAACATGTTTTTCCTTCTCCTCCGAACCTCCAAACCTTCAAGTCCAGAATTAACAAGTTGCCTCTTTCCTCCTTGTCGACACCCACGGTACGATAGTATTTAGGCTGTAAGCTCTAGTCGTGTGTTGTTGAAATATTAACAAAAACATGATTGTTTTACAAAATTTTGCTACACCTCTGACCTTTTCCCGTCTTGTTTTTAATGTGAGGCGTAGTTGGCGCGTATGCTAAGGTGGTTCCCCTGAACCGCTTTATTACACACTAGTACTATCTTTGCGACATATCTTTACAAGTGTACAGCTGTCTTTTCTTCTTGTCCTTCCACTTTTCCCTACTGCCCCTTTTCCCTACTTCCCCTTTCCGCTTTAAGCGTCTAGTGGTTGGGGCAATCTAGTTTGTTGTTTCCTTCGCTTCGCCAGTTCTTGTGTCTCTCTTTTACGGTCGTAGCTTGTTGAGACCTTTTTTCATGAGCTCTTGTCTTTTAACATTATTGGTACCAGGTCGTCGATATTATGTATCGCTATAGAGTTGATGGTGGTACTTCTCATCTCGTCGACGTTCGGGCCAACAAAAATGCAGTGTTCCAACGTGTCCTCTTCCCCGCAGTAGATACATCTGCTCTCGTTCTCGTCTAACTTTCCCCATGCGTTTGGCGTAGGATCTGAAGTATCCGTGCCCTGTAAGTAATTGTGTGGGGCAGAAATTTATTTCTTTGTGATCACATTTCATCCAGTCTAACAGATTTGGAATCAATCTTTTTGTCCATTGTCCCTTCGTGGTGTTTTAGGACCATCTTTGCTGCCATTTCTCCATGGTTCGGCTTCTGGCAGCCAGCTTAGCTTCTTCTATTATCATTCCCCTCGCCTCATGTAGGAAACATCTTTCCTCCACTAACTATGAGTACGAGCACCGTCAAGAGATTAATTGCTTGCGTAGAGATGGCACGCAACTCGTACGCCACCCTCAGTAACACTGTACGCTGCATGCTCTCCACCATCATTTTCCATTTTTGTATCTCTATTGTTTGATGCCACACCCGTGCTTTGTACAGTAGAATTCAGTGCACTACTCTGCTAAGCAGTAACCGTTTTCCCTATATTGGGCCTCGCACGTTGGGCATTGTCCTACTTAGTGCGGCTGTTCTTCTGCCAACCTTGTCTTTGGCCATTCGCACATGCTGGCCAAAATTGAGTGACTAGCCGATTGTTATTCTTAGTTACCCCAAATCGCTGGTTTTATCATCGTGTCCTTTAAGCGAAACTAAAAATCTCCCCTGATCTTTGGACCCTTTATGATGACCGTCTCTGTCTTTGCAGGGGCCAGCTGGAGTTCTTTGGGCGTCATCCATGTGTCCACTCTCCTTAACGTTTCTTTCACTCGAAACCTATGTGTGTCTTGTTCTGATTCCTCCACTAGGACTGCTAGGTAATCAGCATAACCAACCAGAGTAACTCATTCAACCATTCTTAGCTTGACGATTCCATCATAGATTATAATCCAGAGGATAGGTCCCAGGATGGATCCTTGCGGGACTCCCGTCGTAACAGCCATCGTCTCTCCCCTCGAAATGCTGATCTTTCTGTATGAGAAGTAACTGCTTACCACAGGTACTCAGCGATGTTTCTTCTTTTCAGTTATTCTATGACTTTGCTCCAGCTAGCAGTTTTGAAAGCATTTTTCGCATCGAGAGAGATCAATGCTTAATACAACCAATCACAGCTTTAAAATAATTGGTTATCATGACAAAAATTCGAATCATAGTCTGTGATTGCCCGTCTGAAGCCTTGATTAACTACCTGTCCGTTAAATATTTGATCGAGCTTTGTGAAACTGTGCATGAGTCAGTAAGTCGTTAGCATCTATCCTGCTGTGTCGTTAACGTTGGCCACAGAAATGTGCAAGAGCATTCACACCACGAGACTCTATAGGCGTATTACTAGTGTTTGACTAGAGCAACCTACCTCAGAACAACCCTATACAGGGTAAGTCGTTAAAAGTTTATTTCTATATCGAAATCATTACAATAAATTATTTGAATTCCGTAATAGGACGTAAGACACTCAATAACCTATCTAATATGTTTTTATCGGACATGTCAGAACCCTCCCTTCTATCTCATCGTCTGGATCCAATTGTTGTGAGACAGTCAAAAATCTGACATATACCTTATCGTTTTATCTAACGTTGGGTCCTGAGTGAAGACCTGTTGACGTTATCGCCACAATGATGGATCATCGTTTTCAATGGTTCAACTTTTACGGTGGTTACTGCCTTCTTGAAAGTGAACGTTTCGATACTAACATCTCTGGAGATACTTCTTCAGCCCGATTTTTTTTTTAATTTTTCAGATATTTCTTAATAAAAATGTGTTTTTGATAAAAGATAAGATCACAAGAGTTTTGACATTGTGTTCCTAATGACAGTTGTAAATCTAACTTAGTTCAGAAATAAGTTACTCATAAGGTTTTTCTTTATTTCCAGATTCTAGACAGCTTAAAAACTGACAATGTAAGTAAAATATGTGTAAATAAAGAATAAAAAATACTGAGATGCTCCTTAATTTCCTAGAAGCAACGTCACATGCATATATGAAGCAAATTTTATAATTTTGTTTTGAACAAATATCGCTTTTGTTTTGTTGATCAAGACATATCGAGTCAGTTGAACATATGCAGAGAATATACAGGATGGCGTATTTTAGTATGACAAAGATTTATATTTATATCCATTATTGTAGAAGATATCAAAAATGTCATGAGCAAAACTTGTAAATATACTCAAGCTCCACGTTTTAACACTATTTTTAAAAATACAGAGTTTTCCATATATTCAATGCAAGCCAAACCTACATTTGTTTAAATATAACACTCATAAATTGTTTCATATATCGATTCATTTCTTTACTTTGTATATGATGTATAGATTTTTTTTAAAATAGAACACACATATTGTTTCATATACAGGTGTCCCACAGTCAATCGTAACTTAGATGTATATGGAAAACCAAAAATAGGATCGAACTAAAAATTTGGTTGGTACCATAGTCATGTATGCCCTATTGTGGTTTAAGGAAAGTACAACTATTTCATTTGAATAGATAAATTGATCCGATATTAGACAGGGTGCTTCAAAAGTATTACCTTTTCTGCTACATAGAGAAAGGACAACAAATCTGTTTTTCCAAATAAAACCTCCTGTATATTACCAGGATTACAAGGTGATTGAATTTCCTTTCAAATGATATAGTATGTTTCTGTACCCAAATCTTCAGGATTTCCGAGAGAAGGCATTTTACTGAAAAAAATTATTTCAACTTGTATTTTATTTATTGTATATTTATTTTATATTATTTAATTTCCATAGCAGACAGCGTCCCGATTTTGGCACTGCACCTATTTTAGACATTCGTCTTCGGATATATCCATGTATGAAAAATTTGTTGACATATCTTACGAACATATAAATCTGCACGATATTGTGAATTTGTTTTCTCACAAATTTTCATAAAATTGTGAATATTGGTTTAGCCAGTTTTGTTTTTGCTACTATACTGCAGTTGGTGAATCAATAGAAGTTTCCTTAAATCGTATTGTTCTCGCTACTTTGGCGAATTATCGTTGACGAAGCAGCTGTGTTTGTCCTGCCATACATGTTACCGACCAGTTACCGACCAGTTATCTTTGATGAAGCATTGGACATGCTTTGTCTCATTTGTTATCGCTGAAGAGAGAAATGTCGACCAGTTACCTGTGATAAGACGACTTGCGTTGATTTATCGAATTTGATTCCGCTAATGTGGCGAATTTTTGTTATAATACAATTTACTACCAACTAGTGACTTATTTGTGTTCATGTTGTTGAACATGTAAACCGATTTTGACTAGTTTGTGTTAATGTTGATGGACATCTATACCTATTATGACTTGATTGATTTTGAGTGAACCACTTAACCCGATTACAACCTTTCTCTACTCTTCTCTCTTCCTTCAAAATTTGTGTTCAAAATTGTAACGTACGCTTTTGTTTTCTGCGTAACTTTGGCATTTTATATTTGGGTTTGGACTACCTAAGACAGTACATATGTCGTTTGTACCTTCTTTCGTTTGCTATCGCCTTGTAAATCCAGTCCTTGAATTTCTGGCGACCGCGCATTTCAGTTCAAGAGTTACTGAACCATTGCCTTTACTCCTACCTAATATCGTAATACCTTACTTTGACTTATACGATTATCCAGATATCTACCTTTGCTTTGTTAACAAAAGTTTACTGTTTGAACAGTGCCGTTCTCAACTTTTGCTCTTAGAAAAAAGAAAATTTCCTTTTCTTTTTGATTGGGATGAGATGGTGTATTACGCTCGGCTCTTTAGGTCGGCTTAAATTTTCAGGACACCAGGCATATGGATTAACACTGTTTGCATTTCCTTTTCAATTCTATTGGTCTTTGTTGGATTTAAATGTGTGCAAAATATTGTGGTTTAAATACGATGAGCAATATTTATGAAAATTCGCGGCAACGTAAATACCGTTCTGACTTTTCGTTAAAATTAGAATTGCTTTAAAAATATGTAGCAGCGTTAAATATAAGTTTATATTCTTTTCGTTAGAACAGAATAGTTACTAAATAATAATTGTCCCACAATGAAACTGCGCATAAATAGGGAGGCTTGATGGTCAGATTGACATAACTGAAATGTTGACAAAAATATCCGTTAGAAAAGGCTTCATAAATAAGTTTGGTTAATAACCGTCAAGGAAAACGTCTATTAATTAAGTTTTCCAATTTGTTTTGCTAAATATAACGAATATTCGGATTGCTTAGTGGAAAAATTAATTAATAGACACAGGACAAAGAAAATGTTAGCGGAATACACGACATTCAGGAAAGATAAAATAGTTACAAAATTTGTTGCCTTGCTTTTAAACCACGTATTACAAGAGGTCTCGGGAGCATTTTAAAGCGAACCGATTTGCAGTTAACTTTTTCGACAAAACATAATTTAGGTAATACGAAAGATAAAGATAAAGTATCTATGAAATAGGTTGTGAAGATTGTAATATTAAATACCTTAGGCAGACCAAGAGAACCATTGAGACTAGATTTCGTGAACATCTAGCACAGCTGAGATACGGTAGTGTAGACAAGTCATGCGTAGCACAACATATTTGGGATAATAACCACCACATTGATAAAGAAAATCTGAAATTTATCAGTATTGTTAGACAGCCAACGAAGTTAGATGCGTACGAAAGCATTTATGTTTCTAGTGCAATAAAAAACAAAAGTTCCTTAAACCGAGCTCTGCCCTTGGTTTGTAGTCCTCTGTTTGCGCTATGTCTTTGATGCAGATAAACATTCCGAAACCTGTCAGGTAAAGTGATAAAGGAAGTTTAAAAACCTCGTCCGGCAATTAAAATACAATATACTTAAGAATTTGCCTGCGATTTAGTATCGTTCTTTACCTAAGATTCAGTATAAAAGGTGATGTGGGTAGTAAGTATTTAAAATTTTTCATCCTCTGATGACGCTAACTTTGTTAGTGAAATGATCGCAGGTCTTTAAAAAGATGTATTGCGGCGATTTGGGGTCTCCAAGTGTACTTATAGGTATCGCTAAAATGAAGAAAAAAAACGTGCATCGAGGATATGATTAGGGAATAAACAGTAAAATACAATAATATTTTTCACTAGTTTAAACGGGCGCTTAAAAATAATAGCGTAACTTGTGCGCATTCAACGAGATAAGTAACAGAAATCTGGCAACAGTGGCGATATAATTGTTCAATTTCGCATGCCCAGAAATCCCCAAATGCTGAATTTTGTAAGCGCAACTTTAGCGGTTTTGGAAACATTTAAGCGTTCTGGTACCTTTTATTGAAAACGATGTGTTGTCATATCTCATCCACTAGTGAAGACGAAATTTTGAAAATTCAGGATTTTACAAAGTTTGACAGGCCCAATTTATTGCAGTAAAAATAATTGGGATGTTCCATTTAAGACAACAAAGAGACTACTTCTAGTCCAAAACTGAAAAATCTGGTAACATCGCAGATATCATTATTGAATTGCGCATGTGTAGAAACGCCCAAGTGCCGATTTTTGTAGGCGAACTTTAGCGGTCTTGAAGATATTTAAACGTTCCGTTACTTTTTACTAACCCGGTATATGATATTTAAAGCTATCTTGGAAATCACATTTTCTCAGCTTCAAAAGTCAGCCAGAATACAAGACTGTTATTTCTACAGATAATTGCTTAAATAATGTAAAATTTTATTTTAGTTTGGCAGTGAACAAACACAAATTTTTATTCCGACTGAAACCGAGAAAAACGTGGAAAAAGACATCGCTGAGGCAATGGGTCCACTTACCCCTAAAATGAACAGGCAACTCAACAACATGATCAGCAGCGCAGTTTCCAGCGAAATTAACGGTAAGACAGAAACTACAGTCAGGGTTAAGCCACCACCACATAACAAACCACCGGAAGAAAATATTTCTTATTCTGTGATTAATGTGACCATTTCTGAAATACAAGCGTCACCTCTCACAACCACACCTCTTCAGGAAACTCCCACAACCACGATTCAGGGAACTACACTTGCACCTACACCTATACAAGAGCTATCCTCTGTAGAAACGCCTTCACCAGCTGCCACAATGCAGCAAAGCTCGACAGAAAAAGAAAAATCAGCAGTAACCCCTGTAGCTGAGGAAGTTGTTGCAACAGTCATCGAGGCCACTCAGTCTGCAGCTCAAGAAGCACAAAGTGCATCTATAGGTCAAGAGTCGCAACCAAGTGAAGTCTGTTCCAGCGAGGCTGGTAACCAAGGCGAAACATCGACATCGTGCTCTACGAGTGAAACGCCAGAAACGTCATGCGCTACGAGTGAAACGCCAGAAACGTCATGCGTTACGACTGAAGCAACTGAAACCACATGCCCTCCGAATGACGGAGGTTCTGGAGAAAGAGAACTTGACTCAGAAGGTAAGTAATACTATTTAATTTAAGGCCGTTCTTCTTAGGTCTCTACATAAACATTTTCTTTTACTTCAGGTTCATTCGGCTCGGATTGTGCTGGAAATACATCGAATCATACAAGAAGTAAAAATGAAACCGAACAGCGGGTTTCTGTTAAAATTAACATAATTAAGGACTATAATGACACAGTTAGTGAATCAGCAAATACATCAGAGAGTTGTGAAACTTCAACGGTTGAAAATAAGTCGTCTGCATCTGAAGTAAAAGAAAATGACGCATGTGAGTAACTTAGCCTCTCTGTTTTACTGAGTTTTCTTACAAAATTTAATAATGAGGATATCGACTTTTGAATTTTGAAAAAGCTTCTTCAAATCAGCGGGAACTAGACCTCCTAGAATGCATATCCGGGACCGGTTTCAATTTTATATGTTGATATATATATACAGGGTGGTCCTCCGGGAGGTCAGATGGCGGCACTTCCGGTTATACCGGAAGTAAAGGTTGATTCACTTATTTTAAATGGAACACCCTATATTTTATTGCAGTTTCGGATTTCATAATAAATTCTGAATACTTTTTGTAAATAATGTTCTATACCTATCATCAACAGTCCAGAAGATATTTAGACTTTAAGATAAAATTTGACATTTACGGCCAGTCATAAAGATACCGATATTTTTATAATAAGAACATATTTCGTTACAATTTTTAGAATGATCTTGAAAGATATTTCACTTCATCTATTTCCACATCGAGACTAACGATAGAGTATACAGAGTGTGCAAAAAAAATTCTTGAAGTTTGCAATGATAAATTGCAAAAATCTCGCGATTTTCAAATTGGAACCCCCTTTTTTTATAACACTATCGTGTTAAGCTCAAAAAATCACTGATACTTTGTATGTAATTACCTAGACCTAAATTAAACGGTTTTCATTTTATTTTGAAAAAACTCATTTCAAAGCCTGATATTTTAATAAATTTCCTACCATAAGCGTTAGCCATGGAAAATAAATTACCGAGTGTGATTCTATGGAAACTTTGACAGTTTGTTGATTAACTAGCTAATAATGGCATGGTTAAATTACACACACGAAGATTATTTAAATTTTATTTACTATTTATTTATGGACAATGTAATAAAGTAATTTCGCAAACGTGTGATACATTTGCTGATAGATATCCAGATAAACAAAAACCATCACGTAAAACCGTCAAACGAATAGTAGACAATTTCATAAACTGCGGATCTGTCAAGGAAAAGGTGCAGAGGGCTAAACCCGTTGTTGACAACAAACAAATTGAGACAGCAATTTTGGGATATTTTGCCGCATACCCTACAAAGTCAACGAGGCAAGTAGCACTGGAGTCAGGATTGTCCAAAACCTCCGTTCTGCGAATTTTACGAAAACATAAGTTCCATTCTTATGCTTGTTCAGTTGTGCAATATTTAGAGGAAACTGATTTTTCAAGAAGGATGGAGTTCTGTGAATTTATTTTAATGCGATTCCAAGAAAACGAGCTGTTTTTAGATATCATATGGACGGATGAAGCAAAATTTTCAAAGAATGGACTTTTCAATCGTTGTAATTCTCACTATTAAAGTGACACCAATGTTCATCCTTCTAGGGAAGGACATTTTCAGCGGGTTCGAGAATCATCTCGTGAATTGGATCCGGATTCAATAAGAAGGGTCACACATGAGGGATTGACACGTACGTGTGAAAAATGTCTTGACGCCAGAGATCGTCAAATTTGAACACTTAGGCCGTTAATTTTTGTTTCATTTTATTCAGTCCATGTTGTGTGTGAATTATTTTCTTTTTTAATTTTCTATTATCTGTTTGATGGTTTTATATAAGGTTATATGGCAAGATACCTAAAAACTGCTGCCTCAATTTGTTCGTTGTCAACAACGGGTTCAGCCCTATGCACCTTTTTCTTAACAGGTCTGCAGTTTTTGAAATTGTCTACTATTCGTTTGACGGTTTTACGTGACGGTTACTGTTTATCTGAGCGCCTCCGTGGCCATGCGGGAAAGTCGATTCAGACTTTCCAATACGGACTCGGGGGGTCGACGGTTCGAGACTCCCCGGCGGTGGATGATTTTTTAAATCACTGTCGTCGTTGAGATCGAGCTCAAGGTGGAGGGTAGGTTAGTTTAGATGAGCAAAAAGGGTCAGCAATGGCCTAATTGCCAGTAAGCATCTTACCTTTACCTTTTTACTGTTTATCTGGATATCTATCAGCAAATGTATCACACGTTCGCGAAATTACTTTATTACATTGTCCATAAATAGTAAATAAAATTTAAATAATCTTCGTGTGTGTAATTTAACCATGCTAGTTAATCAACAAACTGTCAAAGTTTCCATAGAATCACACTCGGCAATTTATTTTCCATGGCTAACGCTTATGGTAGGAAATTTATCAAAATATCAGGGTTTGAAATGAGTTTTTTCAAAATAAAATGAAAACCGTTTGATTTAGGTATAGGTAATTATATACAATTATCAGTGATTTTTTGAGCTTAACACGATAGTGTTATAAAAAAAGGGGGTTCCAATTTGAAAATCGCGAGATTTTTGCAATTCCTCATTGCAAACTTCAAGATTTTTTTTTTGGACACTCTGTATACTCTATCGTTAGTCTCGATGTGGAAATAGATGAAGTGAAATATCTTTCAAGATAATTCTAAAAATCGTAACGAAATATGTTCTTATTATAAAAATATCGGTATCTTTATGACTGGCCGTAAATGTCAAATTTTATCTTAAAGTCTAAATATCTTCTGGACGGTTGATGATAGGTATAGAACGTTATTTACAAAAAGTGTTCAGAATTTTTTGTGAAATCCGAAACTGCAATAAAATACAGGGTATTCTATTTAAAATAAGGGAATTGACATCTACTTCCGGTATAACCGGAAGTTCCGCCATCTTGAAAATATTTTTAACCTGTGGCCCCCAACGACTTTAGTGTAATATCCAATTTTCAGGTTTTTCCTATTGATAGTTTTCCCGCAATCGATTGCGGGACCTCCCGGGGGACCACCCTGTATATATATATATATATATATATATATATATATATATATATATATATATATATATATATATATATATATATATATATATATATATATATATATATCATATATCTTAAGAAATAATGGGCCGATTTTGATCAAATTTGATGAGCACCTTCCTTTTGTAAGTGGCTTAGATAAGCTCGTTAACCAGGAAAATCAACCTAGTCTTTCCCGGGAAATTTTGTGTTCTCTTTCGGATGATTTGTATATCTCCGGAAATAACAACGTAATGGCAACTAAATTTGGCGCCCTGGTTTGGACCATAAAAAGTAAACTATATGCAAAACATAAGTCTGAAAATTAAAAGACAAAAAAGTTATAGGCATTTGAAAGAAATTTTGAGGTTTTCCTCAAAACGTCAAAGTCGCGATTTGAAATGTCGAAATTTGCAACATTTAGGCAAGCAACCTGAAATGATACGGATTGTGTAGAAAATATCGCAAGCAGAATGTTTTACAAGCCCTTAAGTTTCGGCTTCAACCGTCATTGTCCTCCATTTTACTACTACCTTCCAACATTAAGTGAGATATAAGACACGAAGCACGTGCCGCCATTACTTGGTTCCGCAACTAGGTGGCGGCACGCTTACCACTCACTTAGTGCTAGAAGGCTGGCTACCATAGCCGTATTACTTTATAGGTGTGTTTTCGCTGCAATTAGTATGCCGTACTTACGAGCTCTAATTAGAACGAAACCGGTCTACGGTTCTAATTGTGGTGAAAATGCATCTAGCCTTACATACTTTGTCCCTATATTAGGGTAGAAATCGGCCAGGGCTGACAATTTACTAAATTGTTAGTTGGTTGTATACAGTCTCTATTTTTTTAACACTTTGTGTCATTTGGAGCTGACGTGACAACATACTACTTGGTTCCACAACTAGGTGGCGGTACGTATTTCGTGTCTCACCACTCACTTTAGTGTTGGAAGGCTGGCTACCATAGCCGCATTACTTTATAAGTGTATTTTTGCTGCAATTAGTATACCGTACTGACGAGCTCTAATTAGAGCGAAACCGGTCTACGGTTCTAATTGTGGTGAGAATTCATCTAGCCTTACATTCTCATTTAGAATGCTTTAAAATCTGCCTGTACGTATTTTTATTGTTCTAAAATACAGGGTTTTCGAATTACAATTTTTTTGTCAAATTGGGTAATATACATACCTATATATAGGCTGAGTTTTTTCATGTGTATCTCGAAAACGGTTCAATATTTTTTGTGGCACAGGGGGACATTTTGAAAAACATTTTTGACATTCCCCTCCCCCTCTATTATGAGTGGCAGGGGTAACTTTGGATTTTAAAATGGAGTGATGTATACTTTTTGTACATAAAATTCGAATCCACGTAAAAAACTAGGTTGGTGTGCTAAAAAAATTTTGATTTGCTCTTTCAATTATGATTTATCAGGTTAAAATACAAAAAAAAAAACATTAACAATTAAATTTTGACTTATTTATCGTCTGTCATGCGTCATAAATTGTTCGAAATATCCCTCTTCAACTTCCAAACACTCTCACCTTT
Source organism: Tillus elongatus (assembly GCA_964006375.1). Classification (NCBI taxonomy): domain Eukaryota; kingdom Metazoa; phylum Arthropoda; class Insecta; order Coleoptera; family Cleridae; genus Tillus; species Tillus elongatus. The sequence continues at coordinate 18,319,211 of OZ023264.1, forward strand.
TTTTTTTCAATGAATCCCAGACATCTTGCAACATTTCAGGTGTGACTCTTTTTCATATCATCAAAAGTTGTAGGCGCAATCGCCATCACTCTATCCTTTAAAAACCCCCAAAATAAATAATCAAAGGGGGTCAAATCCAAGGACGTAACAGGCCATTTGACCGGACCTGCTCGACCAATCCACCTCTTCAAATATTCGATTCAAATGATTATGGACCTGTATTGAATAATGGGGTGGAGCTCAGTTCTATTGAAACCGCATATGTCTTGGTTTACGTTTTAGTTTAGTAATTGAGCTAATTGATTTCTTAAAAAATTTGTGTACATTTCTCCATTTAAATGCTTTTCAAAGAAATGCGGCTCAATAACTCCATCCCTGCTTATACCACTCAGACATTAATTGACCGTGGATGTTGATTTTGCAGAGTTCTTATTCCGCCGCCCTATAGTGATGCATATTGTATCTATTTACCTTTATGAAAGCAAAAAAAAAAAAGAAAAATAAATTAAATTTCTACTGATATGGGATACCTTAAAATGCTACCTGGCCACAATTATGGAACGTAGCTTCGTCAGAACAAATAACATACTTTAGGAACCTGTTATTTTCTTTCATCTGTTTGATGACCGAATTACAAAATATAACGTGATTTTCATAATATTATAGCTCTTGGTGCAGTGTAATATATTAAGGACGAGATTTGTACAATTGATTTTTTACTCATTCCAGCATCTCTAACAATCCGCTTGGTACTAGCAGGCGGGTCAATAGCTTCCGCTCCTAAAACGCCACTATCTTCGTCAGTCTTATTTCTCTTCCGAATTCGTGTTTTAGATTTTAATCTTCCAGTAGCCTCTGAAATGCCATGTGAGATATAGGATTGTTAGGAAACCTCTCTGCTCAGACTAGGGCAGCCTTTCTGTAGTGTTTTCTGCACTCCCCCAAAATTAAGAACATATCAATTTGCACATTAAAATTATTTCCATGTTCAATTGAGCAATAAACTGGGAAATAATGATCAAAATGTTAAAATTCTCAAACGATTTTATTTCCGATTATAGGTTTCATAACCCAAAGAGGAAATCAAAAAATATATTGCATGCATACCGAGTTCTTTACATAGTTTTGAATTATAAATTATAAAAAAACGTACATCGTCCTATTTAAACATTCAATGTTACTGCCGCCATTCAAAATAGAGAGGAAGGGTATATGTCAAAAAAGTGTTTAAACATGGAGCTAAACAGACAACAACTGAAAACTCTGGTTGGCCTGTATACAGGACACTACCGCTTGCGTCACCACATGCACCGAATTGGTCTCAGTCAAGAGACCAAGTGCCGGCTGTCTATGGAGAGTGACGAAACAGCAGAGCACGTGCTATGTTCCTGTCCGGCTGCAGACAGGACAAGACACTTGCTCTTTGGCAAGCCATAGCTTGCATTAGAAGATCTGGGTCAACTTTCACTCACAAAAATTTTACAAAAAAAAAATTACACCGTTTTCGAGATATCCCCTTGCATTTCTTTAAAAACTCACCTATCTATTTTTAGCGAATTTTCATTAAGAAAAATTTTGGAAACGCTATATTTTTGTAAGTATCAAAGTAACTGGAATGAGATGTTACATGTGGCTATAAATGGTGCAGATAAGCCTATGTTGTGAATTTTAAGTAATTTGGTATACAATATTACGATTTTTTCCCAAATTAAAAATAAAATGCCAAAGATATGCTTTGCGAGAACTTTGTGGTTAAATTCCAATGCCTGACAGACAGAGTAGTTAACTGCCACGCGTAGATTGATTCATACAACAGGTATTAACCATACATCAACGGTAACCAAACTAAATATATACCAGTCATAAACATGCTACCCGAGCCAACAATCGTGAAATCTCGGCCGCAGTTATGGAAAATGACAGACGACATGAAATTAAAAATTTGCCATTTGATTGTTTTTATCTTAGGGTAATGAGAGAATAGGTTGTTTTTCGATTAATAATTTTAGTTTATATGAAAAGCTTGTGAACTCGCTAAATCATTTCCGAAAACAACAAACTTGTTTGATCCTATTAATTGTCCAAGACCCTAACCGATAAAATAAGTTATGTTATTAAATTAATTCTTTGACGCAAGAACAGTACGTATGCATTCAGGACTGTTAAAAATTCATTAAACATAGCAAAATTTGAAAAGAATTAAATTCTTTATTTAAAATTGAAAAATCGAAAAAATTAATAATGCATATATAAACCTGCGATAAATTAACATGTCAAGCGAGAGGCCATACCACGTTGAAAAAACGATTGTCGTTCGTTCTCCGAAGTTAAGCAACTTCGGGCACGGTCTTTTCTTGGAAGGGTGACCACCTGGGAGCATTGTGTACTGTTTCCTCTTTTTTTTTAGTAGTGACATTTCTGTTTTGTTCTCATTAGCGAATTTTTATTAAAAAAATTCAGCGTATTTTATTTTTTTAAAATTCGCTAATAGAGAGGTATCGATGATGAGACTGCAAAACTTTTAGATACCATGCTTTAAAATTGAACATTTAATACAGCCAAGGCCTAAGCTTATTTGTATTGTACCTTGTAAAATGTATGTCAGAAACAAATAAATAAATAAATAAATAAATATATATATATATATATATATATATATATATATATATATATATATATATATATATATATATATCCACACGATAACTCAAAAAGTTATTAACTCGGCAAGAATCTTTATTGCATTAACAGCTTGGATGAGTTCGTTTTTCAAATCGGGCAGCCCGTATGTTTATGTTATTTCAAATTTAATAACAGATTATCTAAATTAAGTTTTATGTATTTTATCAGCAAATTTTCGTGTAATATATATATATATATATATATATATATATATATATATATATATATATATATATATATATATATATATATATATATATATATATATATATATATATATATATATATATCAGTTTTTGCAGAAATCATTATTTGTCGAATTATTGTGAAATATTAGTGATTATCAAATACTGTTTAATAGATTATTGTAAAAATAGGTGGTTGCAAATTCACATGGAATCGAATTTTCTTTAAAAGTAATTTCTTTATCAAATCGTGTCAAATATTTTTACCTAGCTAATTTTCGTAAAAAGAATTTTATATAAATTTTCCTAAGAAAATGGTTAATTTTCGTAAAAGGGGTTGTTTGCAAATTTTTATGTAAATTTTTGTCGAAAAGCTTTTTGTAAATAATTATGTATTGGCTCGTGCAGTTTTTGTGTAAATCGCTTGAACTGGTTCGTTGTCTAGAAGATCTGTTCAGTTGTTTCGGGACAATTATATTTATTTTCGGAAAATGTTTATATTTTTTGAACAATAATGTGTAACACGACCCTACCTTGTTTACATGGATACCTTGGACTGGTTGTTATATTTCATCCCCATAGAAGCATGCAGGGTACGCCAGCCCTATCGGACAAGTTTTTCTATAAAAAAATATCTCAAAAAAATAACCAAGTTATCTTTTCGTTCGTATATTGCGCTCGTAAATACCTCACTCCACGAAAACTCAACTTTCTAGGTTTATAGAAAATTCAGTTATACAAATTTGAAGCATTTAATGAAAAATCGCTACCATAACGAAATTGCTGCGTCCCGAAATTTTTTTACTTTTATTAGCTTTTCAACCAATCATTCTTTTAAGGAATTTTTATAAAAATTGATTACCATAACGCACCCGCTGCGTCAAGAATTTTAATTATATCTGACAAGTATCACATTTCTCGCAGAGCCTACCTAATAACATGTAATCGTACACTTTTTATAGCGACCATCGTTTACAATTTCAGCAACTGAACGAGATGAGAACGACAATGCATCTCATGTACCTGTCCCGCCAAAAATTCAACAGCTTGAGAAGGACCTGCAATTAGTCAACGAAGTGCAGCAGATACTAAACGGAGTTAGTCAACAAGAATCAAAGAGAGCTGTCGATAGTCCAAAGTTAAAATCCTCAGAAACCAAACAAACTAAAAGGGGCATTATGCGTCACCAAAATAGACATCTGCTCTCCATATCAAAATATGATATAAACAATGAACCGACGATGAAAACTTCCAAAACGTATTTACACGCTCTAGGTAAATTCTTGGAATGGAAAGGCGGTCAGAGTAAAAGAGTTAATAGAAACACAAAAAGGAAACGATTTACCCGACACAAAAAGAAGAAAAAAGAAAAGAAAACCAAAAAGAAAAAGAAACTTTGGAAATGGCTGTTTGGTGAAAATTATATGAAGAGAAAACGTTTTTTAGGCAAGGGACGACGAAATTTTTCGTAACTGAAAACATTATTGATAAGAAGAAAAGTAGTAAGGTACACGTTAGGGATGTTACTGAAAATCCGGCTATATGCCCTGATAACAAGAAACAGACACCAGATAATATAGAAAAAGTAGTAGTTGTCGACAAAGATCCTGAAGACATGGATTATAAAGATTATGCCGACGATGTTGCAAATAGAAGCGTGGAAATTCCGTTAGCCTCAGAACTTGATCATACATATTACCAGACAACTAAACTTTCAAGTAAAAGCAATAACACCATTGCAAAAAGACATTTGAGCCGAGATAAACTAAACTGGATTATACCTTTATATTTGGCTACAAGAAGGCTGAACCATCATGGTAAGTTCATATCACTAGCATTATAATCTAAAGGCAATGCCGCCCTGTTATAATCATAATCACCTGTGCCCAGCAGAACTTTTCATTGTAGCTTCCTTACTTCTTCAAATGGGCTAGGTGTTGTAGAAGTTTTTGCTGCTGGTCTACCCCTTCCATTTTTTCAGGCGTGTCCTTTCCCAACACGGGCGCTTCTGTTTAATTGATTTTTCTATTACTTTACTGAGCGGCGTTGTCTTTTAAAAAAAGCGACCCAATTTTCTTAATGATAATTTTTAGAGGCCTCCTAGAATCCTGATTATTTCAAAATGGAATGAAGCGGCAGAGCATTGGTGTTTAGGTGATCCCAAATTTCACTATTTGCCTACTGTACCCCATACCTAGACTCTTAGTTACAATCTTACTTTAATTTTGTATTAGGAAGAAGCGTTTTGGTAATTCTTAAATGAAACCAGGATATTTTGATTCCATCTAACTAATTTAATGATAAGAATAATGAAATAGACGAAACGATCAACTACACACAAAAATTCAGTTAATAAGTCATAGTCTTTACAAGTATTTTCACCATATTTTAGATTATCACTGTCTGTCTACGTTTATCTAGTATTATAACAATTGATTTCTTCTATAGGCCTGTGCGTCTCGAAGTTATATACTGATATTCTACAAATCTCTTTCAGCCTCGAAAACAGCTTTAAATTTAAGGATCTTAGAAATGTAAGTCATTAGAACCCTACCTAATCCCTATAGAATCAAAACACAATCACGGTAGTTTAAAGCTACTTTACGCAGTTAAGGAAAACTCTCTTTGGATTCGCCTTCCCTGAAAACTTATACACCCCCTTAAGCCTTCTTATTCTTTGAAAACTTTGAGTCACGAAAATATCAAACTCAAAATTTGGTTACTACCAAACTATCCCAAAATCTTTTCTCTTGTACGATATACGTTTTTCTCGAGTTCCCCTAAGCCCCACGACCCGATCTCTACTGTCCTTGCTCTCATTCTCAGGTACCCGAGGAACCCTACATTTTCGCCTATTTCTCACGATTTTTTCCGTCCAATTAAGAACTGAAGTCTTTACATTTGTTTAAATCCGCCCTTTCATAAGAAAGTTGCTATTATTTTTTCGCGAGCGAATGAAGTGATTTCACTGTGATTTTCGCTGACAACAGCAATTCGCTGGACGAACCGTCATGTCTCCATGTCACGCCATCATGATATGGACGTCTACCATTAATCCCTGAGCTGTCATTTTGTATGTTCGGGTAAACAAACTACAACGTAAATTCGCAGGTATCATTTGTGAAGTAATTAGTTTTTCCTGCCTTCGATCTGTCTAGCGTATCACATTACTCGCCTCACCGGCAACCCTATGAAATTTCAACACTTAATATCGAGTGGTTATACATTTCATTTACTTTGCTATAAATTATATAGTATACTAGATTAACACGATTATTTAAAGACGACTAAATTATACTGTGTCCCATAAATGTATGCATACATTAAAGCCTACCCTCTTAGATACGATAATATAGGATTAATTACATAAGAAGGCTTTAGCAGGTACCCTGCTTACATCAAACAGTGTTTCCAGAAGGTTATGTCTCCGAGTATGACCAGCAAATTTTCCATATTAACGAGACTTCGTAGCTTTTTATGCCTGGTAAAGATTATCTGTTTATAGCTGCCAAGTTATGCCGTTGAACTGTCACTTCTGAATTTCGACCATATTATGTTTTTTTTTCAGTTACTTCCACTATCCACACTCTACCAACTAATGATGTTACTCTTATTCACTTTGTAACCATATTTATCTCTACTAGAGTATGATTCTTTTAAAAAATCCAAATTTTTATGACACAAAAATTTTGACGTTGTTGGCGGCTTGATGCCTTGAATTTTTTTTTTCATTTCTTCCCTCAACAATTTTCTAAAAGCCCTGCGGTAGACCTTGTGCTGTTATTTGAGGACTTTCATTTATACTTTGATTGTAGCAAAACATATAAATGCGACCGAAATTCTGAAAAATAAAATGCGTCTCAAAAGAGTGGCACGAACCATACAACCAAAAGGTCCAGTTTCCAAATCTGTCAAAAACGAAAAATCAAAGTTTATTCCTCGAAGTTCTCGCAAAACCAAAGCAAGGATGGAACACAAGCAACATTTGGACAAGAAGGATTTAACTTCCAGTATACTCGCAAATGATGGTAAGCTTTTAAAGTTAATAATAATAACAATAACAATATGGTTATTTACTAAATTCTAACCAAACTTGACTGTTAAAGGTTAGATATGTCTCCACTTTATGTTTATTTTTACTTTTAGTGAATTAATAGAGAGGTAACGATGGTGAGACTTTCGAAAATTTTAGCAAATGAGCGCGAATTAGGGCGCCTATAACACACATCCAAGGTCGTTTGAATGTTTATATGTTTATATATATATATATATATATATATATATATATATATATATATATATATATATATATATATATATATATATATATATATATAGATATATATATATATATATATATATATATATATATATATATATATATATATATATATATATATATATATATATATATATTGTATTGATCTTTAGCAATATCAAATTAAATTTATTAGCTACTTATAAAATACTTACTTAAGGTGCAGATGTTGTCATATATCCAAAGAAGCCAAACTGTAGTACAGTTTTGCATCATTTGTCAAAGAGGCATATCCGAATAAGGAGCTGCATATGAACAGCATGTTAATCTAAAATTACAAAATTCTAAAATTAATAAATGAAAAGAAGATATAAATTCAAAAGGGTAATCCTCAAGTAATAAAGAGAGCAGATAATTCGTAGATTAACCATAAGCACAGTGAAAATGTACTGAAACAGATAAACACTCCAATCTAATGAAATTTAAAAGACTTTGGATTAAGCTACAACAAAATAATTTTATAATTAGTGAAATGTAGCGTGAAATCAAAACAAACTGATAAACAAAGAGGTGGAAATTGGTTTAAATAATAGTTAATATATTTTTTCGGCAACCGTCCGGGAAATACCCACTTCCTGAACGCTTTTTCTTAGAGAAAGTAGCATTTCTCCGGCCTAGTCCGGGAAGTACGTACTTGCCGGACTAGACCGGGAAGAATCACATCGTTGTTGTCATTGTGAATATGAAAATCTTGGTAGGTATGATTTTGATAAATACAGTTGAACATTACCATAGCAACGAAATAACGACTGACAACTATCTGAAATGAAATTAGTTGACATTTTAATATAAATATTAATATAAATAAGAATTAGAATGTTTCTGTTAGTACCTATCTTCTGTTCGAATTTCAATATTTAATACAAATAAGAATGAAAATGTCCGAAATTTTGTTCTACAAAGAAATATAATAAGGAAATGTGTCTCATTGATTTGTTATTCTACACGGTTGCCGAAAAAATAGTGTACGCAACACGTCCGAAAACAGTTTTTTTTTTTTGGACTCGCAGACTTCCAGGACTCGCCTACGGCTCGTCCTAGAATTTTGTCGACTCGTCCAAAAAAACAGTATTTTCCGGACTTGTAACGTAAATTTCTATTGTTACAAGAAGTTTTTAAAAGTGTTTTGTTAGTTATATGTATTTATGGAAAGATTAAAGTTTATCCTAACCTGTTAAAATGTTTATAATATCCAAACGCCCCTATTTTAAAGTTTGAAAATTAGTTATATATATATATATATATATATATATATATATATATATATATATATATATAAAATTTAAGTGTGTTAAGATTTGTTTTTGTTGATGTTTGTGAAATATTTTAAAGATATATCATTTATAATGAAAGTAGGGATCAGTGAATTTGAGATTGACATTGAATTCAAATCTATTTTGAAGTTCGACGTGTAAATAGACAAAACCAACATGTCTATGATCAGGAAAAGTGACAGACAATAAAATATATAGTTTGCTTTGGTTTCAATAATCTGAAATGACAGGAAGAATAATTGAATCGCTCTCTTAAAATTGGGTCATCGTAAGAAGAGGATGCTAGAGCAGTTTAGCTAAGAAAATTTAATGAAAATACGTATTTTCATCGACAAAGTATAGTTTTAAATATATGGAAAGTATAAAGTAATACATAGTGTACCTTTTGAATAGAAAGGTAGTTAAAAATCAGTGCTACAAGAAGAATATAAAATATCCAAATAATTGTCGACGCCAAAAGACGGCGAATTTTTAAATCAGAAGCTTACGAGACGGCTGCATAGCAACCAGCAATTTCAACCAGACGAACAGCGGTTGATATATAATGAATTCACTACATCCCCTAGATGTATGGAGTCAGTAGCTGGGCAGATTTAAACAATATTAATACAATATAAAAAAATTCATTTACAATAAATACAATATAAATTAGATTATTAATTCAATAAATATATATATATATATATATATATATATATATATATATATATATATATATATATATATATATATATGTATATATGTATATATATATTCGAGCGATAACTCAAAAAATAGTCAACTGATTTGAATTAAACTTGGCACATATCTTCATTTTGTTAAGAACGCGGACGAGTTCGTATATCAGCTACAACGAGCGTTTTTTCCTCAAAAATATAGAAGAATATTTTTGAAAACGCTATATTTTTAAAGGTATTGGAGTAACTAAAAAGATACTGTACATGTAGCTAGAAATGGTGCAACTAAACCTCTGTTGTAAATTTGAGGTAATTTGGTTCACAAAATTTGGGTAGCCTTTTTTCAAATAGAAAATAAAATCTGAAAGACATGAATTGAAACCCCTTAAGTGATTAAAGCCCAATGCCTGACAAAAACGGATTATTTAGCTGCGTTCATTGATATACACCACAGAACCAAATAATACGGGTAAAATATACTACCCTAACTAGCGATCGGCACATATCGCTCTCTAATATCCCGAACACTCGAACACCGTTTCCAATGTCAACACTCAACGCAGCCGTCGGCCTAATAAACAATTACGCCTTATGGTACGCCCATGCCATTACGCGAAAGTGCAGATAAAATAAAATTAGAAATGATGTGGTTGTATTGCTATTTTTACGCTTCGTCGCTTGCGCTTGTTATGTAGCTTGTTGACATTTTACAACTGAATTTTAACTAACTCGACACATTTAAAAAATGGATATAAATATTGAAAATAATTATTGGACGATGGTTATAAATGAAAATTGTGAGTGAATGACTTAAAGCAATACAATTTTGCGTAAAATAGAAAAGCAGTATGTCAGTAAATCATATTCTAAGAGCAGTGTTAACACTTGGTTTTTAATGTTGCTTAATTGTGCCACTAAAATAGGACCCCAAAGACATTATTATTGTATAACGGGGGAAATAACATACATTATGTAGTAATAGTAACAGTATCGGCATTTTTATAGTTTGTCTTCGTGCGAAAGACAATATTCGTTAGGTTCGTTGTGTTAAAATTAGTACCATGGGCGTCAATGTTCTTTGCAAATATCAAAACCTGCTTACAAAATGAGAACGGTACTGATAGATAAGTTACTAGATCCATCATTTTTATTATCGATGATTTCGCAAGTTAGTTGGTCAAGATTATTTTTAATAAATAGCACTTTAAAGCATATTTTTGTATTCCTCATATTGTATGTTTCAAACAGATACAGTCTCTCGCTTAAAATTAGATATACCTACGCTTGCTAACCGTCCAAGCCTATCAAGCTTAATTGACAAGCTGCTTGCTTGCGGTCGATCGGATTTTAGTGTAGTCTGACAAAAGCTAGATTGGTTTATTTAAAATAATGTCGGAAAACTGTTGTTTTTTATTAGATTTTATAAATGTACTTTAATTATTTTTGTGCGTACACAGTTAGACCTGATCTAAATGTATTTTCTACTTTTAAGTTTGTGTAACCCCAAGGTAAATTAAGTGCCCCCTTTTATTATACTTACTTAGCTTGTGTTTTCATTCCTAAACGTCACATAGTCTGGGATAGACATAATCAAATACTCAATGAAAGGCTTCTGATCCAGACAGTAAATTTATTATTAAAACCCTACGCGTTTCGGCTACCTAGTAGCTATCCTCAGGGGCAAATTTTCCAATTCTTGAAAATTAGAGTCAAAACTATACATAGGTTGACAAAGTTGGGATTTTCATCTATTGTACCAGAGGTCCAACAACATCGCACACGCATGTGCCAGAAAATCGATTCATGGTGTAATATATCTAACATATATGACACATATTACACTGTGAATCGATTTTTTGGCACATTCGTGTGCGATGTTGTTGGACTTCTGGTACAATAGATGAAAATCTGAACTTTGTCAACATGTGTATAGTTTTGACCCTAATTTTCAAGAGCTGGAAAATTTTCCCCTGATGATGGCTACTGGGTAGCCGAAACGCGTAGGGTTTTAGTCATCAATTTACTGTCTGAATCAGAAGCCTTTCATTGAGTATTTGATTATCTTCTGTTTACATATGTAATATAAAAGTAAAAAAATAAGTGAAACAGCAAGTGAATTTAACTATTTTAGTGCTGTATTCGATACTATCTGAAAAATACATTATAGGCGACGAAGTAAAATGTAATTTCTTAGATGCACAAGCCACAAGGCAAATTTGTTTAAAGCCACCCACAAGAAAGTTAAGGGACCAAGAATGAATAGGGGTGCTGGGCGTGGAGTAAATATGAGCGAAAAATGCTAAAAAAACATTTAGTCGGAGTTTGAAAAGATGCGTTTTTCACATTTTGCAGCAATACCTGCCTTAAACCTTGTCTACCCCGCACAATACCAATATGCACCCAGGTCCAGTAACTTTTTTGAGGGTTGCTCCCAAGTAATGTTTCTTATGCTTTATGCTTGAAGGTAGTTTTATGCGTGCACAAGGGGAAGGAGGATCCCGCGTGTTTTTGGGTGAGGGGACAGAAACCCTCTTCATCTTGGGTGTTATTCTTCCCTTTCTGCATGTATACAATCACCCTCAATGCATGAATCACGGGAATTTTTTTATGTTCAGCTTTCTGGTGTATTAGCGAATTTTCATTAAGAAAAATTTGCTTATAGAGAGGTCACGATGAAAAGCTTTTGTGAAAATTTCTTCAGATGAGTGCGAATTTAGGTCGCTAGGTCCCAAAACCAAGTAAGCAGATTGAGGCCTGAGAGTTCATATCCTTACATATTTCCTTCACCTCTTGAAAATTGATCCAAAACAGGAGCCGAAACGTCGAGCTTCAATAAATTCTGGACGCGGTTCAACCCGAGAACCAAGTATGTCTCACATTAAAGACCGCGGAAATCTTTCTGAATATATATATATATATATATATATATATATATATATATATATATATATATATATATATATATATATATATATATATATATATATATATATATATATATATTGTTAAGGGAGCGGAGGATAATTATAGGGATAAATATCGTTGAACTTAATGTAGACATAGGTAACGGTATAATTTTAACTATATTAAACTCACAAAACCCAACAATAACAATATAATAATAAATGAATGAACTTACGTAGACTGTTACAACGTGAATCTTAATTCAACAGTGATTTTATGTATTTCAATACACAATATTTATATTAGTCTTAATTAGATCTCGACCTTCCAAACTGCCGACCTCATCATTCCTGGATACCTTGCATGTTGCAATTTTTACGTTGTTTACTATTTATATAACAAATGCAATTCTTCAATGCCCATGTTATCCATACAACTCTAACCTCTAATTATGTGCAATATTTACATTCCTTAGTTTAGATATATTAATAATAATACTAATTTCACTTGTGATTTTACTGGTCTTAAAATTATGTTTCCCTGCGTTTTCTACTGCCCTTCTTCAATCGTCGTTGTTCTCTGAACACACATATATATATATATATATATATATATATATATATATATATATATATATATATATATATATATATATATATATATATATATATATATATATATATATATAAATCTGTATGTATCCGAGCCATAACTCAAAAAATACTAAACTGATTTCAATCAAACTTGGCAAAAATCTTGTTTGGGCAAGAACCGAGGTCAGGTTTGTTAATCAGTCTTTATGCTCAAGTTTTTTTTTTTTTTTTTGAAAACGATATATTTTTGTAAGTACCAGAGTAACTGCAATGAAACTTTACTTGTGGCTATAAATAATGCAAATAAACCTATGTTGTAAATTTTAAGTAATTTGGTATACAATATTTAGAGTTTGTTCCAAATTAAAAATAAAATCCCAGAGACATGCGTTGAGACGACTTAGTGATTAAAATCCAATGCCTGACAGATAGAGTGGTTAAGTGCCAGGTGTAGATTGATTCACACAACAGGTATAAACCATACTTCAACGGTAACCAAACTAAATATATACCAGGCATAAAAGATGCTACCCGAACCAACAAACGTGAAATCTCGGCCGCAATTATGGAAAATGACAGATGACATGAAATTAAAAATTTGCCAAGTGATTGTTATTCAACTGAGGGATTCAATCAATTATTAAAAGAAACTATATTTGTAGCTTTATGAACGCCCTCAAATGCAGTTTTAGTGCAGCATAGATATAGTATGCTGTCGCATAATATAGTAGAAATGTAAACAAAATCAAGCCAAGTCTTTATAAAAATGATTCCAAAATAGTTCCTTTTATCTTTAAACTTAAACATAAGACGTCATATAAGACCGAAACAGTCGTGGGATGTGTTTCAATGGTAATTCTACTAATTGTTACGTATACTTTGAATATAATATCCCCGGCATGAAGCCGATCTAATGTATCACGTAAACAAAACGTTATTTGACGTGTGCGTAGATGGCTGAGAGGCGTCGCGCTTGCCTTATAAACAGAAGGTTACGCGATCGAATCCAGCTCGATGAATGTGTGTTTTTTATGTTTTATTTTGACGTTTGGAGAAACAATAGTGCACAGATTTCATACGTTTTGAACAAGATCTAATTTTTGGTTAAAACGCCTAAATATACATACCCAGAAGGTATGATATATATATATATATATATATATATATATATATATATATATATATATATAATTGAAACTGACCTTGGATATAGGTTCTGGGGGGCCTAGTTCGCGCACATTTCATAAAAAAATTCTAAATTTAAAAGTCGGGATCTCCTCATTGGTGAATTTTTTTAAAGAAAATTCACTAAAAATTTACTTATAACTCGTCATGTATGAGTCCATTGTCCGATGTACACGCCTTAGCCCACTTGGCTACGCTCGACATGTATGTACTAGCACGTATATTCCGTAACACATGTTAATCGTCTAACGTCTACTAATTTAAAAACAAAAATTTGATATACAATGGGTTTTTTGCTCATATTTTAACGAAGTAAAGGAAAATAATGACTTAGACACATATCTTAAAGCTCGTTTGTCATTTCTTGTCGTATTTTTCACTCGCATTCGTACTGCTACCATTATAATTATCAATTTTGACGTTTTAACTTAGTTGAATCAGATTTAATTAATTGAAAATAATTTACCTCTAACTTTTTTGTCTTTTAACATAGAGATCTCAATTTTGATACATGGTATGCACTTTATGACAGAAACCAGCATGCCAAATTTGGTGGCCCCTACTTTGTTATTTCCGGAGATATACATTTTTTTAGAAAAGAAACACAAAATTTAAATTTTCCGAGAAAACTTGGGCCGATTTTCCTGACTAACGAACTTATCCAAGCTAGTTGCAAAAGGAAGGTATTATCAAATTTGATCAAAATCGGCCCATTATTGTTTGAGCTATAGGTGTGATATATATATATATATATATATATATATATATATATATATATATATATATATATATATATATATATATATATATATATATATATATAACATAAAAAAATTAAACTGACCCTGGTTATGGCTTCTAGAGAGTCTAGTTCGCGCTCATTTGAGGAAATTTTTTCAAAATTCAAAAGTCGGGAACTCCTCATTAGTGATTTTTTTTTAAAGAAAATTCACTAAAAATTTACTCTGTATTTAATTGTTTATAATAGAAAAACAATTAAATTGCATTTAGCTACAGCATAGGTCTTAATTTTATGATGTAATTATTATTTTTTACGTTTACTATAAACGAATAGTTTCTTAATCTATTTACTTGTGCATCCTCATTATAAAGGTAATTTATATTAATAATTTACTTACTTTTTTTGTAGAATCCAAAGAAAGTGCTATTGCGAAAGATCTAAGAACATTTCTCTTCAAAGTAACTGTAATGATACCAGCATTTGATGGACAAAGCAATGAGTTGGCTACACCTACTCTGATGCGAGAAGACAGAAGTCAGACCGAAATGACAGCCGCATCTGTTGGCCCATTTGCATCTTCGAAAGAGCCTGTGTCGTTTTCACCTAAAAATCAAGTCAACCCTGAGCCAGTATTTGCTACAACTAAAATTAATCCAAAAGAAAGTAGTGCTAAATCGGAATCCACAACTCCGCAAATAACGGAAATTAAAACATCAGTTGGTGCTATTCAAAGCAATACAGACGTCAAAGATATGTCTAATTTCTTTGTAGAATTGCTTAGTAATTTAGAAGAAGGGGGTTGCACATCCAAAATAGGCGATCATTCAACAAATCTCAAAGACAGCATTAAAAATCAATTTCATAAATTAGAGGAAACTACACAAAGAACAACAACAGAAATGGCTTCTAAATCTAGCAAAATCATTGAAGAAAAGAAGGATGAACTTCTTCGAATACCTTATATAGGAGAAATAGTGGTTCCAATTAAACATAACGGTCATACACAAACAGTTTTAACGACACAACCTCTTCCAAATAAGTACATCACAAACAAAATCAGTCCGAAAGATAGCATATTAAACAATGTAAATACGACAAGTCAGAGAACTCGCGAAAATTCTAGCGCAGGAAAGATCCAAGAAAGCAATAATTTAAAAAATGAAAAAGCAACAAGTTCCAAAAGTGTAAGCCTTAGCGAAGAAGAAATAGATCTATGGGATATATTCGATGGCCCGTCTACCCAACTTAATAGAAATGCAAAGGGTGCAAATTATAATACAAATATTGCAAGTACTTCAAAAAGTGACTCTCAAAAACTATACGAACACAGTGAAAACAAAAGAGAACCAGATGGTGCCGTGGATTCTAGAAATGGTAAAACTACAGTGTTCATTCCAATTTCCACAGAAATCGTGAGAAATTCTGAACATGTTTTAGATGAAAACGATGAAAAAGTCGAAAACATAGGAAAACAAACACCTATAATAATGATTCCCACAGTTGACCAAAGTAAAATCAAAACTGAGGAAAATTCAGAAACGGTCCCATTCATCACAGAAAACAATAATGAAGCAAAACATCAAACACAAACAGATGTACAGGATAAAAATGAGCTAGCAACAATTAAAGATTCTGCTACTTCTGGGAGGCTAGTATTAACTTCAACAAAAATACAAGAAATAACTAAAAATGCAGAAAATACAAACGTTTTCATTAAGCAAGATGACGAAACGAAAGAAGAAATTAATAAAGAAACGATAGAGGAACAATCATTTTCCACCAATCTCTATCAAAATACAGAAGAAAAACCTGTTGCAGATGTCTCACGTGAAACAGATGAGAATAATACTTTCGAAAACCAACAATTTTTGACAACACAGGAAACTAATGTTGAAAACCAAGAGACAAGTTCGGGGGAAGAAATTACAAATAATGAACAGATATTTATAACAGAAAGCAACCAAAGCGATAGAAGTGGCACAAATGAAATTGAAGATACAGTTTTTATATCAGAAACGAACATAAATGAGCCGACAAACGAAGACCTTGTTAAGGCTTCTGAAATGTCAGTAACGAAAGAAAATGAACTTAACGACGAAGAAAATCAAACAAACGAGTTACTAACTGGGAGCGAATCAAAAACCAACTTTATAGAAGAATCAAACAACGATGTTACAAGCGAAGAAACTCCCAAGACTTCTGTAGCATTACCGTATCTATCAAAGACCGAAGAAACCGAAACTGGAAGAAATGAAGGACTAACTAGCGGAACGTCAGCTGATGAAGAACTCACAACATATTTCGTAGAAGAAGAAAGTCAAGATATAACAAGTGAAGAGGTCCCTCGAACATCTGCAGTAATCCCACAATTGCCTGAAAATGATGAAACTGAAGTTGAACCAAAATCAAAACAGGGCAGTGAGATACCAGGTGAACAGGATGAACACACAAGGCTTGAGGTAGAAGAACAAGCTAGTGAGATGCCAGGTCAAAAAGACGAACGCACTACTTTTGTCATAGAGCAAGAGGCCAGTGAGGTGGCAGGTGAACCAAAAGAACACACAACTTTTGTAATAGAACAAACAAGTGACGAAGAAATAACAGATGAAAATGCTATTCAATCTTCTGCAATACTGCCAATTATAACAACAGAACAAGAAAGCGAAAATTCTGAAGAAGTCACCAAAGAAACGCAAGTGGAAAAGATTGACCAGACGTCAGGTGAAAGTTTGTTACAAAAGGAATCAGCAAGTGTTGGAAACAATGCTCTTGAACAAGAATCAGAAGAACCAGTGGAAGAAGAAAGTCAAAATGTACAGGGAATTAACGATAATGAGCTTCAAGTAACAGAAAGCAGTGGGGTGATAAATCTTTCAATAAATAGTGAAACAGGGGCTGAAGAAACTGGCGAACATAATGAAAATCAGATGACAACTATGTTTGTTATGCAAGGGCAGTCTGAAGAGGATTTTGAGATGGTTTCTTCAGGAATAAAAGGTAAGTTTTACAACTATTTTGAAACATTACTTATTTTCTATCTTCTGATAATTTAGAACAACTGACAAACATAAACGAACCTACACATAAGATCCCAGAGAAATATCAAAATCATAAAAATGGTAGGAATGTATACAATACGAAGGACAAAGTGCCTGAAACAAAGCAGCTAATTTCTGGGTATGGATCAAAAGCACTGGAAGTAGCTAAAAACAAACACAGATCCGCACAATCTACGCGTAAAGATATTTCAACCAAAGCTACTGGCTCTTTTAATACTCAAGGACCAGAAAGAATGTTAAGTATTAAAGAAAACAAAAAAATACACAAATCAAACTATGGTAGCAAAAAAACCAAAGAAAACTATATGAAAATAATCACCAAGGATTTCAAGGAAGACGCTAAAGTAAAACCGTTCCAAATTACGGAGTCCATTAATAAAAGTTTTATCGCAGACATTACCACAAAACAAACTACCAAAGGAATTACTCCAATGAGAATTCATGGGATACATTCCAAGATTCAAATTACAGGAGAATCAGCACCTAAAGGAACTTTGGTAAAAATTAATCAAAAAATCACTACAAGAATAAATAAAGCAACTACTAGCGCTAATAGGCTTATCTCTCAAAGTAAAAATGATCACCACTTAAAAGATACAAGTAATTTTAAACATCATAATAGTGCAGAAACCACCGACAAGAATTTAAGACATGTAAAACACTTCAAAACTCCTTTATATACAACGACACTAAGAAAGACTTCAACAAGTGTTAAATATCATCCAAAAGCTAAAGAAAAACATCCAATAATAAAGAAGATATTTGGTCATACGAGCCAAATTACAAGCCACAAACATAGAATAGCTTCAGCTCATGCCGGAAAAGTTGTAACGCAAATTCACCCTTTAAATATCGAAGACGAAATCGAAAAGTCTATACGAACAACAACAACAACGCAAGAGAGTCATGTCCACTCGGCGGAAGAACAGTTTCTTACTGACAGTCCTTCAGTTACCTATGATAATGATGTAAGAACTCATGCAACAAATGATTTCACTAACGATTTCCCAAGTACTCCAAAATGCAATAAATATAGTCATCAACCCATAAACACTGGACGTTTAGCAAGAGATTTCTTGAGTGAAGATAAAATTAAATCTTTAGTAGATAATAAAGTTAGAGATGGTGATTTAGCTCGTGTATTAAAAAGTATAACAGAAAGTAACGACAAGCAGATATCCGGAGTAACTGATGTAACCTGTGAACTCTGCAGTGCCACCATTGAAGAGCCCAACGCTCGCATAATGGAAAATATAACTGAGGGTGGTGAAGAAAGAAAACTGCTTGGGTTTACAAATCAAATAACTGAGGTAACTTGTGAACTTTGCAACGAAACTCTTCCAAAAGATTCAGAAATGAAGATATTCCAGCGCATCACTGAGGGAACTAATGACAAGGATCT
The DNA here is from genome assembly GCA_964006375.1 of Tillus elongatus. Lineage (NCBI taxonomy): Eukaryota > Metazoa > Arthropoda > Insecta > Coleoptera > Cleridae > Tillus > Tillus elongatus. Next base: position 18,338,232 of record OZ023264.1, read on the forward strand.
TTTGGGATTTAAAGCTGCACCAGGAACTGACGTAACATGTGAATTATGTAAGGAAACTTATCCAGAAGAACCGCAAACAACGAAAAGCGTGCTTCTGGCTTTACCAACGGAAATCGGCGATGATCTAGTAGGAAGTGGTTTTAGACATCATCAACAGTCTAAACTTACTATAGGTATGTGTCTCAATTGAAGATTTCCATCAATCATTAAATATTTATTGGTATAATAAGGGTTTATTAAATTAACTTTCAGTTAGGTATTTTATATGGCAACAGTATTAAACACACATGGAGAACCCAAGTCACCACAGCACATTTAAAAAGACTTGACGATCGTTTCACTAGCCAAATTATCGTCATCAGAGGATTAATAATTCTAAATATCTTATATCTACAACTCTATTTATATCACCAACGATTTAGAGAGCTCCAACGGCACAAAAATTATTATATTTGGTTTGGAGGAAATATCTGAATTCTTTTATTATCTATCGGACGTGTTTATGCCGGGATTTCTTGTAAACTAATCTATCAGTAGACTACCCATAGGCGGCGGAGCCAAATTGATACACGTTTTATTATTACTATATTTAGCAATATATATATATATATATATATATATATATATATATATATATATATATATATATATATATATATATATATTGCTATGGTATTTTTGGTTCTAGCACTCTTAATTGTGGAGCATGAGAATTCAATTTGCGCTAATGTTGATGAACCTGAAATTATGCCAAAAATTGTTTCCTTACTGCTGTGTTTTTAAACTTTTCTCTCATCTCATGAGAGGGGTTCTGTGCTTGGGCTAGCATTTTTGTTTAATATCTCTTACTTATAAATTATAGTACTCCTGAGTGTTTGGAAATTTCAAAAAATTATATATAATTGGGTTCTTTTGATTTTACTTTTAATTAACGGTGAAAAATAGCCTTACTTTATTATATAACTAGTATTTGTTTGATTTGAGGTCAAAATTAAACAGATTATGTAAGTACAATGTAGTATGTTTTATTTATGATTGATTAAATTCACAAATTTCCATAAAAAATAGTTATATCAAATTTATCATCGCTGATTGTCGATAAATCAATATAAATCAAACTTATTTAAAAACAATGAATTAACTCACTATGATCTAGTGATTCGGCCTTTATCTAATATCCCCCTTAGTGAGCTAAAGATACATTAAAATCATCAATGAGACTCAAAAATTCTTAAAAACTAATCAAACTATAGAAAAAAGTCTGCACATTAATTACGATAAAGTTCATATAACGACTTACTGAATGATGTCTGATTGATTTTTCCATTTGATGTGTACTAATTGCTTTCCATTTGATCTACTGTTTGGATTTTGTAGCTTGCCTGTGATTACTAATTAATTTCCATTTTATTGAAACGGTCTCAACAAACCGTGTACCAGATACTCATACTTATTTTTTCCATTTCAAACTGAATATGATTTTATTATGAGGCACTTGCCTTCACGCTTAATTCTCAACTCCCATATTTTCAGTGTCGCCGTACGTCAACGAATGAAGTTTCACTTCCCACAGTTCAGTTACGAATCATCCTATCGTCCTGTCGCCGCTTCCTTAAATAACTATACCTGTGTTACAAAAAATCTCTTCTCGCCGTACCTGGGTAAAGCAAAGTTCATAGGCCTTACATTTTTCCCATTGTCCAACTTCTTGTTCGTTGCACTCATTGGAAACAACCACCAAAAAAACTATCCATATTAAGTAACACTGCGTGTCTTTTGTCATAATTGGTAACTGGCAAAAAACTTATTTTTAACTTAAAACTATACATTTACTTACTGTCTAAGGATAAAATAAAAATCATTATATTCTGTTAAAACTCTATAAATAAAAACAAGGCTATTGCTCTGAGTTCTATTGTATTCCAACGACTTTTGCTTAGTGAAAATAAAATGTACTACATGTAAAAAAGAAATCATTGTTCTGTATTATTTTACCCGTTATACTATTCCTTATTTAAACCTAAAATATTTTACACTCTCAATTATACAGGGCATTTAAATATTAGGACGTTTCAATTCCACAATAAAATGTTTCTAATTTTCTGACATATTTGCTATCTATGGCTATATATATATACATATATATATATATATATATATATATATATATATATATATATATATATATATATATATATATATATATATATATATATATATATATATATACAATCTTTTAGCTGTCCTGGTTGTCTAACAGTTTTTATTAATTTTAGATTCTCCTTATTTACGTGGTGATCATTATCCCAAATATGTCGCTGAACGGAAGATCTATCTATAGTACCGTATCTTAATTGCGCTATGAATCTAATTTCAATAGATCTTTTTGTTTGTGCGGCCTATTTAAGATCACAATCTTTACCACTTATTTCATAAATTTCCGATGTTTTGACGGTACTATCCTTGTCTTTTGGGTTACCTAAAAAGTTTTTTAAAGTATTTTTTGTTGAAAATGTTAGTCGCGAATTGGCTTTTTTAAAAATGCTATCTAGATCCCTTGTGGTTCCAGGTTCAAATGGTAAGCAAGCAAAATTTTTTTCGGCTTTCTCTCTTCTAAAAATCGTTGATTCCCCTAACATTTTCTTTGTTTTCTGTTTGTTAATTAATTTCTTCACTAGGCAAGCAGTGTATCCGTTATATTCGGCCACGTTCTTAATATACCCTAATTCTTTGGTATATCCATTTTTACTTAAAGGCAAATTAATTAACCTGTTTACTAAAGAAAATCAGACTGGCCATTTTTGTTCGTACATATAATGTGAATCATTCGGAGTGTAACTTAGAGTGGTGGTTTTCTTCGTATGGACATCCAGTTCTAAATAACTAGTATATCCAGAAAGGGTAATTTATTATTAATTTCTAATTGGTGGTTAAATTTTATGGAACGAAATTTATGGATTAATTTGGCACTAAAATCCTCTATTCTGCAAATGTTTGTGTTAAACACTGCGAAAATATCATCCACATAACGAAACCACACCCTAGGAAATAGTTACTTTTACGAAAGATTCAAAGAACATTTAGCACAACTAAGATACTGTACTATAGATAAATCTTCCGTTGCCCGACGTATTTGGTATAATATTCATCACGTAAATAATGATAATCTAAAAGTAATAGAAAATGTTAGACAACAAATATATATATATATATATATATATATATATATATATATATATATATATATATATACAGGGTGGTCCTCCGGAAGGTCCCACGATCGATTTCGGAAAAACTATCAATAGAAAACACCTGAAAATTGGATATTACACTAAAGTTGTTGGGGGCCACAGGTTAAAAATATTTTCAAGATGGCGGAACTTCCGGTTATACCAGAAGTGGATGTCAATTCGCTTATTTTAAATAGAACACCCTGTATTTTATTGCAGTTTCGGATTCTACAATACATTCTGAACACTTTTTGTAAATAATGTTCTATACCTATCATCAACAGTCCAGAAGATATTTAGACTTTAAGATAAAATTTGACATTTACGGCCAGGCATAAAGATATCGATATTCTTATAATAAGAACATATTTCGTTACGATTTTTAGAATTATCCTGAAAGATATTCACTTCATTTATTTCCACATCGAGAATAACGATAGAGTATACAGAGTGTCCAAAAAAAAATCTTGAAGTTTGCAATGAGAAATTGCAAAAATCTCGCGTTTTTCAAATTGGAACCCCTTTTTTTTATAACAGTATCGTGTTAAGCTCAAAAAAACACTCATACTTTGTATGTAATTACCTAAACCTAAATCAAATGGTTTTCATTTTATTTTGAAAAAACTCATTTCAAAGCCTGATAATTTGATAAATTTCCTACCATAAGCGTTAGCCATGGAAAATAAATTGCCGAGTGTGTTTCTATGGAAACTTTGACAGTTTGTTGATTAACTAGCTAATAATGGCACGGTTAAATTACACACACGAAGATTATTTAAATTTATTTACTATTTATGGAGAATGTAATAAAGTAATTTCGCGAACGTGTGATACATTTGCTGATAGATATCCAGATAAACAGAAGCCGTCACGTAAAACCGTCAAACGAATAGTAGACAATTTCAAAAACTGCGGATCTTTCAAGAAAAAGGTGCAGAGGGCTAAACCCGTTATTGACAACGAACAAATTGAGACAGCAATTTTGGGATATTTTGCCGCATACCCTACAAAGTCAACGAGGCAAGTAGCACTGGAGTTAGAATTGTCCAAAACCTCCGTTCTGCGAAGTTTACGAAAAGATAAGTTCCATCCTTATGCTTGTTCAGTTGTGCAAGATTTAAAGGAAACTGATTTTTCAAGAAGGGTGGAATTCTGTGAATTTATTTTAATGCGATTCCAAGAAAACGGGCTGTTTTTAGATAAGATCATATGGACGAATGAAGCAACATTTTCAAAGAATGGACTTTTCAATCGTCGTAATTCCCACTATTGGAGTGACACCAATGTTCATCCTTCTAGGGAAGGACATTTTCAGGATAGCTGGCAGTTTAACGTTTATTGTGCTATAAGGAATGAGGGCGTTGTTGCCCTAGAAATGTACGACGATAATTTGAATGGTGAGAATTAATCCGAAATTCATAAAATACTTTGTGTAAACTCTATTTATTTACTTGTAGGTGAGCGTTAGTCGGAAATTTTGCAAAATTTGGAAGTAACTTATTTGGGCAACCTTTCATTGAATGAATATAGGCAAATAGTTTACCAACATGATGGGGCCCCTCCTCATAATGGTCACCTAGTTAACAATATTTTACAATCTCTATTTGCTGACCAATGGATTGCCAACAATGGGCCACACCTTTGGCCGCCTCAATCGCCTGACTTATCTGTTCTCGATTTTTTTTATATGGGGTACTATAAAAAATAAAATCTACAAAACTGCAGTTTCTACTAAAGAAGATTGCATGCAGCGGGTTCGAGAATCATTTCGTGAATTGGATCCGGATTCAATAAGAAGGGCCACACATGAGGGATTGACACGTAGGTGTGAAAAATGTCTTGACGACAGAGGTCGTCAATTTGAACACTTAGGACCTTAATTTTTGTTTCATTTATTCAGTCCATGTGTGTGAATTGTTTGTTTTTTTTTTAATTTTCTATTATCTGTTTGTTGGGTTTATATAAGGTTATATGGCAAGATACCTAAAAATTGCTGTCTTGATTTGTTCGTTGTCAACTCTGCACCTTTTTCTTGACAGATCCGCAGTTTTTGAAATTGTCTACTATTCGTTTGACGGTTTTACGTGACGGCTTCTGTTTATCTGGATATCTATCAGCAAATGTATCACACGTTCGCGAAATTACTTTATTACATTCCCCATAAATAGTAAATAAATTTAAATAATCTTCGTGTGTGTAATTTAACCGTGCCATTATTAGCTAGTTAATCAACAAACTGTCAAAGTTTTCATAGAAACACACTCGGCAATTTATTTTCCATGGCTAACGCTTATGGTAGGAAATTATCAAATTATCAGGCTTTGAAATGAGTTTTTTCAAAATAAAATGAAAACCGTTTGACTTAGGTTTAGGTAATTACATACAAAGTATCAGTGATTTTTTTAGCTTAACGATACTGTTATAAAAAAAGGGGTTCCAATTTAAAAATCGCGAGATTTTGGTAATTTCTCATTGCAAACTTCAAGAATTTTTTTGACACTCTGTATACTATATCGTTATTCTCGATGTGCAAATAGATTAAGTGAATATCTTTCAGGATAATTCTAAAAATCGTAACGAAATATGTTCTTATTATAAGAATATCGGTATCTTTATGACTGGCCGTAAATGTCAAATTTTATCTTAAAGTCTAAATATCTTCTGGACGGAGGTATAGAACATTATTCACAAAAAGAGTTCATAATGTATTTTAGAATCCGAAACTGCAATAAAATACTGGGTGTTCCATAAAAACTAAGCAAATTGACATCCACTTCCGGTATAACCGGAAGTGCCGCCATCTTGAAAATATTTTTAACCTGTGGCCCCCAACGACTTTAGTGTAATATCCAATTTTCAGGTTCTTCCTATTGATAGTTTTCCCACAATCGATCGTGGGACCTCCCGGAGGACCACCCTGTATATATATATATATATATATATATATATATATATATATATATATATATATATATATATATATTGCTAGATATAGTAATAATAAAAAGTTTATGAATTTGGCTTCGCCGTCGATGGGTAGTCTACTGATAGATTACGTTACAAGAAATACCGGCAAAAGCACGTCCGATAGATAATAAAAGAATTCACAATTCACGAAATCTGTTAACTTTTGTGTCATACAGATGAATATAGAGTTGTAGATATAAGATAATTAGATTTATTCATCCTCTGATGACGCTAACAGCAGTGAAACAATTGTCGGATTTTTTCAAATGTCTTGTGGTGATTTGGGTTCTCCACGTGTGCTTATCAGTGCTCATCACATGTTCCAGTCTTCACTTGGTGAACAGGATTAACTGTGTGAATTCCCATATGAATTTCAGCTTCTAAAATAGTTTGGATCATTTACTTAAAAAACATTTTTGATAGAAAAAATGGCTACTAGGGTTTTAATTTTTTTCCGATATATTTTGGGATTACTGGTGGCTTTGCATTTATAATGGGGTGAGTGAGTTTTCGGCCATGGGCACGGGACCGACGGCTTTACGCCCCCTTCGAAGGGGGGAACGTGCAGACATTCAACTTGCTCAAATACAATGCCAGAACCTCGGTTGATGTTAATTGTAGAGTATGTACTGAAAAAGTGCAAGGGGAACCCTGGGAATCGAACCCAGTACCCTCGGTTCAGGGGCACACGTTCCTACCCCTGGACCACCGAGGTTCTAAGAGTAGTAATCTACGCATACAAAAATTAATGGGGAAAATATGTCACTGTAAGAGAATTAGCACCCTATAGTTACTATATTTTTAATAACACTGCTTTATTTGTATTTGCTGCATTAACGTACCTGGAAATTTTAAAGTGCTTGTCATAAATAATGTATAAGTTATTTTCAAAAGCTATTTCTAACTGCAACTCGTAAGTAGTGCATTTTGAGTGTCGGGATCTCGTAAACTACAAGAGATACAAAGGTAATTAAACGAAACAAAAGTTGCACAATAATTATAACTGCATCTCAGATGTCCTCTCAGATTCTAACATTTATTTATAGATAATGCTCAGATGTCATCGCTCATAAATGTATAAGCTTATAAATTTTTCGAGGCCACCATGACGTTCAGAATGATGGTTTATGCAATGGTTCTCAACCGGTGGTAGAAAGCGTTTTATGAGCTTTGACCTTTTCAAGTCTGGCCTTGTCACAGGATTTAGAGAACCAAGGGTGTTGAGTGGCTGAAGAGGTTTTCTGTGTACGTGGAATAAATAATTCCATGCCAGCTTTGATAATTTCGGTGACGTTTTGTGAGATATCAGAGGAGTCAGGATGAGAGAAGCAGACTGACGCCCATGGAAATGAGGAAAAGTAATCCCAAATTTCGTCCCAGTTCTCGGAGTTGTAGTGCCAAACGATACGTGGGTGTGATCTCGGGTTGCATTGCGCAGGAAGCAGTGACAATGCCGTGGTCTAAGCGACCAAGTGGGGCGGTGACTGATGTCTTATAGCATTCAGATTTTGTGGTAAGAAGGAGATATAAAGGATTTGGGCTGTGATTTGGGATACGAGGAAAGTAAGTAGGTTGCTGAACCATATTGGCTAAAGAATTACTGACTGCAAAGGCCTACGCTGCTCTCCGTTGTGGATAGGTTTTTGAATATCCTAGCCATTCCTTATTATGGAGATTGAAGTCACCAAGAACAGTGACCTCGGAGGAAGTATATTCAGAAATCAGATGGTCGTTTTTTTCAGAAAGGTAGTCTAAGAGCTGGACAAAGTTGTTGTCAGAAGGTGACCGGTAAATGCAACAGATGACTTTAGTTGCAGCCCTCAGAGAGTTTCATCCAAAGTATGTCTGTTTTTTCCAACTCCTAAATTGGGAAGTCTGGTGCAGGGTAGATTGCTACGGATGTATGTGCACACGCCTCCTTGCAATCTGAAGGAAGTAAGGAGCTCATACCCTGGGAAATTAAGGTGATTAATGGCTGTTTTGGCACTGATTTGGGTTTTGGTGAGGAATAGGAGTTGGGGCCTATTAGCCTGGAGTAAATGGTGTACGGAGTTCAGGTTAGAATTTAGGCCACATATATTCGAGAAGGATATGTTAAATCTTGATGATGGCGCCCCCTGCACACCCCTCTTGCGGAGATCCGAATGGAGGGGTATTTTATCTCCGGAATCTTTTGTACAAGGAGGAGCCATAATTAATTTTTGTTTATAAGGGAGACCGACTCATACACCAGAACCGAAAACGTCCGTTGGGACTTCACCGGCCCCTTGATGTAAGAGGTGGTACCTCCTCGGGCGTGAAAAATCCTTTACTATCAGGTAAAGGAAAAGTCCACTACCACCTGCCAAAGTTTCCATCAATTCACCCTTCATTTATCCGCTACACCCTGAAGCGAAAAACAATTCGAAACGTTTCTTTGTCGGGTGCTAAGTGGACACCAAATTTGGAGATGATATGTCAATTCGTTCAAAAGTTATTGCGCCCACTAACAGACAGACGTACGGAGCGACCAACCGACAGACAAAAAAATTTTCGTTTGAGAATCAAGTTTTATATATCTTTTGAGACTTTTTCGCCGTTTTAACAACAAAAAATTCAAAATTTCTGTCACCGATATTCCACCCCCATTCATTAAACCCCTAATTTAATTTTAGCACAGAATACCATCTATTTGATTAAATTGAAAGTTTTCTAGGAAACAAACTCTAAAACGTTTTATTACACAAGTTTTAAAGAAAAAATATAAATTTTCACCAAACCACACCCCCCCCATTCATCCACCACCCACCAGCCCCACACCCCACCCCCCACACACCCCCCCACCCCCCCGGGCTATTTTACCTAAAAACAACTCGAACTGTTCATTAGTCGGGTGCTAACCGTGTACCAAATTTTAAGGCGATATCCCAATTCGTTCTAAAGTTATCGTGGCTACAAACTGGCATACAGACCGACAGACTGACGGGCAAAAAAAATGTGTTTCCAAATTTTGTTTTCTATATGTTTTGACCCTTTTTACGATGTTTAAGCAAAAAACAAATTGAAATTTTTGTCGCCGATGTCGTACGTCCACACGTATCAACGATCTGGAAATAAAATATATTAAGATGAATTACCACAGTAATTTAAGACACAAATTTACTACCATGGTAATTAAAACCCGTAAAATACCAAATATATAAGTTACAGTAATTTTACATCACTGGTTATGACTCATATTTACGGTTAGGATTTACTTGTACTGGGAGTCCAGACGACCGTGCACCACAGTGCTAGTATATTCCAAATTCCAAAAAAATTTATGAAACCGTCTCCTTTAAACGTCATTTTTAAACGAAGCACAAACACACAAAAAGGGTTTAAAGTATTTTGAACGACGTTTAGAAGATCTTTAGAGCAGAAAAAATACTAATAAACAATTCGCTGGTAAAGTGAAAATGAAAACTCCCTAAAATCTTTTTAGAAAGTCAGCCATCTCGTTGCCAAGTCCGGAAAAAGTCATAGTATTGGTGAAAATCTTATCCTACGCTGCAGTAGAAATTGTCTTTTGTGTGTTGCAAGCCGCAAGCGTCAAAAAATGTTATAATCAAACGACACTGTTTCTCAAAGAACTGGCTATATGGCGCATAATGCAAAATAACAGCTGATACTATTTCCTTGGTTTGCCATACAACTCGACGAAACAACAGATGTCGCTGGTCTAGCACAATTAATAGTTTTTGTCGATGGAATGTTTTAACCTGAAGTATTTGACGACCTAATACTTTGTAAGCCACTTACAACTTCTACAAAAGGTGAATGTATTTTTAAGATAATTGATAAGGTTTTACCTAAAACACTCTTCACTGGGAAAACTGTGTCTCAGTTTGCATAGGTAACGCCAAGGCCATGAACGGTCACATCACCGGACTCGTAGGTCATATAGAAAAGATTGTTGCTAATTGTAATTTTACTCATTTTGTACTTCACCGTAAAGCGTTGGCAACTAAGTACCTACCTGACGAGTTAAAAGAAGTTCTTGACCAGGGTGTGAAAATCATCAACTTGGTTATAACACAGGCTGAAAAATCCCGCTACTTTAAAATTCTGTGCCGGGAAATGGACAGCCTTCATAACAATTTGTTTTTACATACTGAGGTACACTGGCTCTTACGTGGCAATGCTTTATCCCATTTATTTGAGTTCCACAAAGAACTGCAGATGTTCTTTATAAACACAGATCTCAACGGTCTTCAGTACCGAGTGACTTTGCTTGACTTTTGAAACTACCTTACGTGTGACATTTTTAAAAAGTTGAATCTATGGTGCTTGTCTATTCAGGGAGATAACTCGCATGTTTTTTTGGTTAAGAAGAAAACTGAAGCAATGACTAAAAAAGTGTTCTTTGGGAAAAAGAATTAACTGAAAACAACGACTGTGAATAGTTTAAAAGGATGAACCTGTAACTTGAACATTTCTGCATTTGCCGATGTCAAAAATCAAATTTCCTTCACCTGAAATCACTGCAAGCCCGCATTAGCGAGTACTTTCCGCCAGCAGACAAGACAATAGGCTGGATTAGTGATCTATTCTTTTATGATGCAACTTCATTTGTTCGCAAAAGTAACAGCTAATCGAAATATCGTGTGATCCTATATTAAAACAAAATATTGCAATACTTTCTTAGTTAAATTCTGGGTATTGAAAAAGAACACAAAGAACTAGGAGACATTGCTGTGAAGTTCAGCAGGTGGTAGTGGACTTTTCCTTTACGTGATAGTAGAGGATTTTTTTCACGCCCGAGGAGGTACCACCCCTTACATCAAGGGGCCGGTGATGTTCTAACGGACGTTTACGGTTCTGGTGCATGAGTCGGTTTCCCTAATAAACAAAACTAACGATGGCGCCTCCTTGTACAAAGATTCCGGAAATAAAATACCCCATCCATTCGGATGTCCGCGAGAGGGGTGTGCAGGGGGCGCCAGCATCAAGATTTAACATATCCCTCTCGAATATATGTGGCCTAAATTCTAACCTGAACTCCGTCCACCATTTCCTCCAGGCTAATAGGCTCCAACTCCTCTTCCTCGCAGAAACCCAAATCAGCCACTAATCACCTTAATTTCCCGGGGTATGAGCTCCTTACTTCCTTTAGATTGCATGGAAGTGTGTGCGCATACGTCCGTAGCAATCTAGCCTGCACCAGACTCCCCAATTTAGAAGCTGGAAGAAAAGACCTACTTTGGATGAAACTCTCCCTCAGGACTGCAACTAAATTCATCCGTTGCATTTACCGTTCACCTTCTGACAACAACTTCTTCACTATGTTTCTGAAAAAACCGACCATCTGATTTCTGAATATCCTTTCTTCGAGGTCACTCTTCTTGGTTATTTCAATGTTAGTAATAGGGAATTGCTAGGATCTTCAAAAACTGGTCCACAAGGGAGAGGGACGACGGAGGCCTTTGCATCCAGCAGTTCTTTAGCCAATATGGTTCAGCAACCTACTTACTTTCCTCGCATCCCAACACACAGCTCAAATCCCTTGGATCTCCTTCTTACTACAAAACCTGAGTGATATAGGGCATTAGCCACTGCCCCCCTTGGTTGCTCAGACCACGGCATGGTCACTGCTTCCTGACCCCTCTGATATCTCACAAAACGTCCCCGAAATTATCCACGCTGGCATGGAATTATTTATTCCACGTACACAGAAAACCTCTGTAGCCACACGAAAGTCCTGGTTCTCTAAATCCTGTGACAAGGCCAGACTTGAAAAGGTCAAAGCTCATAAAACGCTTCTACACAATCGCAGTTAAGAAAACCGTCATTTAACGACGCAAGAAACCGCTATGTCCGCATTTTTTCTGAGGCAAAAAACTCATTAAATAACCACATCAAAAACAAAGTCCTCTTAAACTCCAACGGCAGCAAACCTTTCTGGACTCTTGCTAAATCTATTGTGAATAATTTGTGCAAGAGCACGTTCCCACCTCTTGTTTCAGGGCATGAAATTGTTTTTACCGCCCTGGGCGAGGCTAACCTTTTTGCCTCGTTGTTCGCCGGCAATTCTCCTCTCAACCCACCTCCCAATGTTCAACCACCAACAGTCCCTAATGTCGCGCATAAAATGACGGATATCATTTTCAAAACTAAAAAGGTACGAGAAATGCTCTCTTCTCTTGATACCAGGAAAGCCTCTGGCCTTGACGAGATCCCAGCAGTTTTTCTCAAAAAATGCGCACCAGAACTTGCTCCTGTCCTGACTCATCTGTTTCAGGCATCATACATTAAAGGCATATTCCCTAGTAATTGGAAAACTGCTCGAGTACAACCTGTCCCCAAGAAGGGATCCAAAGCGCTTCCTAGCAACTAGAGGCCTTTCAGTCGTCTCTAAAGTGATGGAGAAGTATATAGACACCGAACTACTAACTATGGCCTAACACCAAAACCCTGTACCTGGACAGGAAATTTCCTCTCCAACCGGAGCATTTCTGTTGTCGCGGATAGCCATTCCTCTAAACGGTATCAAATTAATGCAGCAGTTCCTCAAGGTTCAGCTTTAGCCCCTACTTTGTTTCTTCTCCACATCAATGACCTCTCTAGCACATCCAACCCAGTTCACATTCACGTGGACGACAGCACCTCCCACTCAAATATACAATATTCTAAGCCTGTCTCTTTAGCCCAATTAGATGAGGATCGCAAACTCATGGAGGGTTCTGTCTCTGTGGATCTCCAAAAAATATTAGACTGGGGAAGTAGAAATCGTGTACAAAATTAACCCCACCAAATCTCAGTCTTGCTTTCTTTCTCATATACCTTATATACTTCACAAATGAGGCCAAACCTCGAATACTGCTCCCACATCTGGGGTGCCGCTGCCGCTTCTACACTCGCTATCCTGGACTCCATTCAAAAGAGAGATATACGTCTCATGGATGATCTTACCCTTACCCAATGGCTGCTATCCCTTGCCCACCGACGTGCAGTTGGTGACCTCTCTCTCTTTTATTGATATGTGCACGGGCACTGCGCAGAAGAACTTCCTTTCATAGTTCCTCCACCTGCTGCCCCCAACAGATCTACCAGAGAAACAGAGCGAATGCACCCTTTTACTGTCCAGGTCACCAGACATAGAACATCTTGTTATGCCCGCTCTTTTGTCCCGAGGACTTTCAAGTTGTGTAATTCCTTGCCGGCACATGTTTATCCTTCTCCTCCGAACCTCCAAACCTTCAAGTCCAGAATTAACACGTTACCTCTTTCCTCCTTGTCGACACCCACGTTACGATAGTATCTAAGCTGTGGGCCCTCGTAGTGTGTTGTTGAAATTTAAAAATAAGTACCTTCTGGGGTTAACGTCAACTTACTTTTGCGAAAAGGGGTTTAAGTTAAAGTTACCTGAAGAAGAAGTACAGATAGCAACATGTGTAATATTGAGGATGATTTAGGGCTGTATTTGACCCAGCTGGAGCCAAACATTGACGAACTTTAAAAAAACAAGCCCAGCGTTACAACTAATTATTTTCTGTGGCTTTTTTAATTTTGTGTCTGACTAATAAAAACTTTGTAATAAAATGTCCATTAAAATAAAATTTGTTGTTTTTAATTATAAATACCTATTCCTAATTAAACTTGAACAGTTTAGCAGTTAAACTTTAACTTGTATAACACATTTTAATTAAGCTAAAGTATTTTGTTCTGGGTACTCATAGTTAAAAGGGGTACGTAAATTGAAACAGTTGAGAACTCCTCTGTTATGACATTGATAGATTTCCAGAGTATCTGGTTCTTTATTTAATAAATAAATAAGAAAATGCGGGTTATCAGTTTTTTTTATCTAGTGACTTATGGAAAAATTTTCAAGTCTGCGAAAACTTCTGAGATGCTCTTATAGTTATAACTTTTGTATAATTTAACCAATGGTTTTGACACTCAAAGGCACATACTCTGTATAATCAAATTAGCTAAATTTCATACGTTTGACTTAATAGGTTTTTTTCTTTTTTGGCTACACGCATTTAATGTGGCAATAAAGAATAAATGAAAATAATCAAAATCGAAAAAAAAATGAAAATAATTTATTTTGTTCAATCCATGACTGAAATGATGTTCTTGCAGACGAAGACACTATAACAAATAAAATGACAACCGTGAAACCTAGTAAAACCACCAAACTCCAACTTACTTCAAAACCAATTATGTCACAGTCAGAAGCTCTTGTAGAGAAATTTTCTTCAACAAGTAACAAAAATATAAATGGCTATACAGAAGAAAGTGTCACAAATCTCAAAGTAGAAATAGAAAATCAACCAAAGCATAGTCCAACAAGTCTCAATTCTCCGACAACTTCTACTTATCCACAAATAACCAGCGTTTACACGAAACAGTCCACCAGAGAACACCAAACTAGAACAGATCCTTCACATATGATTACAGAAACTAAAGCAACACCAACCAATGGGAAACTTTCTTCTGAAGAAACGACTGTCAGTCATCAACAAGCTAATCCTACTTCTACGGGGTTCGTTGAAAGTAAACACAAACCCGACACTAACTTACAAGCTAAAACTAGTCTATCTGCTGTTCTCACACCTCGATCGACTGAAGCAAAATCCAAAATAACGGTAGAAAATGCAAAAACTGAAACTGAAAACTTTGCTTTAGGAAAACCAAGTTCTACACTGACAGAACGCTTGGAGCAGGGTGGTGAATTTGATGTGCGAACAACAGCGTCTCAAGTGTCAGAGGCGGAATATAAAACAACTCCAGAAATAATAAGAGCACAGGGCGAAAATATTGCTTTAGAAGAGTCCCCTTCTAGTAAACATGCTGCAACTAAACCCACTGAAGCTTTGGAAAAAGAAGATGAATCTAATGAATTAGGCACAACGTCTAAAAAAACTGACTCTGAATTCAAACCAAGTGAAAAGGAAAGACTAGAAGATACTATAAGTACTGGCCTAGAAGCATCGAGTCATATTACTCACGCTGCGATTGAATCGACTAAATCTTTCGAAAGAAATCATGAAACTGGCAGCCTGAAGACAACGTTTAAATTAACACAAATGCAAACCACTGGAGGTCAAGAGAAAATACAAGAACACGCACAAAACAATGTTTTAAAAATTCCAAATTCTAATGCTGATTCTGAATCTGGCAGAGGAAAAACTTATGAAACGACAAAAACGCAAGTTAAAACAACTGAAGAGGAACCATTTCAAAAGACCACTGTTTCCAGAAAGCTAACTTCTAGCGCACATATTCAGAATACTTTTACAGAATCTTCTGCAAAGCATCATACATTAAGTTTACCTAGAACATCATCAAAAATAACTGAGTCGCAACCTGAAACAACTGAAAAGAAAATATTACAACATTTAGGTACCACAGCTTTAGAGACGTCTGGATATCATACTAAACCTGTAGTTACAACCACAGAGTCTTTTCATAGGCAAGAAACTGGTGATGTACATGGGGAAAATGGTATAACTGAAGAAAAATCTAAGACATTGGAAGAGAAATTAATTGCGCACACCGAAAACACTATTCTGCAAAAGCTTAGCTCTAACGCGCATGCGCTAAGTGCATCTTCAGAATCTTTCAATAAACAAAAGTCTGACAAACAAGGATCCACCTATAGAGTAACTGAAGAAAAACCTAGAACTACTAAAGAAAAAACCATGATAGCCACTGAAACTGCTACATTAAAGGAGGCAGGCTCTAATACACATGGCTCTACAGGGTATCCTGAAAGTAAATCTAAATTTATTGGACACAGGATAACAACCGAGGTCGCGCTACCAGACTCTGAAACAACTGAAGAAAAAATAATAAGAAGTACTGAAAGTATTAGTTTAAATAGGCTTTCTGATAATGCACATGTTACTACTGCATCTTCACAACCTTTATTTCAAGAGTATAAATCTCAGAAACTGAAGACAACCCCTAAAATAAATAAAGGTCAACAAACAGCAACTGAAGAAGCGACTAAAGTGCACAGAAAATCAACTGCTTCAGCAAATCTACTTTCTACAAGTAGAGCTGTTGAATCTACAGAATTTTTCGGAAAAAAGCATACGTCTGATAAAATAGTTACAGCATTTAAGGTAACTGAAGCAAAACCTGAAGCAACCGATGAAGAAATAAAAAAGCACACCGAAAATGTTTCAGAACCAACGGAATATTCAGAAACAAGCAAAACAGCTAAAGTATACAAAATAACAACTGCCTCAAAAGAGACCGGTTCTGGAAAACATGTTACAAATGCATCCACAGATTTATCTAAATCAAAGCAAGAACCCGAAAGATTAGAAACCACTAGTGATTATGTAGTAACTGGCAAGACAACGCAAACAAAAAACTTTGCTTTAGATAGGCCAAGCTTTAGCAGTCATGGTGTTACTAAAGCGACAGAATCTTTGGAAAGAGATCATGAGTCTTTTGAACCTGAGACAACATACAAGGTAACTAGATCGGACAAAATACTGGAACAAAGTGAAAATACTGCTTTAAGAAAGCTAGGTTCTAATACACATGCTGAGATTTCAGTGACAGAACATTTAGAGCCAAACCATGAAACTCATGCAATAAAAACAACAGCTACCGTTAGCAAAACGAAATATAAAACGACTGGTGAAGAAATAAAAACGCATGGAGAAAATACTTCTTTTCCAAATAAGCTAAGTTCCAGTTATGCTGGAATTACAACTACAAATTACGAAAACAGACATGCAACTGATAAAATAAAGACAACATATAAAGTAACTAATTTAGAACCTAAAGTAACTGAAGAAGATAAAGTAAAACATAACAAAAATGAAGTTTTAGAGGAATCAAGTGTAAGTCCGCATGCTTTAACTGCATCTACAGACTTATATCAGGAAAGGTATGAATCTGGTTCAACAAAGACTAGACTAACTCAAGCAGAACATGAAAGAACTAAGATAATGGCAAAAACACACACCCAAAGCACTGCTTTCGAAAAACTTAGTTCTAGTATTCCAGTTATTATTGCGTCTGCAAAATCTTCTGGAAACGAGTATGAAACTAATGCTAGAGGAACTTCATCAAGAACAAGCGAAGAAATAATGAAGATACGTCCGGACAACACTATCTCAGATAGATTTAGTTCTAATAGACCAGCTGCAACTACCCTTTCAAAATCTTATGAAGGGGCGGGTTCAAAGCATTACCAATCGACAACACCCAAGTTATTAGAAAGCACATACAAAGTTACGGAAGCCAAACAGAAAACAATAAATACTGAAAAATCTATTTCAGAAGAAGAGAATGTACATGATCCCGACAATACAAGTGAGGCAGCAGAAATCACTAGTTACCTAGAACATAAAACAACGATGATTTCCACTCATCAACTTCAAGATGCTTCTGAAAAAGCTTTTGGTGCAACTAATAAAATAACTGAAGAACATACAACAAAAAAAGACAACCGGAAACAAGAAGAAACAACGTCTGATATAAGACCAGTTACAGAAGTAGAGAATCAAGTCGTGAATGAGACAACAGAAACTTCAGAAACATCTGAAAAACCGGAAAAAGCACATTTGACAACACACGAGAGAACTGAGCACAATTTTGTTTCCCTGAGTCAGCTTCATACTGTCACTTCCGCAAAACATTCAACTATTTCCCCAGGGCGTCAAACAAATTTAGATACTGACCAGGAAACTGCAACCGACTATGAAACCACATCAAAATCCCCAAAGGATGATGAAGTAGCAGCGCCAAGTGAAGAATCTGGACATAACAGTTCTGCGCACTCACTTGACGAAAAAAGTTCAAGTAAATTTGCTCAAGAAACTGAAAGTACAGAAATTTTTTATGAAAAAGGTAGCTCAAAGAATCAAAGCTTAAAAACTACACTTGCCTTGGGAACAGATAATTCAATTCAGACGGGGTCAACTAATGAAGAAAACATTTCTTCAGATAAAGAGAACCCTCAAATTTTACATGATTCTACCTACAGTCAAGTCGAAACCGCTTCTGTCGAAGAAGAACGCATTTTACACAAGACTACTGATATCACAGGCCAAGCGGATAAGTCAACAGAAAAAGAAAATGAAGATAAACAAAAAGAAACTGGTAATATAAACAGGTCTACTAATATGGAAAACGAAGAAGCTGAAAAGACAGAAATAAATCAGACAACTCACACAGCAGAAAGTTTGGAAGAATTTAAAGAATTTGACAGCGAAAGTCAAGCTTACTCGACAACTATTCGTAGAAATGAGCCGACTTTATTGTATCTTAGTAGAATTTCTATTGCCACTCCTAGAAAGCATACAACTATCCCACCAGAACAAGCAAATGCTTTAGTTACTAATCATGAAGCAACAACAATCTATAGTGTTCTTAATTCAGAACCTTCGGCAACCAGGGAACTAAAAGTACCAGAGGAAACTAAAGAAGAGGTTTCAGAAAAGAAACCCAACGGAGAAGAGATGCTTGGATTTACTCAAGAAACGGAAAACACTGAAAATAACACTGAAGAAAGTGGCGAAGAAAGTTACACGGAAATTACAGTAAATTCAGAAGTACAGAACACGGCACCACAGAAAACAACCGAGGAGAAAGGAACTGTTTCACCAACTGAGGATCTTAACCACAGTTCATATAATTTTGCGGAATCGAAGGTTTCAACTGCTAACGTTCAAAAAGCAGAAACCTCTCATGAATCAACTAAAACCAAAACCAGTGAAAAACTTCTAACTACTTTAAGTGAAAATGATGAATTGAAGAAAGTATATTCAAGTTCACTGGTGACGTCAAATGAAAAAAATACAAAAGCAACAGGTCAAGTGCCAGTTGAAGAAGAGGAATCGGAGCAGTATCTCACAAATGAAATAGGAATGACTCAGCAACAAGAAAAAGAAGAAGCTATGTTATCTACGACTAGTGAACAAATAGCATCCACCCAGAAAACAGAAGAAGCTAAATTTACAAATCTAGAAGAAGAAACAGCAATGTTAAACAAAAAGCTAACAACCGCGGAAAGTAAAACCGAAGGGATTACCAAAGAAACTGGTTCTTCTTGGGAACCTACTTCAAATAAAAATGGTCATAAAACTTCTCAAGCCAAACAAGAAAAACCAACAGCTACTGAAGAAACATATAAAGAGAGAGAATCTGAGCAGTCGGTTACTAATAAAATAAAAACGACTCTACAACTAAAAGAAGAGCAAGCTATGTCAGCTCCATATAGTGAACAAACATCAACCGTCTTGGCAAATGAAAAAGACAACACAGCTTCTAAGATCACAGGGTTAGAAGAGATAACAAGCGAAGAAAATAAAATAGGATTTTCTCAGGAAGCCACTTTAAAAGAGAAAGGTAATGAAATCTATGCCTTTACTTCTGAAACCGAGACAGGAAAATCAGTCACTGATGAAGAAATAGATCAAGAGGAAGAATCAGAGCAGGCTCCTGCAAATGAAATAAAGACAACTCAAGAGCTAGAAGAAAAGTCAGCTATGTCATCTACATATAGTGAACAAATATTACTTACACAGGAAAAGGAAGAAGTTAACACAGCTTCGAAAATATCAGAGCCAGAAGAAAAAACTACTCTGTTACACAAACAGTTAGAAAGTGAAACGGAGATGAGCGAAGAAATCAAGTCTTCTCAGGAACCTACTTCAAATAAAAATAGTTTTGAAGCATATTTCTCTACTTCTCAGGTTGAATCAGAAAAACCAACTACAGCTAAAGTAACATATAAAGAGTACGAATCGGAGCAATCTCCTACAAACAAAATGGAAACAACTCAACAACTAGAAGAAAAAACTATGTCATCTACAAAGAGTGAACAAATATCAGCCATGCAGGCAAATGAAGATAATGAGACAGCTTCTAAGGTTACGGAGCTAATAGAAAAAACAACCATGTTACAGAAAAAGTTAACAAGTTCAGAAAGTGTAACAGAGATCAATAAGGAAATCAAGTCTTCTATGGAACCTACTTCAAATAAAAATAGCCATAAACCATATGCCTCTGCGTTGCAAACTGAGCCAGAAAAATCATTTTCTGTAACGGACCTGCAAACTCAAATATCCAGGCAGTCAACAGAATACGAAAACCAGAATGTATTACATTTAACTACAGAAAATGAAGCTGAAGAAATATCGACAGAAGAGATGCCTACAGCATATAGCATTACAAGTCAATCGGGTGTGGTACCCTCTACGGAGAATGCTCACACTCAAAAAGTAACTGAACAAGAAACTATATTACCAGTAAATTATAGCAAAGAGACCACAGCACATTCAACAAACAACAAAAACATTCTGACGGTAGAACATACAACGACTGAATCCGAAAAAGACGATAATAATGTAACAAAAGAAAACAGTGAAACTGAAATAACTGAAATAGAACCTAGTAATACTGATAAAACGCCACTTCTCCATGGGGAAACTGCTAAAGGAGAACTAAACGTAACGGCTTCAAGTGGTATTAAAAATAATCAACTATTTCTTACAAGTGCTTCTGAAAAGTCCACTGCTCGTCATCAAAAATCAACAAACGAAATGAAGGAAAGTACAGGGTACATGTGGACTTCTCAAGAGTCTTCCCAAAATGCAAAAGATGTATCATATGACGCCACATCTAACTTGGAAACAAAGACTTTTGAATCAGCTTTTTCGCACACTGAAAACCCTAGGGCTTCAACAAAGGAAAGCAGTCAATTTGCAGTAAATACCAAAACAAGTGAAGATACTAATACAGTGGACACTAAACCATACGAAAGGGTTTTTTCTACCGAATCAGATGGAAGCGAAGGAAAGGAAATAACACAGCAAGTGTCTAATTTACACAGCCTTGTAACGGAAACCAAAGTATTGCTTTCTACAACACTTGCTGACTTCCAAGAAGAAACTGTTCCTTCCAAAGCAACTTTGAAAGACGAACCAAAAGTATCACCTAAACCAGGCATCGAAGAGGAACCTCTATTCCCAACAGGTGCACTAAAAACTGAGACAACGGAAAATAGTGGTACAAATAAAGTGGGTGAAAACCAAAAAGACCAACTATTTACAACTATGGAACCTCTGGCAAGTGCTAACCAAAACTATAAAGACATATCTTTAAGCAAAGCCAATGGCCATACTGGAGAAAACGAGGCATTTTCAAGTACCCTAAATGTTGGAACTGAAGGTACGAAAGGCACTATATTAACCAGTAATATAGCTGAAATAGGACACACAATTTTAACTACATTTAGACCAAAAACAGACATAAACGGTTTTACTTCTACAAAGTCTTCTATTAAAGAATATCAAACAACTTTAGCAACTTATAATTTAAAACATCTCACTGAGTCTTTATCAACTACCCATGAAAATCTTATAACAGAAAAATATATTACTACCGATTACATTCCAGGTAAAGGAGCTAACAAAACAAATGAAGAAAGCTTCCAGAGTGTAGTAGCCCATACGCATGTAACTAGTGAGGGAAAATTAAAACCATCCACGAAAAAGAGCACAGATACAAATGAAAACGATGAACAAACAACGCTTCAAAATCCAACAGGGCATAAAGAAACCACGTCACATCGAGAAGCAACTGAAGAAAGTGAATTCAAAGCAACATCACAGTCAATGAAAAGTAGCTTACAGTCAATGAAAAGTAGCTCAAAGTACAAGACGTCAGAAAAAATGTTTTTGCCGCACAAAACTACAATGCAAGCAAATGAAATTTCCAACCCTGAATCATCTTTTAATCGAAAACAAACCACTAACTCTGCGGTAAATGGCTTGAAACCGGAAACCTCAGAAAAAATTATGACTGTACATACAACTTCATTAGAAAGTGAAGAACTGGCTTCCACTGGTGCCACCCACCATTTATCAGCGACTGAGAGAAAATTAACCAACAGTGCTGGAACTCTGGCCCCTACAGTGGAATCAAATGAAGATATTCTTACGGTGTCACATGTAACTGGTGATGAGCACCATTCAAGAACAAAACAACATACTTTTGAAGAAAGGCTTTCAACTAAATACACAAATGCACCTGAAGGTAGCGCTAAAACTTCAGTTCCTCATAAGCAAACTGTTAAAGAAGAAGCAGAAGTTTTACCCATATCAGGTGTTCACCAAGAACCCTTGTTTCCTACCGGTGCGATAAAAACTGAAACTACAGAAGAAATGACAGGTACAAACGAAAACAATAAATTTTCGCATCATTCAACTTTTAAAGGTGGAATTGTATCTGCGTCTACTACTAAAGATAAAGAATTAACCATGCATAACCAAAGAACCAACACTGAGCCTACACACCATCACACTTTGGGTACTAATCTAGCAGAAAATGAAAAACAAGAACCTACAGATAAAATGCATACCACATCAATTCATAAAACGGAAGTTAATGAATTGCATTCTTCAGAAACTGTTTATAAGGTGAAATCAACAGCCACTACACCTATGTATTCTTCAGGAGGAGGAGGACCAATTTCGCATACCGTTGAATCAGAAAATACAGACAAAAGCATCTTAAATAATGTTTCACCACAAAATGAAAACGAAGAAGAATCCACAGAAAGATTGCTTACAACGCCCATTCAAACAACTGGAATAAATCAGTTTTCTTCTACGAATTCTATTAATGCAGAAACTCCAGAGGTAACACATCATGAAAACGTTGTGACAGAAGAAAATGCTACTTCCAACCACTTTACCGAAACTGAAGGTCAAAACACAAATGAAGGAAATACTCAAGTCAACAATGTTGGTAAAACTACTCCAGAAGATTTAAGTCTCCCCAAACACACTGTAACAAGGACACCACCTTCTTTGGAGACTGATGGAAGCATTTTGTCCCATACAGACTCCCTAAAAACAGAAGTAACAAGAAAGGTCACAGACTCGAATGAAAACGACGAATTTGTTACATCAAATGAAAATAAGGAAACTGGAAACCAAAATTCTAAACAAATGCCTTCTTCGTTTGGCCACTCTACGGGAATGAGTGGATACCCAACTGAAGAAAATAAAACTCCAGAAGAAAATAAGCCTACACAAAAGCATATGACCACAGAAAAGGTTACAGAAATGAACCATCAAACCACTGAACATATGACCCATGTAGAAGAAAACAGTGAAATAAATTCTGTTTCCCCTCGAGAAACTGTAAAAGCGGAAACAACAGGTTCAGATATAACAGCTGAAGAATCTAGTGAGTATTCAATGGAATCTGAAGATGAGAATGAAACGGAAGAAGAAATTACTGGTACCGAACTCACCGAAACAACTCTTAAAGGTACTATGGGGTTTTCGACAGAATCTAGTGGCAATATCCTTACAGAAGCACATATAACTGAAGAAAAAGGTACAGCAGCAGAACAGCTAACAACCGAAGAAGCTGCAAATAAGGCAGAAGAAACTAGTGAAATAAATGTAGGCTCGTCTAAAGAATCTATGGAGAAAGTAACAAGTTCACCTGTGACGCTTGAAGAATTCAGTGTGCATTCAACCGAAGTATCACAAAAGCAATCTGTAGCACAAGAAGAAATACTCCAAAGTTCCAATTATAAACAGCATACTACACTAAAAAATATTCTGCATCCTTTAGCGTTTTTTACAGAAAACGGTACCGCAGAAGTGCATACTACCGAAACAATTACAGAAAACGGACGTCTTGCAAGTGACAAACAAGCCACTCATGTAAGTGGAACTAGTGAAAAAATGTCGGTTCCACTTAAGCACACCCTAAGGGAAGAAACAATGGGTTCACCTGCATCGAGTATAGAAGAAGCGATATTTCCTACAGCAAAAAGCACAGACAATTACGATACTGATAAAGCAGAAACAAGTAAAGGGGTAAAGTCTGCGGTAGAAAACACAACTGCCCCTCCTGTGTCAGCTGTAGAAGATCAAGAGTACTTTGCGCACACTGAAATTTTGAAAGTTATATCCAATGGTGAAACTGAGCCTGACAAGAAAACTACTTTGGAAGAAAAACTGGGATCTCAAGCAACTTTGCATTCACAAGGACAGTCTGTTGTTTCGTTGGAAAAAGTGTCATCTATTTTACCGACTACTTCATTAAATGAAAGATCCTTCAAAACAAGCGAGATTTATAGCAGTTTTGAAACGTCAAATGAAATAAAAATCACAACAGAATTAACAAGAAATGAATTTACATTGTCAACGAAACCTGCAACTAAAAGTCTTTTGAGCACAGTGGCAATGACACCGGTCGCACCATCTACTACTACAAGCAGCGTTTCAACCAAAAAAGCTGTACATGAAACTGACATCAGTACAGAAGTGGCACAGTCAGACATTATTGAAGTCGAAAAAGAAATCTTAAATTTATTTACCCTCACAGAACATCTAACCCCACAAGAGATTGTAATCAGTGAATCTACCCCCATCGAAAGTACTTCTAAATCGCATATTTCTGAAGCGACTTCAGAACACAACAATATGTATATGAAGACCTCACACGCGGATATGTCACAGGCAACTAAACAAACTCCGATTCCAATATACATAGAACTACCAGTGTATCCCACAAATACTTCCCAATCAATTGAAGAGTTTGTTAAATACTATGCAAAAATGTTCAACGAATCGAACTACCAATATCCAAGCAATCAGTCAGATCAGGGCTCTTTTGTTATACTGCTCGAAGGGCTCAATCCTGAAAATCTAAAAAAATTGAACGGTACAAAATGGAGACCGGCTGGAGATAAAGCTGTTAACCAAGAAGTAATAACTGAAATGCCAAAATTTAAAGTTATATTTGAAACAACAGCTAAAACAACAGAAGCCTCAACCGTATCTTCGACAACTAAAACAGCAGAAGCATCTCAAGCGACGAATTTAACACCATCTGCAACTACCTTACATGCAAATGTACCAATAAACTTAGCGAATGGTCAATGCAGCGAAGAAGACGTCCGCAATGGAAATTGCTTCTGTTCAATAGATTCTGTTGTAGACAGTCTGAAAACTGGTTTGCGTAATGGACAACATAACATCAGTTTGTTGCATTGTCCAAGTTTTGTGAAGATGCAGCCTGAATTAGCAATAAGTAACAGTTCCGTTCCACTGGTTAGAAGAAAGCGAAGTCACCTGTTTCTTAAAACACCAGACTTAAACAAGGAGATTTCTGATGAATCGGAAATGGAGAAGTTTCTTGCTGAAGAGGAAGATATACATAGCACAGGTAAATATTTAAGTTTCACCTTTTCTGTTTTATTTTTGAAAATAAATATATTGCCAAGTTGTATTAAATTTTATAAAAACATCGATCGCTTTATCTGCTTAATCGATCGAGGTACATTGATGCGGACTATCTCCTGGAAAATTTTCTATTGTAGTTGCCCTATCATGGTGCAATACTTGAACATTAAAAATAGGTGTGGAAATGTTCCGGTCTTAATTTACCCGCTTAGATTTTAATTGCAATGTTTACTGAATTTCTTTAGCAGCTTCCCGGCGGCCGTTCTGTGGCCCGGAGCCTGCGATAGGCATAAGTAGGAAGACAGTCTCTGTCGCCTTATATAGATGGACCGCGGAAGCAATGGAGAGGCACTGGGGGTCGGTTGGTGGCTGCAGGCAGGCGAGGGACTTCGTGGAGGGGCCGGACAGAGATAAAGCTGTCTGGCTACTCGGAAGGAGTCGACCTACGCTTCGCCGCATCGTTGGGGTGCTGACAGGTCACTGCGCCCTTAGAAGACACCTCACATTGATAGGCGTAGAGAGGGATCCCATTTGCCAGGAATGTGGCGAGGATGAAGAAACGTGCTACCACTACCTGTGTGAATGCGAGTCTTTTGGGAGTCTTCTAATATGATTGTTCGGATAGAGGACTCTGCAGAGGAATCAGGTAAGTACCAATTGAAGACCGTCGCGGCCTTCTTTTAGAGGTCGAGGCGGTTTGGTGACGGAACCGAGGAAGAGTAGAGCATGGTTGCTGGAGTTGGAAAAAAGGGCCCATTGTGGCCTACTTGCTTGGCGTTGGCCTCCCCACCACTGCTACTACTACTAGCAGCTTCTCACCTGTCGGTTTACTATTTGATAACAGTTTTGACCTTGTGATATCAAGTAGACGTTAGAGAATAGAAAATAGTCTAAAGTGGTATTAAGTTTTTCGTGTTTATGAAAATATACGTGATGCAGATGTCACAGTCATCACTGACAGCATTATAACACTCAACCGATATCGCAGTTTCAGGATTAATTCAAACCCCCCCCCCCCCCCCCTCCTAATTAGCAACAGAAAAAAATACATTTGTCCTGGCAACAAGGCACCATACATGCCATTGCAAAATTATCAATGGTGACGACATCACCAATGACATTACAGCGGTTTACAGGTGATGGCACCATTCACAGGTATAAGAAGGCTTACCAGAGCGATATTGGCGAAATGTGTAGCTCAGGCAACGCAGCGCGGCAATCATTTAGCATTCCAAATATCACACTATGCTTCCCTACAGCTGCTAACTTTGTTTGTTTTTTTGTTTCTTTAACGTGGATCTATTTCCACTACTATGGCCAATCACCGACGCCATGGGGCAGTTTCACCTCACTATCTTGGAAATTTTGCCGAACTCCTGCCTTTCCGTAAGGAGGAGAGAGATCTTTAACGTTCTCAACATCGTGTAAGCAGGATGCTGCCGGTTTAAGTATCTATTGATATTGAGACAAAATTTTCCTACGGATAAATTTTGTCTTCAAGTTGGGGTCAGATGTAAGCAGGATGCTTACTGGTTTAAGTATTTGGATTTATGATATCTTTACATACATAAATGTTTGTTTGATTCTGACATTTTTTTAATGAAAAATCGCCACAAGTAATTTAATTATCGTAAATTTATCTACCATAAAACGCATAAAATATGTAGGCCGCAAACAGGCGGAATTTCAATGTATTTACTATGTGTAATCAGAACACCTTACCAAGCGAAAAGCGCGCGGTACAAGGATCAAATTTTAAAAACCGCACCGTGTGCGAGAGGACAAGTTGGTAACCTCTTATCGGGTCACTGAGTTTGCACATATAAAAGTGCAAACTCGGGATTTAATAAAAAAGTAGAAAAATACGGAGCGAAAAGAACAGTGGACGGGCGGCGGCCTCGGGGCATAGGCAGTTCGCTGCCACGGCTGTGTCATGGTTTCGGTTAAGTAAATTCGAGAGAATAAGTGAGATTTCACAGTGAGAGAATGTAAAAAAAAAACGATTAACGCGGACGCGTGTGATGTATCGGCCGATAGAGGGGCTGTTGAGGCAAATTACACAGAGCTAGCGCATAGCTCCAGAATTTGGTGAGTCCATTCCTTTTTTAAGCTATTGCTTAGAATTGTCTTGTATTTGAGGGGCTGGCTGTCCCGTTGTACCGATTTAATACTTAAACTTGAATTATATGTATATTTTTGAATCATATGGGCTGTAAGCTAAATTAGTGTAGGTAATTTTGTGCCGTAGGGCGCTGTATTAGAATAAGAAAGAATGAAATCAGATTAAAATTTCGGGTGTTGTTTTATGATAGAAATTTTAATGGATGGGGGAAAGAATTTAGGAGATTTTATTATACGAGGAGGAGAGTCAATCATTAGACTAGGACAAGGATACCGGGGGCAAGAACAATGTAGTTCTCGCCGGTATCAACTTTATATATAACATTTAATCCACTCTAAGGTTTGGAAAAACCTCTTACACGCTTCTGTTTAAATAACCCTTAGGATATGTATTATTATAATTTTGAGGTTTAGTATAATTTTAACCAGGCTTAAAACCTTTTGAATTAAGGAATTTTTATTGAAACATTATTGAAAGTTTCCTTTGGTTTAATTTTTATAATACGGGAACCTTTATAGATCAAAGGGGGTATTAAAATCTGTTCAGCTGTGTAAAATATTATCTGTATAAATTTTATTTTTTCATTAAAGTAATTTTAAAACTAGATGCTGGGTTTCATTATTAGCTTCGGAAGCCCTAAACTAGAGTGCATTTTAACAGTTTCTTATAGGGTGACTCTGATGTACTAGAGTCACTGAGTATACACTAAGACTGCATATATAGTAAAATTCTGGGAATTCGACCCAGATGCTCGGTCTTTAGTGTTCCAAATAAATTTTGGCAAGACCTCCCTTGAAGGTCGTAAAACTTAAATATTAAGTTCAAGGTAACAAGGGGATAGAAAAGGGACACACGTTCTGCCGCTCGAAACGTTGCCGACCCTAAAACATAACTAAATCAATAATTACTTAAATTTTGATAATAATAAAAATTAGAATTGAAAAACCTTTGTACAAAAAGAGAAGAAAAAGGCATCGTAAAACCCCCCGTTACAATCGCATGGACACGGAACCGACGACTTTACTCCCCCTTCGAAGGGCGGAACATGCAGGAATTCAACTTGCTCAAATACAATGCCAGAACCTCGATTGATGTTAATTGTACAGTATGTACTGAAAACGTGAAAGGAGAACTCTGGGATCGAACCCGGTACCCTTCGGTTCAGATGCACACATTCTTACCACTGAACCACCGATGGTCTCTGTTACCTTTAAGAATAGCTTCAATAAGTATCTGAATGTCTGGCTTCACTTACACTCTACAAATGCGTTAATTATTTCATTGATTGTTGTTGCCCTTACTTGGTGAAACTGGTCCATATTACATACAGACTTGGAGACTACTTCTCTGGCTTCACAGTTGGTTTTCGGTTTTGTAGGTGAAGGACGTAGCCAGAGCGTAAGCTAACTGGCGCAAGTGGCCCTTATGAATTCTGGATGTTCTAGGATGTTCTTCAACGTTTCTGTGACTAGTTTCGCTGCTTGACAGCATTCTCAGACAGATAAAAATTGAATTAGTACGAAATCATGACAACTACAAATAAAGATCTGTTGCTATGTTATGATATGATTTTTTGATCAAAAAATTTATCAAATTGAAAATAAAAAGAAACACAGATGAGGCTTTCAAAATGTCTACGTGATGTATGTCAATATTTAACATAAAAATAGAACTAGCCTTTAATAACTATGATAACAGTTACAACAATAAAATAACTAAACAATAACAGTATAAAAGCAGTCTCTATACAACGAAATTGTTGACATACATCAACTCATTATCTTGTTACAACTTTTTTGAAAGAATATTTTCTTTGACTTATTTAATTGGAAAGATAACTTGTTTTGGAACCATTTCAGAAAACATTTCAAAAATTTTAAATACCTGTACAAATACAAAGGTAGCTTTTAAATCATACAACACGACGCGTGATTTACTATTTAACGCGAAAGAAAAATCTTGTTTCCTGACAAAAGCTGGAGTTTATAAATTAGCTTGTACACATTGTAACGCAATCTACGTAGATCAAACTTCTAGAAATTTTAACACCCGATACAAAGAACATATTTCTGCATTTAGAAATAACCACGCTGACAAATCTACATTTGCAAAACATATTATTGATACCGAACATAGACCTACAGTAAATAACCGCATACAACCACTACATTTTTATAATGACAAACATAAACCAGACTTTTTTGAAGCTTTAGAAGTCAAAAAGCACACACACGACAATAACTACCTTGTTTTAAACGAGCAAACTGGTTTAATGAATTCCCCTTTCCTGAATATTCTTCTTCATCATTAAATAAGTCAAAGAAAATAAATTTAACTATTCTTTCAAAAAAGATGTAATAAGAAAATGAGTTGATGAATGTCAATAATTTCGTTGTATAGAGACTGTTTTTATACTGTTATTGTTTAGTTATTTTATTGTTGTAACTGTTATCATAATTATTATAGGCTAGTTCTATTTTTATGTTAAATATTGACATATATATCACGTAGACATTTTGAAAGCCTCATCTGCCATCTGTGTTTCATTTTATTTTCAATTTGATAAATTTTTTGATCAAAAAATCATATCATACCATAGCAACAGATCTTTATTTGTAGTTGTCATGATTTCGTACTAATTCAATTTTTATCTGTCTGAGAATGCTGTCAAGCAGCGAAACTAGTCACAGAAACGTTGAAGAACATCCTAGAACATCCAGAACTTATAAGGGCCACTTGCTCCAGATAGCTTACGCGCTGACTACGTCCTTCACCTACAAAAATGAAAACCAACAGTGAAGCCAGAGAAGTAGTCTCCACGTCTGTATGTTGCATTAATTATATTATATGATAATTATGAAACATCAAATAAAAAAAGTATCCTTAGGCAGCATACTAAACGTCGCTAATAACCTCACTGCTATTCACAGTGTTTTAAATAAATTGTCTATGGCTAGTCCAAACAAATGTAAGTTGTGGAAAAGTACGTTCTGTGATTGGCCAAGAGCTGTAATTGGCGGTAGAATATTATAAATTGTATCAATCAGAACATCCCTAGCAGTCAATCATTATTCAACAAGAGTTAAAAAAATGTTTAATTAAACAGTTTTGTGCAATTTTCAGATAAAGAAACATTGGGACTGGTTGGTGACAATGTTTCGATTCCGTGTATTTACCTTAGTGACGTCCAAGAAACTACACACATCAAATACGTCTGGACAGCTGGACAAAATCAAAAGCCATTGCAAGGTGATATTTCTTTCTTCATTTATTTACCATTGGTTTAATTTAATAAACAAATTCCAATAACAAAAAGTTCGGGACGCAGCAAGTGCGTTATGGTAGTGAATTTTCATAAAATTGTTATTAATACCAAATATGTGTGTTTCTTTTTTAAGCAGACGTCCAATTTGGTTACCAGTATAAACTATATAAGAGAAACAATGTGCCATGTTTCATCAAAATAACTTAATTGTTTGAAAATTTACAAAAATTTCCGAAAGTCAACTTAAAGTGTTTCCGAAAAAACCGGTTTCTTGGTCAACCTTATAGGTTAATAGCATATTGAGCTATTCAATTTTGAAGCATTTAATGAAAATTCGCTACCATAACGAACTTGCTGCGTCCCGAATTTCTTTTCTTACAAACACGCTTTATATTTCGATGGAAAATGCAAAAATGCAATAACAAGGCGTGTTCGATTAAAAAAAAATTTGTATCACCAACGACTTATGGGCTACCCCGTGATTGTAGAAATATTTTTTAAGATGTAGCTCAAGACACTCCATAATTAATGTATACAATTTTTTCCGTATCTTATTGATTTTTACGAACATTCACAAAAATTATATACAATTAAACGATAAACTCTATATCTAAGACTACTGCCAAAGTATCAGAGAAAGGGTCTATTTGAAATGAATTTTCTGGAAACATTTTAGTAAAATGAAGGACAATGACCGTTGAAACTAGGACTGCAGTGTTTGTCAAACATTCTTCTTGAGACATTTTCTTTCCATATGTCGTATTAGTTCCAGGTTCTTTGCCTAAATGTTGCCAATTTTGACGTTTTTAATCTCCACTTTGACGTTTTGAGGAAAACCCCAATTTATTTTTTTAAGTGCCTATATTTTTTATTTTAACTTAGAGAGCTAAATTTTGGTGCGTAACTTACCTATATTGACGTAAATCCGCGCAGCAAATTTGGTTGCCCTTACTTTGTTTTTTCCGGAGATATACATTTTTTTTTCGAAAGAAAACACAAAATATTCCGGGAAAACCTGGCCCGATTTTCCTGGCTATCGAACCAAGCGACTTGCTAAAGGAAGGTGTTCACCAAATTTAATCAAAATCGGCCTCTTCTTTTTTGAGTTATCGGTGTGATACATATATATTTATTATTGCCTTGGATTTGTTCCGGAGTTATCTGCGGGGAAGAAAAAAAAACAAGAATTAAGGCCTGTGAAAGTAGCCAACGTACTGTAATGTGTGGTGTACCTCAGGGGACAGCGCTTGGTCCCATTTTTTTCAATATATATATATATATATATATATATATATATATATATATATATAAACAGTCTGTTGGGAATTCCACTTACAGATAAAGTATCCAGCTTTGCGGACGACACGATTATATTTTACGCAGGAGATTCTTGGGATAGTGTCAGGCATGAAGCTGAGCAAGACCTCAAGGTGATAAAGGCATTTTAGGATGAGAAACAACTCACAATTAATTTAAAGAGTCATGCATTTAAAAAGGCATTTAAAGAAAAATAAATTTGGGTTTTCCTCAAAACGTCAAAGTCGCGATTTAAAACGTCATAATTGGTCATATTTAGGCAATGACCCTGAAACTAATATGAGCTATGGAAAGAAAATGTCTCTAGAAGAATGTTTTACAAAGCCTGACCTCTTAGTTTCAATCGTCATTGTCCTTCATTTTACTAAAATTTTCCCAGAAAATTCATTTCAAATAGACCCTTTCTCTGGCAGTAGTGTTGACTATAGAGTTCATCGTTTAATGGTATATCATTTTTGTCGAATTTTCGTAAAAAATCAATAAAGTTCAATATATCCGTTATTATGCGAGTTACGAAAAAAAATTGTATACATTAATTATAGGATGTCTTGAGCTACATCTTAAAAAATATTTCCACAATTACAGGCTGTCCCATAAGTCGTTGGTGATTTAAATTTTCTTTTTCTTTTTTTATTTAATCGAACACTATGTTATTGCATTTTCCATCAAAATATAATACATCTTTGTAAGAAAAGAAATTCGGGACGCAGCAAGTGAGTTATGGTAGCGAATTTTTATTAAATGCTTCAAATTTGAATAGCTCAATTTGGTATTAACCTATAAGGTTGACCAGGAAACCAGTTTTTTCGGAAACAATTTAAATTTTCTTTGGGAAATTTTTGTACATTTTCAAACAAAAAGTTGTTTTGATGAAACATGGCACATTGTTTTTACTATATAGGTTATACTGGTAACTAAATTTGATGCCTGTTTTCTTTAAAAAAAACACACATATTTGCTATTTAAAAACATTTTTATGAAAATTCACTGCCATAACGCACTTGTTGCTTCCAGAGGTTTTTTGTGTATGTTGTGCCGAGTTTACAATATAGCACTAAGGTGTTACTTTTTGGTCACACTTACAAGTTTATAACTTCTGTGGGACTAAACTTAATTTATTTATTTATTTGTTTGATTGTTATTGTTGTTGTTGTTGCTGTCATACAGATAAATAAAGATCATTATATATATATATATATATATATATATATATATATATATATATATATATATATATATATATATATATATATTATAACAATCAACAAAACGCGACGATATTTGTAGCAAATGAAATGGAACCCTTTCTCATCTTTAGGAGTCAGTTTCTCAGAACCCACTGCTTCAAATTTAAAAAATAAGAGACCGTTGAAAGAAGAGTTACACCAACTCTAAAAATGATGTGCTACTTGAACTCACTTGTCATTTAAGATCTTAGGGGTAGATCGCATGATGTAATGTTGAAACTAAGTCTAAAATTGTTCCCTCTTGAAATCAAAATTTATCTCTTCAAGCAATAAGTACGCTTGGAGAACCCAAATCACCAAAACTCATATTTTTCTACAAAATTCTAGAGTTTTTTAATCTCTGATGACGTTAACCTTGTTAATAAAACGATCGTCAGGTCTTTAAAAGGATGTTTTGTGGCGATTTGGGTTCTCCAAGTGTACTTATCGGTGCTCATCACAGGCTACAATCTTCACTTAGTCTTCAAACGATTTTCAACGAAATCGCAATATGTGCCCCAAAATGCACCTGTTCCTTTTTCAAGTGACCACCTACATTTACTTTAAAGAATATTTTCTAGTCGAGATTGATTAATATTTTCAACCGGGAAAATATATGCTTCGTCACACCACAAAAGATCAAAATTATTTTAAAATTATGAAAATAGTTTTGACATTAGTACTAAAGATATTTTGTATGTTACACTGCCTGTAGAAATATCTATGTATTTCTTTCAGATGGTCATGTTCGTGACGACGATGGATCACTGGATTTCAACAATGTTTCAATTCATGACGGTGGTAACTACACGTGTCATCTGAGAACAAGTTTGGACAAGACGTACGATAAAGCTTCATACGAACACGAAT
The DNA here is from genome assembly GCA_964006375.1 of Tillus elongatus. Classification (NCBI taxonomy): domain Eukaryota; kingdom Metazoa; phylum Arthropoda; class Insecta; order Coleoptera; family Cleridae; genus Tillus; species Tillus elongatus. The sequence goes on from OZ023264.1 coordinate 18,372,428, forward strand.
TACACATTGTTTCTACTCCGGTTTACAAAATGGAAACCACAAGAATGTATATAATGAACGAATCCTGCACTCTCAAAGATTGCGATACGTTTTATACGTACTTACCAAAAATATTAGATGAACTGATATGTGGAACCAATACTAAAATATGTAAGGTGGAACTTCTTAGGCCAACATGCGTTAATCAGGTAACACATATCAAGCGTTCATTTGAATTTATATTAATTTACATACAGGGTCGCTGATAAGTCTGGAAACGGTCGATTATCCGGGAAAATATACAAGGTGTCGAAAAAAGTTTTATACAAAAGTTTTTGGGTTCTTCAATGTCTACTAGGCGGTGATAATTTTATTTATACAGGGTTGGTCATACAGGCGTGGCACACCAATATTAATTTTTTTTTTAATGGAACACCCTATATATTATTCGATATTTCAATCCTTCTCTTAATTTTGAGCAACATTTATGAGAAGCATAATGTACCTAAACTCAATCGTTTCCGGGTAAAAAAGTAAATAAAAATAAACGCTACTGTTTTTAAAATCTATTGGATGAAGAACAAAAATAAATGAAAAGTAGAATATCTCTTGAAAACAATCTGTGAGTGTGAAAAGAACCGGTTGCGATGTTTTTAACATTGTTTGGAATCCCAAGATAAGATAAGATGCCCATAAGAAACGCAGTATTATTCTTTTGTTTTAAAATGTTTCCAGGACAACGAATGTCAAACATTCATTCAGTGTCAACAGTTTTGAAACATTAGTAATTTAGTGTCAACAGTTTTTGTGCAAAATGGCAAGTTTAAGTGAAACCAAACGTATCGAAATTTTAATGATGATAGGGTACGGTGATAGAACACGAAGTTTTGCTCAAGTGGTGATTATGTTCAATGAGTTGCATCCTGAGCGGGAATCGATCTCCAAATCCACAGTTTCGAAAACTTTGCATCGTTTTCACGAAACTGGCGGTATCAAGGATAAACCTAGAACTGGAAGGCCAGTAACCGTTACAAATGAAGAAAATTCTTTGAATGTAATATTGGATGTGGTGGAAAATCCGAAAACTTCGGCACAGCAATTGGCTTTAAATCACAATATGAGTCGATATTCAATTCAAAAGATTACGAAGCGGGAAAAGTTCCGTCCATATAAAATTCATTTATTGCAAGAACTGAGTGAAGACGATTTTGATCGCAGAATCGAGTTCTGTGAACTTATTATGGAGAAGTTACGCCAAAATTTTAACTTTGCCAACCACATTTTGTTTTCCGACGAATCTACATTTTGTTTGAATGGACAAGTCAACCGACACAACTGTAGGTACTGGTCAGACGAAAACCCACATTGGATGGAACAAATTCACACCCAAAGACCGCAAAAAGTAAATGTTTGGTGTGCTATTATTGGTGGACATATCATAGGACCTTATTTTATACACGGTAATTTGAACTCTGCTCGATATTTGACACTTTTGCAAGAATCAATTGTTCCAGACGTTAGTCGATTATTTCCGAACAATAACGACCCAAATCTACCAGCGGAAGAAATATGGTTTCAGCAGGATGGGGCACCCCCTCATTTTGGAATTGAGGTACGGGAATATCTGAATCAAACCTTTCCTGGCAGATGGATAGGGCGCAGGGGAACTATTGAATGGCCAGCTAGGTCTCCCGACATGACGCCGCTTGACTTTTTTTTGTGGGGTCATGTAAAAAATTTAATTTACCAAAATAGACCGCAGAATATTGAAGAGTTGCAAGCAAGGATTGTGCATGAAATTAATAACATTCCTCAAAACGCTCTTGTAAATGCAGTGCAATGTTTTGTTAAGCGAATTCATTATTGTCGGGAGGTCAAAGGAGAACACTTTGAACATCTTATAAAATAGGATTTCAAACAATGTTAAAAACATCGCAACCGGTTCTTTTCACACTCACAGATTGTTTTCAAGAGATATTCTACTTTTCATTTATTTTTGTTCTTCATCCAATAGATTTTAAAAACAATAGCGTTTATTTTTATTTATTTTTTTACCCGGAAACGATTGAGTTTATGTACATCATGCTTCTGATAAATGTTGCTCAAAATTAAGAGAAGGATTGAAATATCGAATAATATATAGGGTGTTCCATTAAAAAAAAATTAATATTGGTGTGCCACGCCTGTATGACCAACCCTGTATAAATGAAATTATCACCGCCTAGTAGACATTGAAGAACCCAAAAACTTTTGTATAAAACTTTTTTCGACACCTTGTATATTTTCCCGGATAATCGACCGTTTCCAGACTTATCAGCGACCCTGTATTTTATGAATGTAGGAGACCATTTTTGTAGTTCAGATTTTTTTTAATTTGGTTAGTACTCACCACCTAAACACCCACTAAGCATGGTAACTTACAAATGCTTACCGCAACGTTAGATAATTTACCATTAAGCAAGTTAAGTTTGCAACAGTTCTAAATGTTTGCAGCCAAAAAACCAATGCAAACTTACAAATGAAACTTTAACATAACTTTCAAATGTAATATCTCCTTTGCCGGCTTGTTGTTTTTCTCCATTTGTAAGCTCACGTAAAGTTACAACTGTTATGTTTCTGAAAGTTTGTTTTAGTTTGTAAACATTTATTTGAATTCCCTCCGTTTTCAAGTTCGTGTATGTTCGATCGTATGTGATCGTCGTCCAATAGCAACACCAACGCCAACAGCGAACTAGTTATGGGCAAAACGGTTATTTTCTATTAACAGTTGAGCCTGTTACGTTTTTTAGTAATAACCGGTGAAAATAACAGGTTCAGTTATTTATCTGTTATTTTGAACTGGATAGCATATTTTACTGTTATAGTAGTGACCGTATGCCGTATCCCCATCAACAACCGGTTGAAATTTAACCGTTTTATTGTCCCGACGATCCTACGTTCCCAAATCTGTGAGCGAGAGCGAGCACACTAGTATAAATAAAGTGTTAAGTGTTAAGTAATATGTTATGAAGTAAAGTCCGCTCTATACTGTATACCCATACATATTTAGCATTCCCAGTCTCATGTCCATTCATCCCGTTAAATTTAACCGTTGCCGATGAAAACCGATGTTTATTCATCGAAGCTAGTTGCAGTGGAACTGAAACAGATACGAGTCCGAATTCTAGTTTAGTGTAAAGCGTTATTTTGTACCTGTTATTTTTATATATCCTTAACATGTGGTTACCGTTGCGGCTCGGCAACCGTTAAAAAATAACAGATTGTGAAATAACGACCCATCACTACAGCGAACTGACTCTGACAATGCGTCCGGCATTAATTATTAATGGCGGATTGTTGTTTATATTTATATCATCATAAGCTGTTATTTGATCTATGTCTATTTATTTTTCTGGAAGTTTTAAAGATTGAACAATCTTATTGTAGCCTGAATTGTTTGAATTTTGGGTAATTAAGTAATTCGTTGTCTGGAGTGTAGATAATGAAACATGGAGTATATCGACAAACATTTAAGGTAAGAATCCCTAAAACAGCTATATACTAAATACATGTGTGAATTCAATAAAATTAGTCACTTTTCTGTAGCATAATTTAATTTTGGTATATTGCTATTTGTGAATTATTATAATATGGCTGCATTTATATTTTTGTTTCTTTTTATGAAATTACTCAATGAAAAAGGAAACCTAATTGCTAAATACGAATGTTGTTATGTCCTTAGAAGCAGCCTGGAGATGTCTTACCTGGTCAGACCAATTCATTTTAAATCGTTAAATATGATTGACCTATGGAAGAATGAGGCTTATCCAGAGCAATCGACATCATAAGGAACAGTACAATACCCATCAAGTTGCCAGGATTGCTTATTTTGTACATTGTCGCAGTATCCTATCGTATGGAACATTCATATGGGTTAACTCGTCAGCAGCGGAACATGTGTTTATCATGCAAAAAAGAGCAATAAGTACATTGTGTGCTTAGGTCCAAGAAAAAGCTGCCCTGATGTGTTCGAGGCCAATGGGATACTCAGTGACCCTTTCAGGGATATTCTTCTTCAGTATATGTATTCGAAATATCCAGTGAATGATGAAACTCGCAACATCAATACCAGGTGCAGGCATGAATTAAAAATACAGTTGCACAAAAAGGAGAAAACAAAGCAGATGTTTGATTACTTTGGAATCAAATTTCTCCGTTTTCTACCTAATGTTATTAAGATGCTCCCACTAACAAGATTACAGTAGGCACTAGTGGATGTTATAAAACAGAAACCAACGTGAAGGAATTTATTGGTGCTCTAAACTAATGTGTATAGTGTTACATACTACTTGTATTCATTCTTTGTAGTGTGAGTGTGTCTGTGTGTGTGAGTGCCTTAGGCAAAAGCTTTGGACGGCAAGTTCCACTAGCCACAGACTTTTATATATATATATATATATATATATATATATATATATATATATATATATATATATATATATATATATATATATATATATATACGTAATTCATTGTAGTCATAATTTTGCTTTACTTTAACTCAATGTTTCTGAATGTACACAGACATTGACGGTACTATACTTACTCGATAGGGATAGTTAAGACATATGCGTGAACACTTTCAGAGACTGTCGCTATATTTAAGCTATTTTCGCATTGAAGTGTGTTCATTTCCCTGCGCTTGATTTATCCATTGCATATTATTACGTTTGCTTAATTAAACTTTCTCTAAAATCGAAATGAACATACCATTTTAGATATTTCTTTTTTCACAATAGTATTTGATATGTTGACTTTATTTTATGTCACATATGTCACATATTTTAGAAGCTAAAAAAATTCTCGCCTCTCAAAATAAGTAATGCTACTTCGTTTTTGTTATTGGTGTTTAACACGTTTTCCTAGACGACTAAGAGTTATTTAGTAAAACAATATCAAAAACAATTGGTATTCATTTAGAAAAAAGAATTTTTTAAATCGGTCAATTAATAACAATATCACGAATTCAAGTTATCTATTTTGTTGCTGAGTTTTTACTAGAACTGCATTTTAGGCTAAACATGGACACTCGCTATATGTCTGAACTATTTCTATCTAGTAACTATAGTCGGTACTTATAAAGACAGTGACTTACCATGTACATTTGATGGTCAATAAAGTGTATATATCTATCTATCAGCAGAAATGAAATGTGTTGTAATCTTTAAAAAAAATTATGTAATAAAGATTGTATTCTAATTAACATTGTCTTAAGTCGTTTTTTTACAGTTTTACAAGAAATATATATTATGTATAAATACACCTATACCGATATTCAGTATTAGTTTGTAACTTGAAATAAATTCAGTTAATCAAATACAGTTTCTTTTTTTCAAAAATGCTTGGACACATTGGTTAGTATTTCAAGTTGCAGTCTTTTAAAAAAGCTATACAGTATGTACCGTATTTGAAAAATGACTTCATCGATAATTTCTTTAAATCAACCCTACATTTTTGTTGACTATTTTTAAAGTTCTTACATTTGAAGTTGTAGAAAACCAGCAGATTAAAAATTTGCATTCATTGATAACTACACAAGTTTTTTTCTTGCTTTCAACTCAAGATGTATAATAAAAAGTTGAAATTTGGTGGTTTTGTATCGCTTGATGTGTACTTTAAAAATAGTCAACAAAAAGCTAAGGTTGTCATTTACAAAAATTATCAATGACATTTAACACAAATTTTATAATACATTTTTGAAAAGATTGTACTGAGAATATTATCAGACTCCGAGCATTTTTGAAAAAAAGCTGAAGTAGATTAATTGGAATTATCCCAAGTTACAAACTTGCACTGTATATATATATATATATATATATATATATATATATATATATATATATATATATATATATATATATATATATATATATATATAATATATACAATTGCAGATAAGTTGCAAATGTAAGTTTAAATTTTACAACTTTGCTAGGCTCTTTTAAAATTGAAGCTTGCTGTAAGGTAACATGTGTAAGTATAAAAAAATTTGTAACAGCTCACTACAGTAAACTTGCAGTAAAGTTACAAAAGAAACACTTACATATGTAAAGTCTCTGGGGGGAAGATTTGCCATTTGCAACAAACTTGCAGGAGGCTTTCTGCAAGTAATCTATCAAACTTACACTTGCTTTGAAAAAGATTCTGCAATGTTAATGCAATATTACCTTGCTCAGTGGGCTGAGTTAGGGTTTTAGTCTTCGAATCCCGGACTGACATGGAACATCAGCGCCACCCTCGAGATGTAAAGAGAGACGATTATTACAACTCATGGTATCTGAACGCACATTACCAGCCAACTCACCGGGGGCCTTTCAGGCCTAGTCGGGTTTTGCTTCCCGGCTCCAACTACTTTCGTCAAGGCGACTAGTAGTCAGGTTATAGCTTCACTTTTTTCAGCAGTAATCATCTGCCATCAATCACCATAACACCGTCGTCTCATTACCAGATGCAGTTACATGAAAGAATAATAATAACAAACAACGATAGTAAGTGCACATAGGCAGGTGTATGTCGCAATGACTCGATAACCCAAAGCTGCTGCCACAAAGGCTAGCTTCGACAGAACTAGGCTGCTTCAGGGCACGCTGCAAGACTCGGGTAGTGCCACGTAAGCCACTAGCACATAACCACATAAGATCTTGGTCTAAATAAGCCCACGGAGGGCAAGGATGAACTGTTGAAGCTGATACCATAAAGCTAGGAAGCGCTTTACAGTGCAGTGCCATGCATGATACAAATAACGAGAGATATGATATTCAGACTACCTATTTTTAGACCTGTCGCGCGCATGGTGTCAAGTGGTGAGTCCAATGCAACAATAATATGATGTCGTGCAGTGGGGTTTGACGTTTCATCACAACCTCTTAACAAATTACGTGTTTTACTAATATTTAAGTGCATACAGTTGGAAGTAATAAAAATGAAAAAGATTAAATTTTGTGCTGCGATCTATATTATCTGAAAAAGACAATAGGCGTAACTTCAACCGCATTAAACCAACGTATAGAAACTTTTTGATTGCGATTGACTTAGTTTTAAGTGCGTAGTTGTAATTCTATGACGTTACTCACCACGTGACGTCATATGAGGGGGCGGGACATATGCGCAATATTATATCTCTTCTAAGTCATTATATCATGGTGCCATGAAGTTGATAGGTAGACTCTAAGATACTTGATAAAATAATGCCACATAGTTCACTACCACGTAAGCCATTCAAAGGGAGCTGGGTTGGTACTTAATCTAAATAAGGCCACACAGACCAAGTGCGTAGTGCCAAAGCTGATACCACAGAGCTAGGAAGCGCTCCACATAGTCGTGTGCCCCGAAGGCCCGGAAACGCAAATTAAGGTTTCTCGGCAATTTTAAAGATATCACAAGTTACAGTATGCCCAACAGTTAGGGTAATTAAAGTACGCCACACAGGCTGGGTACCTTTGAAAGGGTTTGGTTGGTTAGAATCAACAGAAAGTAACACGGACGGGTTGGGGTACGCGACACAGGCTAGGTAATGCCATGAGAGATAATGCCACACAGGATAGTGCCACGAAGGCTGGTGCCGCTTATGCTGGATAAGTATCAGTAGATAGTGGGACACCTGGGCTCATCCCCTCCACTTTTTACTGCGCATGCGCGAGTCATCATGCGCATGCGCTGACCTGCGCAGACCTGTGACAGTTGACAGTTGACCTGTCAGATTTGACAGGTGTCAAATGTCACTGACCTGACAGCTGTCAACGTCAGCTGTCACCTGACCTGACATGTGTCAACGTCAAATGTCACCTGACCTGTCAGATGACGTCACAAGCATTCCAAGATGGCTGACCTGTCATAGACAGTTGCAACCCGGGTTCTCTCTATGGAACTAACCTGAGATGACGTCCAAAGCATTCCAAGATGGCTGACCTGTAAGAGACAGCTGCAACTCCGGGGTTCTCTCTATGGAACTAACCTGAGATGACGTCACAAGCGTTCCAAGATGTCTGACCTGTGTGTCCATAGATATCTACAAGTCAGGTTAGCTCTCCATGTGTGTTTGTCTGATTGTTTATTAAGGTTATGTATTTGTTTATTAAGGTTATGTTCGCTCACGTGTCATCTGTTTGTTTATTAAGGTTATGTTTGTATTTGTTTATTAAGGTTATGTCATGTGTGTGTTGATTACCATGCATCTGTTTGTTTATTAAGGTTATGTATTTTGTTTATTAAGGTTAGGTGTTCGTAAACACAGCTGTTTGGTTTGTTTATTGTGTTGTTGTTGTTAAGGTGTATTGAAGTTTGTTAGGGTATTTCGTTTTTGGCGGGAAATTTGAATTTGTTTGAAAATTTCTGTCTGTTGTGTCCAGAGATCTTACTCCTCAAGCTAGAGAACATTCTATTTGTAAAGTTGTAGAGTGTAGAGAATATTCTCTAGCTCGAGGGGAGACATCTGTTGGACACAGTCATTCGGTTTAGTCACACACATACATATATGAGGAAGATATATTGAGCGGGTAATTTGAAATTTTGATTTTAATTTGAAATATGATTTTTGAAAGAAAAGCATTCGCCAGAAATTAGATTTGAACCCCCAACCATACAACTTACTAAGATATGCAAACGCCCCTAAACCGATCATGCTATTCAGACATACGATGAAAGTTTGTTATCAGTGGGTATATATATAAAACAGAAACCTGTTACATAAAACGAGTTTATGAGGCTGCTGAGTTTGTGTGTGTGGGCAGGGGTGGTATCTCTATTACATTCCAATTGAATAATAGGAACTGTAATGTTAAAAACAATTGTTTATTTATAGTAAAAAGAAATTTAAAACACGTACCAATTTACCTATCTAATATCATTTAATAACAAAAACGTTTCAAGTAAACTATATCAATAAGAAAAACGTATTTACATCTAGATATGTTAATGAGTTTATTTTAATAGCCTAATAAAACTCGGGGGCTTGGTTTTATTGCCGGCGTGTTTGTTTATGTTAGTGTTTGTATTTTGAATGAATGAATCTAAATTTATATAGGGAGTGATCAAAAACACACAAGTAACAAAACTCAATTTAAAACAACTAAATTAAACTTTGATATACGAGGATTGTTTGATAAGTATTGTTTGTATGTAAACATAAATAATATAATAGTATACTTACATACAGCAAGAGACGTCATACTTGTTTCACGGCTTAGTACACACTAACGTATGTTGAGGTCTTGAATGGGGCCCCGTTATAGAAATAACACAGTTGTTTAATGACATCCACTTGAACCAAACAAAACATATAGACGCTGTTGTTGATTGTTAACACACACACAAGCACTCTATGACTAGAGAGTTATAGATGTACAACGGTCGTCGTACACAAGCCAGTCTTGTGTTTGATTCCGCAAAAACAAGAAACATTTTAGTTCCATACTATGGCGTTCTCAATTGTTGGAGAGTCGACTACAAGAAACAGTCGTTTTAATATTATACAGAACATGGTGCATTTCAAGTTGAATCCACTCAATAGCAGTGGCGTCAATAATCCTGAACAATGGCTTAAGAACGGTATGCAGGAAATTTATAATCGAGTTATTAGAGACTTGAACACCGACACCAAAGTAAGCTTTACATTCTCCGGCTTGGATAGAGACTATCATGTGCCGTTTAGGAAGCTGTCGTTGCTGACGTTTGAAGAAGTGTGGTCTGAGCTGTACAAGATGTATCAGAGCAATAAGGGGGCCATTGAAGGTGATGCCTTTACTATAACAGCTACAAGTCTAGGATCATCACAGCACCAGCAAGCAACCACTTCACAAGGTTCTGGTTTGTCGACGCAGCAGCAGCAGCACCAACAGCAGTTTAATGAAATCAATCTACAAGAGAGTAAAGAAGAACACACAGCCGCGAGACCAACAACAACAACACAACCACTAACACAGGATGACAAGCAAGAACTGAATGATGATGGTCTCCGTTGCTGTGTCATTTGTTTTAAACGCTGTCCACCAACAGAGAGAAGCTGTTGTGACAAATGTTTCATTAAAAATGGTCAAAACTTGGGAAAATGGCTACCATACAACGCACACTCATGGGAAAGTTATGAAAATTTCGTAAAATGGCAATACACGTACGACAGGAGGAAGGTTACATGTTTACACTGTAATAAACAAATGTTGAGAACGTCCATTTATAGACACAAACAAATATGTCTAAAGAGAGCTGACGTCGATCCTAGGCCTGTAAACGAGTAAAAAGTATGTCGCTCTGTACACATGTCCATAACAGAATACATAACACAATAAAACAGAGAACAAACAACATGGTTATGACTCATATCCTGTAGAATGACATCATACCATTATTCGTGTTTGAGCTTGTCTGTGTATCTGTTTAATATACGCAAGTGAGAGGCCCTCTTAGGGTAAATAACCTGTCTGTTGATGACCTTGATCTGATAAACCTGTTTGACGTTGTCTTTACAGTTATGATCTAAGGGGTTAGTTCTGTTAGGTGGTATCCAGCCATCAGTTGTGTTTGAGCTTGTCTAGAAGCTAGTTTTGTTGGTGTACGTTGAACAAGGTGTAACTAAAAACTAATATGGTGCAGAATACGCGAAAACGAAAATCTCTCAACACAGAAAATACAGGTAGAGGTGCTGGTGGAGGTAAAAAGCTTAAAGTGTTACAAGATGTCTTGCTGGCTAACGCAGTTGAAAGTATTATAACAAAAGAAGAACCAAAGACGTGGGATAATATCATAGGTGAGCTGTACACAAGCTATCCAACAACAACAAACACAAGTGAACCGAATAATCTCTCTGATATTAGTATGAATGCTGCAGATCCTACAAACATACAAACAGTCGAATATCAGCCTACACACGATGAGCTATTCAATGAGAAGTTGGTGCAGATCAATCAGAAAAGTATGGAGAAAAAACTAAAAACACAAGACTGTGAGCTCGTTGGTCAGACAACGTTTGCGCTGTTGGCAAACGGTGAGAAAATACTTTACGATCGGAGCTGACCCCATGCTTAACTTTATGCCTCTGGTTAAGGTTTCACAGAAAAATTGTAATATACCTGTGTTTTTCGACATGTGGACATTTGAAGAATTTTTAAACGTGTTACCCACCATAATTTTCAACCTGGAAAACCAATCACAAGGTACAGACAAAAACACCGATTCGTATACACTTACTAAATACTTGGTTCAAACACAACGAAAATCAGTGTTTTTTAAGTTTAGGTTGTGCAGTGATGAATATGTCACTAATTTCAACCTAAGCTTGGAATCATTGAAAATACTAGAAGATGTTGGCTCTGTGGTCAAAGACTTATTATTGGAATTACGTTTTAGGAGTTTCTTTGACCTAAACATGTTTATGGCTGACATTAGATCGGAACTGTCCAAGTTCAGAGACAGGGCAGTTATACCTTGTGCCTTCTTCATTGCCCGCTTAAAATACTCTGAGAATCTGTGTATAGTGTGTGAATTTATTACTAAATATCAACTTGTACTGAAAGATATGCTAACATGTAACAGATTTACCTATAACACTAGTTGATAATAAAATATATGTGTAAAAATCTCTGTGTTTTATTAGCTGTATTTTCTGACAATCATTCTGTTGGCGTGAATGCATAAAGGAAGATTTGAAATAAAAAAATACTTTTAACATGTTTCCTTTATTCATAACATAATACAAGTTATTTAATGTCTTTAGTGTTGACCCAGGAATTATGAGTACGATCAAAACCAAGCCATTTCACGTAAGACTTGGGGCCTTTTTTTCTCAACACTCGTTCGATTAAATACAGGTCAGAAGATAACTGTCATACAGGTGTCTAACACAGGTGTCTAACACAGCTGTCTAACACAGCTGTCTAACACAGCTGTCTAACACAGCTGTCTAAGACAGCTGTCTAACACAGCTGTCTAACACAGCTCTCTAACACAGCTGTCTAACACAGCTGTCTAAGACAGCTGTCTAAGACAGCTGTCTAAGACAGCTGTCTAAGACAGCTGTCTAACACAGCTGTCTAACACAGCTGTCTAACACAGCTGTCTAACACAGCTGTCTAACACAGCTGTCTAACACAGCTGTCTAACACAGCTGTCTAACACAGCTGTCTAACACAGCTGTCTAACACAGCTGTCTAACACAGCTGTCTAACACAGCTGTCTAACACAGCTGTCTAACACAGCTGTCTAAGACAGCTGTCTAACACAGCTGTCTAACACAGCTGTCTAACACAGCTGTCTAACACAGCTGTCTAACACAGCTGTCTAAGACAGCTGTCTAACACAGCTGTCTAACACAGCTGTCTAACACAGCTGTCTAAGACAGCTGTCTAAGACAGCTGTCTAACACAGCTGTCTAACACAGCTGTCTAACACAGCTGTCTAACACAGCTGTCTAACACAGCTGTCTAACACAGCTGTCTAACACAGCTGTCTAACACAGCTGTCTAACACAGCTGTCTAACACAGCTGTCTAACACAGCTGTCTAACACAGCTGTCTAACACAGCTGTCTAACACAGCTGTCTAACACAGCTGTCTAACACAGCTGTCTAACACAGCTGTCTAAGACAGCTGTGTTAGACAGCTGTCTAAGACAGCTGTCTAACACACAGCTGTCTAACACACAGCTGTCTAACACACAGCTGTCTAACAGCTGTCTAACAGACAGCTGTCTAACAGACAGCTGTCTAACAGACAGCTGTCTAACAGACAGCTGTCTAACAGACAGCTGTCTAACACACAGCTGTCTAACACAGCTGTCTAACACACAGCTGTCTAACAGCTGTCTAACAGACAGCTGTCTAACAGACAGCTGTCTAACAAGACAGCCGGATATCGTGATAAATAAGAAGGCATGTACCGTGACAGAGTCAGTATATGTTAAACCACCACACAACCTGTATCGCTCAAACAAATGATTAAACCGACTGGTAACACCAAAAACAGTTGTAGCACAATGGAAGTGTTGGGTAAGGAAGAGCAAAAAGTTAAGAAAAGGATTTTACAACTTGCTGACAATATTCGAAAAAAACATTTAATGCTTAAACTTAACAGAGCTGAGAATGATGATGCTCTGCAACGTTTATATAAACCACTTGTTGAGCCCCTAAGTGAAATATCTAAAAACACAGCAGCACTGCAGCAGCAACAGCCATCGCAACCACCAAAGGTTGAACAAATCAAAGACGAAGTCGATATACCAGAACTTATCTTGTGGTACATCTGCTAAAATACATGGATGATGTCATACTTCTAACGACTGTATTCTAGACAAGCTCAAACACGAATAATGTGGGGTTATTGAACAGATATAACACAAGGTCATCAACTGACAGGTTGTTTACCTTTAAGAGGGCCTCTCTCTTGTGTATATTAAACAGATACACAGACAAGCTCAAACAGGATCAAGGTTAACAACTGTAAAACGTTGTTTATCCTTCAAGAGACAGAGACACTTGTTCAGTATGTGTTAAGTCGTGAAACAAGGATGACGTCTCTTGCTGTATGTAAGTACACTCTTCTTATTATGTCTGTTTGCATTCAAATAACAAATACAAACATAACCTTACTAAACAATCAGATGATTGGTAATCAACATGTATACGAACACCTAACCTCATATGTAAACAACAACTGGCTTTGTTTTATATATACAACAGCGAACAAACTTTTAACGTGTGTGTCTGTGGAGCTATTGGTTTAGGGACAGTGTATATATGTAAAGCAAACAACGGCTGATTCGAGGTTCGTGGGTTCAAATCTAAGTTCAGGCGAATGCTTTTCTTTCAAATACACATGCATCTGTCAGTTTAAGCAAAGACTTTGAACTGTCATGACGTGTTTGTTAAACAGCATGTATAAGCTTCAACAATGGCAATCAGTTGTCTGTCTGTCTGTATCCTCAACACAGAAGACACCTGTTCAGTAGTGTGTGTATTAAGCTGTGAAAGAAGGCTGACGTCTCTTGTTGTATGTAAGTACAATCTTGTATTATCTCTGTTTGCATTCAAATAACAAATACATAACCTTAACAAACAATCATATGACTGGTAATCAACACGTGTGTGAACATAACCTTAATAAACAAATACAAACATAACCTTAATAAACAATCAAAATGGCTTGGTAATCAGTCTGTATACGAACACCTAACCTTAATAAACACATACATACATAACCTTAATAAACAATCAGACAGACAGATGGTATTCTTCAAATACACACATGGAGACCTGACTTGTAGATATCTATGGACACACAGGTCAGACGGAACATCTTACGTCATCACAAGACAGTTAATACCTAACCTGACTTGTGGCTATCTATGGACACACAGGTCAGACATCTTGGAACGCTTGTGACGTCATCTCAGGTTAGTTCCATAGAGAGAACCCCGGAGTTGCAGCTGTCTCTTACAGGTCAGCCATCTTGGAATGCTTGTGACGTCATCTCAGGTTAGTTCCATAGAGAGAACCCGGGTTGCAACTGTCTATGACAGGTCAGCCATCTTGGAATGCTTGTGACGTCATCTGACAGGTCAGGTGACATTTGACGTTGACACATGTCAGGTCAGGTGACAGCTGACGTTGACAGCTGTCAGGTTAGCTGACAGCTGACAGCTGACAGCTGTCAGGTCAGTGACATTTGACACCTGTCAAATCTGACAGGTCAGCTGTCAACTGTCACAGGTCTGCGCAGGTCAGCGCATGCGCATGACGTCACGCGCATGCGCAGTAAAAAGTGGAGGGGATGAGCCCAGGTGTCCCACTATCTACTAGTATCGATTAGTTGGAAGACTGTGCCACACAGGCTATGGAGTCGCCACAGGGCTGGCGGTTCAGAGGAGTAAAGCCAGTTGCAGTTAAGAGAAAGCGACATGGGTAGGAATATGCCACACAGGCTAGGTAATGCCACAGAGGCTGATGCCACTAAGGCTAGTGCCACAAAAGCTGGTGCCGCTTAGACTGGATAAGTAAAGGTTAGTTCGATGACTGTCGGAAGTGCGTCACATAGGGTGGTGACAGGATCCGAACTCGGGCAGAGGTGTGTATTCTGTTTAATACTAAATATCCGGATATGTCTATCAATCTATCAACAATGAGTCGAATAGATAAGAAATTTCGAGAAACGTCTAGCCTGAAGGATTTGCCAAAAACAGGTCGCCGGTCTATAAGTAAAGAAGTGAAATTAAATGTCTTATTGGCAGTGAAAAGGAATCCCCACAATAGTGTTTGGCAGATGGGCCGAGAGAATGGAAGTCCGTTTCAGACAGCACATAAGGTATTAAAACCTTATTCCTTATAGAATACCGCTTTTGCAGGAGTTATTCGATGACGATCCAGACCGAAGGATGCAGTTTTGTGCAACATTAATAGATAAATGTAATGATCACTCTTTGCAAGTACCTAATATTCTGTTTTCGGGCGAATCTACTTTTACTAGAGGGAGAAGTCAAAACTGCAGATATTGGGCAAGAGAAAATCCAAGATGCACAGAAGCGTACACGATATCCACAAACGTAAATGTTTTGGCGGGAATTGCTAGGAGTAGGATTATTAGTCCATACTTTTTTATGGAACTATAAATGGACCACGATATGCCACAACTTTCACAGCAACATATCATTCCGACGTCAATAAACTTATTTCCTGATGAACGCAATGCTGGTATGGTAAATCAAAACTTGTGATATCAACAAGATGGTGCCCCCGCCCGTTATGTAATGTCCCAACAGATGGATTGGCAGGCGTGGTGTAATCGAGTGGCCACAATATATATATATATATATATATATATATATATATATATATATATATATATATATATATATATATATATATATATATATATATATATATATATATATATATATATATATATATATATATAACCAACCAGAGAACAGTAAGACGACCAACAGAAGCTCAATGCCCAGACGTCACGTACAATTTCAGACATAGACCACACAGGAACGATAATAGTCAGTAGCGTGCTAGTGATAAACCAGGACGGTTCGAAACTGCAGTCCACGTAAACAAATAAAAAATCACAAAATTACAGCAAACAAATAAAGTCTATATTTAACAACATTTCAAAAAATATAAAAGCCACACAAGGTAATAACGCACAAATAATTAACAACAATAACGGATAGCACATATATAGTGACATATAACAATATAAAATAATAATAATGAACAACATAAAAACCGATTATAAACACAAATTAGAGAAAATAAACAAAAAACTACACAACCTTAAAAATAACAAATTAGATAACGTATACATAACAACCACAACACGCCACATATATCAGGATAGATTCATAAACATAACAGACACAACATTCACAAAAGAAGAAAAAGAAGTCATAGAAAACAACATAAAAACTTCATCATTTTTTCATGTGTATGTTTTTTCGTAAACATAACAACCACAACACACCACATATTTCAGGATAGATTCATAAACATAACAGATACAAAATTGACAAAAGAAGAAAAAACAACATAAAAACCAACTTTTCTGTTACAAAAAAATCTACAATACAGGGTGTTCTACAAGCTGTTTGACAGACTTTGCCAGATGATAGCTATCAAAATTCTAAACATTTTTTGTTAGTGAATATGGGTCTGATTCGTTTTTGTTTAAACGTTACAAGCATTTGAAGAATCATAATTTTTCCAGTCAACCAGGAAGTGACACAAAATCATTTTAATGTGAAACAATGCACACCTATAAAATATAGGTACACCTACTTCAATCAAAAGTAGGCTGATAAATAAAAATGTCAGTTGTTATGACAATAAATATTGTTAGTGTCATTTTAATTGTACAATATTTGATACTTCGTGTAAAAGTTCTAAATAAACAATGCATTTATGCACAACTGAGGAATATGCAGATATTGTGTTTGTATATGGGTATTCCAATGGGAACGCCAAAGAAGCAGCTCGAGAATATCTACGCAGATATCCAAATGGACACCAACCTGCCCACACGATGTTTGCATCATTTCGTAGACTTCGAGAAGCAGGTAACCCCGCTCCAATGAAGGCCATTCGTCCTACTGAAGTAAATGTGCAAGATGAAGAAAATGTAATAGATGCTGCCCTTGATAAACCCTTCAATTAGTGTTCGGCGTATATCTAGTAATGTTCATGTATCACCGAATTTTGCATGACATGTATTAAACAGAGAAATGTTACATCCGTTTCATCGCCAAAATGTACAGGCGTTGCATGCTGGAGATGCCCCACAGCGATTAGAATTTTGCCGCTGGTTACTTCAGCAACAAGCACAAAATGATAGATTCATTTCGCTCGTCATGTGGTCTGATGAAGCGTGCTTTACTAGGGAGGGCATAAATAATAATCATAATGAACACGTATGGGCGTTGCAAAATCCACATGCAATTAGATCAAGATGATTAAGCAACGATTCAATGTCAACATTTGGGGTGGCATTTTCAACAATAATCTATTACCTGTGAATGTTCTAAATGACCGTTTAAATGCATATCTGTATAGATATTTTTTTAGAACACGACCTTTTAGAGTTCATTGATGACGCACAACTTAATATTATTCAGAATACGCGTACACGACGGCGCACCACCACATAAAGGAAGACAAGTTGCTGCTTGGTTAAATGAATATTTCCCAAATAAATAGGTAGGTCAAGGAGGTCCAATATCATGGCCACCTCGTAGCCCCGATCTCAATCCACTGGATTTTTATTTATTGGGACACGTGTAACAGCTGGTCTACCAAGTTGAAATCACTACCCATCAGCAGTTACTTGAAAGAATTCAAGATGCAGCTTACCAAATAAGAAATGATCCAAATCTCATCCTTCGAGTGACCGAATCTTTACTTCGTCGATGGCTTGCATTCAAGTCGAGGATGGACATTTCGAACAATTTTTATAGTCTTAAG
Source organism: Tillus elongatus (assembly GCA_964006375.1). Classification (NCBI taxonomy): domain Eukaryota; kingdom Metazoa; phylum Arthropoda; class Insecta; order Coleoptera; family Cleridae; genus Tillus; species Tillus elongatus. Next base: position 18,390,390 of record OZ023264.1, read on the forward strand.
TTTTGTGATTTTCATTTAAGTTAAATTTTTATTGTTAATTGTTGATAAAGGTTAAAATAAAGGTTGTAAATTCTTAACAAAAGCGAATCGGACCCATGTTCATTAAGAAAAATTGTTTAAAATTATGAGAGCTATTATCTGGCAAAGTTTGTCATAGAAGTTGTAGAACACCCTGTAGAGAACATAATCGTGGATACATAACACTCAATAAACTCAATAGATAGCCCAAGCTTAGAACCACTGAAAAACCAACTGGCAATAGAAGTAAACAGAATTATTGACAAAACTAAATAAAAAAACATACACATGAAAAAAATATCAAACAGATAAGAAACAAAGTCACATATAATAACATAACAATAGCAAAAACAGATAAAAGCGACGCACTAATAGCAACAAAAACACAGGACTATATAGAAAAACAAACACATTCATCTCAACAAACAAATGCAAGAAACTGAATGAACAATATTCAACCAGAAAACAAAACATTATTATAACAACCCCAGAGCACCACCACTGGCACAAATAATAAAAATATGCAGAACGGGATAACCAATAAGAGCACTCATCAACATTAAAGATGGACCTTCATAGAAAATAGCAAAGAAATAGACCAAGTACTAAAACTAAAAAACAAATTTAACATAAAAAAAAACTCCATAGAACTAGTGCATAAATTATAAAACATAAACATAAACAAAAACACAAGACTCGCCTCATTCTAAATGAATCTAAAATAATAAAATTATATATATATATATATATATATATATATATATATATATATATATATATATATATATATATATATATATATATATAATATATATATATATATATATATATATATATATATATATATATATATATATATATATATATATATATATATATATATATATATATATATATATATATATATATATATATATATATATATAGATCTATATATATATATATATATATATATATATATATATATATATATATATATATATATATATATATATATATATAGATCTCCCCTTTAGTGAATTTTTTTAAGGAAATTCGCTAATATAAAGTAATATTTCGTAGTGTAAAGCATTTTTATATTTACTATATAGTCTTTATGTATACAAATTATATAGTATTCTAGAGTAAGATAGCTAGAAAAAAAATGTGATTACAAAATTTTAGAGTTTGTCTGATATATTTCCGAAAATAGAAAACATACATTAAATATTTACTTCTTTTCAGAGATTTGATCATTTAATTAATGTCACTTTTACTGTGATAATGTATGAGTTGCAAGCAATAACTCCTGTAGATTCTGCAGTTTGCAGTTTAAAATGCCAGGCAAGAATATATTCTCAAATAACAGCAATGGTATTGCATAACCTCGAGATGGTGGAAAAAATGCCAGGTAGGTTACTGTCTCTAATATATCATCTTTACAGTGTGTTTCAAGGTTACTGTTTGTAAACTTATCTAAAAACAACTTGGTTATAGAAAAAAATTATTCTTTTTCCTCAAAAAATGTAGTACAAAATTTAGCAGCTTGTCTTTTTTTTATTTCAACAACACACCACGAGGGCTTACATCCTAAATACTATCGTACCGTGGGTGTCGACAAGGAGGAAAGAGGCAACTTGTTAATTCTGGACTTGAAGGTTTGGAGGTTCAGAGGAGAAGGAAAAACATGTGGAATTCCACAACTTGGAAGTCCTCAGGACAAAAGAGCGGGCATAACAAGATGTTCTGTGTCTGGTGACCTGGCCAGTAAAAGGGTGCATTCGCTCTGTTCCCCTGGTAGATCTGTTGGGGGCAGCAGGTGGAGGAACTATGGAAGAAAGCTCTTCTGAGCACTGCCAGATATCTATAAACGAGAGAGAGAGAGAGAGAGAGAGAGAGAGGGAGAGGTCACCAACGGCACGTCGGTGGGCAAGGGATGGCAGCCTTTGGGTGAGGGTAGGGTCACCAATGAGACGTATAGCTCTTCTGAATGGATTCCAGGATAGCGAGTGTAGAAGCGGCAGCGGCACCCCAGATGTGGGAGCAGTATTCGAGGTTTGGCCTTATTTGTGAAGTATATAAGGTATAGAGATTAGCTGGTGAAAAGTATTTGCGAGCCCGGATGAGGAAGCCTAATTTCTTAGCAACCGCTTCTGCAATTGATATGACATGTTGGTGCCAATTAGGACTCATTACTTTGAATAACTTGGTTGTTCATTGTGATGGTTCTAGGGCTGGTGTATCTTTTATGAGAAAGAAAGCAAGACTGAGATTTGGTGGGGTTGAATTGTACAAGATTTCTACTTCCCCAGTCTAATATTTTTTGGAGATCCACGGAGACAGAACCCTCCATGAGTCTGCGATCCTCATCTAGTTGGGCCCAAGAGACAGAATATTGTATATTTGAGTGGAGAGTGCTGTGGTCCGTGTAACTGTGAACTGGGTTGAATGTGCTAGAGAGGAGGTCATTGGTGTGGAGAAGAAACAAAGTAGGGGCTAAAGCTGAACCTTGAGGAACTCCTGCATTAATTGGATATACTTTAGAAGAATGGCCATCCACAACAACATGTCAAAATGGGTACACAATAGTTGCTCTAATTAAGCAGTTATACCTTTTAAAATATCAATGGCATGCTTAAAGAACGCTTAAAGATTATCAGAATCACTGTTGATGTATTCATAATCAATGAAATTTTAATTACAGGGACTTTTCAAAAGCAGGTAATAAAATTCTAATTACTGGGACTTTCCACTAAACAATAAGGGGGGGGGGGGGTAATCTTTATAACTTCGTAGAGGACGCTGTTCGTCATTGCTTGTCAACTATTCAGCTCTTTGATGGTACTTACCTTGTTAGCGAAACGATCGTCAGGTCTAAAAAATGTCTTGTGGTGACTTCGGTTACCTAAAGCATACTTGTCAATAATCATGACAGGTATCAATCTTCACTTAGTTTGGGAATAATGTTTGGCCCAGTGTTTTGGTCGTTATTTGATTAGACCAGTTATTTTACCAAATCCATTAAATGGCAAAAATTATCTGGAATTTCTGCAGAATACCCTCAATGGTTTACTTGAAGATTTGCCATCGCAACTCGAGCTGGAAGGTTTATGCATGACGGAACTCTGCACTAGATTAGTTCTATTACTGGAGACTGTGTAAACCATAGTGCGTATCGTTCGACCGACAGCGCCTACATGTATGCAACCCCTGCATACACCAATTCAGTTAGGCGGACGTTCAATAATTAATTGGTTGAGTGTTGCATCGCGGTAGTGTTTAAGTTTATGCAATAGGCAATTTGCTTAACACCTTTGCGTGTTGATATAGTATACCTATGATTAAGTTAAAAGAACCCTTGTTTTGGATACATAAGACCATTTTAAAGCAAATTTAAATAGTCAAACTAACAGATCTTTTCAGATATTTGAAAAAAGGCACCTAATAAGAATTATCCATTTGCAATAACAAAATAGTGTTGACGCAGCAAGTGCGTTTTGGTAGCGAATATGTTGGGGTAGCGAGTTTAAAAAATAATTGGTAATCAAATAGAAAATAAAAGTATTAACAAAAGTTTTTCATTCATTTCAAATCTTATATCCTTCCCATTCAGCTAGAATCTTCAAAAATCTTGATACATATATAGTGAAGCCTTCAGAAAAGCACACATTTATTCCGATACTTGAAAACATTAATAAAAGGCACTTGATAAGATTTGTTGATTCGCAATAAGAAAAAACTCGGGACGCAGCAAGTGCGTTATGGTAGTGAATTTTTATTAAATGCTTCAAATTTAAATAACTTAATTTTCTCTAAACTTAGAGAGTTTAATTTCAATACGTAGTAAGGTTTTTCCTAAGGCAAGATATCCACAAAATTTCATTAAAATAACTTTGTAATTTTCGTAGAAAAAAATTTTTATCGAAAGAAAATTTAAAATTTGAATAACTCAATTTTCTCTAAACTTATAAAGTTGAATTTTGGTACGTAGTAAGGTTGAGGCAACATATATAGTAAATTTCATTGAAACAGCTTTGTTACTTTCGGAGAAAAAAATTTTTTTCGAAAGAAAACTCAAATTTTTTCCGGAAAACCCCGTCTGATTTTTCTGGATAACGAACTCATCCAAGCCATTAATAAAAGACAGGCACTTGCCAAGTTTCATCGAAATCGGTTAATTATTTTTTGAGTTATCATATATATATATATATATATATATATATATATATATATATATATATATATATATATATATATATATATATATATATATATATAAACATATAAAAATTAAACCTATTTACAAATGAACTTTAATAAGATATTATGCTGTGACACAACCTCTCTCAAGCACCCTAAAATATAATCAAAATGTGCACAGTTATATATGTTTTATTTCTTTTTCCCTTGTCTTAATACACTACGTATTTTATGACAATCGATTTAATTTACTTATTTGATTTCATAAATAGTCGGTTAATAGTGACTTGGAATGAAGTAGACACCACATCTTCAAACATATTAAGAGAATATGAGTAAATCAACAGCAACTGGGAATGAATTCGGTCAGTCGCCCAGCCACGTGGTTAAAAAACACTGTTTGTATGAGTGGTTACAACTCTACCTCTAAATAAAAGGACTGTAACAGCGGCAGAAGCAGAAGTCAATGGAAGGTGTGTGTATTCGGAAAGAAACTATTGACTATTAATAACAACAATTGACTAAAAACGCTGCGAGTTGTAAGGCAAAAATAATTATACTACAGAGGTGATAAATGATAATAAATTACAATAGAGTTATATATAATCGTAAATGCTTTCAATGATTAACAATCAGTGAATTCAGTATTATTGACATTTCTCGGAAACTTACAAATGAATTTCATGAGTCAATAAGAAAAGCATTGACTAACCAACAGCAACCACATACTTATGATTTAAACATAAATGTTTCAAATTTGAATAGCTCAATTTTCTGTAACCCTAGAAAGCTGAATTTTGGCACATAGTTAGGTATTTCCCAAAGCAATATGTAGACCAAATTTTATCGAAATTTTCGGAAAAAAAAATTTTTTTTGAAAGAAAACTTCACATTTTCCCGGAATATATATATATATATATATATATATATATATATATATATATATATATATATATATATATATATATATATATATATATATATATAAACATTTAAAAATTCAAACTGACCCCGGATATGGGTTCTAGGGGTCCTAATTCGCGCTCATTTGAAAGAATTTTTGCAAAGTCTCACCATCGATACCTCTCTATTAGTGAATTTTTATAACAAAAATTCACTAAAAAGTGTGGGCGCAGCAAATACGTAATGGTAACAAATTTGCATAAAAAAATCCTGTTGTTAAACAGTAAATATTTGTTAAAAACTTGTATGCAGCAAGTTACATGTGGTAGCGAGTTTTATTTAACATAAAAGTAAATAGTAAATAAAAGTATAAAAAAATCTACGTACAGCAACTGCTTTGTTGCAAAGAGTTATAATAATATTTCAAATGTTAATAAGCGAGAATCTTGAATAATCTTGATGCATATATATTCACACCTTTACAAAAGCACACATTAATTCTGAAATATTTGAAAAAATTAATAAAAGTCGCCTTAATAAGGTTTGTATATAACAACAAAAAATGTGGCCGCAGCTAGTGCGTTATGACAGCGAATTTTCATAAAACATACTTAAACTAAAATAGTAAATATATGTCCAAATTGTAATTAAAACTTTTAAAGGTTTTTGAGACCATTTCAGTTCCAACCTTATTTATCTGTCAGTTTATTATTAATAACCGGACAATTTAATTTGTTATCAATGAATATTATAAAAATGTGCAAATTGAGAAATGTTATATGTCAGGAGAACTGCGCACTGAGTTTATAAAGAATTAAAGTATTACTAGGTACTCCAAAAACAGTGAATGCGCGAAAATTCAACCAGCATAAGAAAATAAGTGTACAATCATGTGGCGAACATTATGCTACTGCCTGGACGCGACAAAGTGCGCTATGGAAATGAGTGTTCATATAAATGATCTAAAATGTTATATATATATATATATATATATATATATATATATATATATATATATATATATATATATATATAATTATTATTTTATGGCAGTGAAATATTTTCAAAATCTTTCGCCCTCGATAATAAAGTTAAGTCATAAAGACAGCTTTTTCCTTGTTTATTTTGTTCATTATTTGAAAAAAGGCATAATAAATTTTGAAAAATAAATTTGCCGCCAATAAAGGCATTAAAAAATAATGTAAGACAGCTTTCTTGAAAATATTTGGCAATAAAAGAAGAAAATAGAAAGTTTATGAAAATCTGGTTTTTCTTTAAGTCAAATTGTTTTAATGACAAAATTTTATAAAACATATCATTCGATTTTTTACGACAATAACAGAACTGCCTATCATTCTACATAGTTTCTTTGAGTGTGGACATTGTAATTCAGGCTTACAACTATCTATGTATTCTTCAAAACAACGATTTATCCATAAATATATTTATTTATATCTAACAACAATTTTTTTACACGAAAAGCTTTAAAGGCATGACTACATATTCAATCTCCAATGATTTTTTCTTCATTGCCTATATACATTTATAAAAAAAGAAGTACTTAACCTCCTACCCTCGCAACCATAAATTTTCAAACAATTGTGCAGCTATGCGTTATAAAATGTGAAAAAGTAGATGCCAAAATAAATACTCAATAATATGTGGATTCCCTTTAAATCACATTTTTGTAATTAAAATATGGAATAAAATCTTATATCAATCGATTTTTTTTTTATATTAGAAAATGACCTTTTCATTAAGGTGAGTTATGATTGAGTTTCACACATATTTACATATATAACAATCAATTACCCATAAGTATGTTTATTTGTATCTAATAACTCAACATATTTTTTTACACAACTAATTGTATTATGTAAGCCATTTTAAACATATAAAGAGTGCGTATTGCCCCGCGCGCATATAAATTGGCATTTTTGTTTCAATTTCGCTTATATGTCATGTTTTGCAACCAAATATGAAGCAGAGATTAATATTAGAGGCAGTCGGCCAGAGAAATACTGAAAAAAGCGGTATAATCGGTGGAATCGGCGCTCTATTGTAGTGTCGACTTAATGATGTGTCGGCCCAACGAACTGTCGGTGGAACGATACGCCACGTTTAAACCATAGGTTTACAAATAAATGGATAAGAAGAGAGAATAATTGTCCAAAAAAATTGATCACTCGATCACCAGACCTCAACAAATGCGATTATTTCCTTTGGTGAACACTGAAATACTTTATTATTCGCCAATTGCATCCCAAGAAGATTTAAATAATCGCATAACTATACCAAATGCAACTTCCTTAGAAATAACCACAAGGTAAAGTTTAATTTTCGACGCGGATAAATGTATGTCTTAGAGAGAATATTAACCATTTTGAAGACTTTTTAGTGAATTTTCTTTAAAAAAAATTTACTAATGAGGAGATCCCGACTTTTGAATTTTGAAAAAATTTCTTCAAATGACCGCGAACTAGGCCCCCTAGAACACATATCCGGGGTCAGTTTCAATTTTATATATATATATATATATATATATATATATATATATATATATATATATATATATATATATATATATATATATATATATATATATATATATATATATATATATGTATGTATCACACCGATAATTCAAAAAATAATAGGCCGATTTTGACTAAATTTGGTGGAAAAATTCCTTTTGCAAATGGCTTGGATAAGTTCGTTAGCCAGGAAAATCTGCCTAGGTTTTTTCGGAAAATTTTGTGTTTTCTTTCGAAAAAAATTTATATCGCCGGAATTAACAAAGTAAGGGCAACCAAATTTGGTACACTCGTTAATATCCTTATAGGTAAGCTACCTACCAAAATTTAGCTATGTAGGTCAAAACACAAAAAAGTTATAGGCATTTAAAGAAAAATAAATTGGGGTTTTCCTCAAAACGTCAAAGTTGCGATTTAAAACGTCAAAATCGGCAACATTTAGGCAAAGAACTTGAATCTAATACGGGATATGGAAATCATATGTCTCAAGAAGGATGTTTTACAAACTCTGAAGTCTTAATTTCCACCGTCATTGTCCTTCATTTTACTAAAATGTTTCCAGAAAATTCATTTCAAATAGACCCTTTTTCTGATGCTTGGCAGTAGCCTTAGCTTTAGTGTTTATCGTTTAATGGTATATAATTTTTGTCGAATTTTCGTAAAAAATCAATAAAGGTCAATATATCCGTTATTATACAAGATATGAAGAAAATTTGTATATATTAATTATAGGGTGTCTTGAGCTACATCTTAAAAAAATATTTCTACAATCACAGGATGGCCCATAAGTCGTTGGTGATACAAATTTTCTTCTTTTTTTTTAAATCAAACACGCCTTATGTTATTGCATTTTTGAATATTTCAGCGATGCATGTTTGTAAGAAAAGAAATTCGGGACGCAGCAAGTGCGTTATGGTAGCGAATTTTCATTAAATGCTTCAAATTTGAATAGCTCAATTTGCTATTAACCTATAAGGTTGACCAAGAAACGAGTTTTTCCGGGAACACTTTAAGTTTACTTTTGGAAATTTTTGTACATTTTCACACAATAAAGTTATTTTTATGAAACATGACACATTGTTTTTACTATATAGGTTATACTGGTAACCAAAATTGATGCCTGCTTTCTTAAAAAGGAAACACACATATTTGCAATTAAAAACATTTTTATGAAAATTCACTACCATAACGCACTTGCTGCGTCCAGAGTTTTTAATTTATACAATATTTACATAATACGTAAAAATATGTGAAATATATATTTTTTACAGTATTACATTTAGAGTTTAAGTTAGATGCTTTCTTATTTGTTAATAAAACGTTTAAAAAAGTCTTACTATCCCATCACTTTCATTTTATTTGCATTTTTATTAGGTTTATTATGTAATACATTTTGGATACATTTTTTAACGTTTACTTGATTTTTGTTTATTTTCTAGTGCGGTCTAGTTTAGATGGTAAAGAAATACAATTCAAGCCAAAAGTATCCAATAAAACCAGAGAGAGTCATATAGAATTTATAATTGGTTGCCCACCTGGATTTGGCATTGGAAAGGCATTTAAAAAAATTTGTTGTAAGTATTACGCAAGGTCTCAATTGGTTCACTGCAGCTATCTATGTTATTTTTAATGTTAGTGAAATGCTTAAAATGGCAAAATTGTACAGTTACTTAAGATCCTTCTTGATCTTGAAAAATGTCTAAAGAAACTTGCTATATGACCAAAATCTAGCCCGACAATATTGTAGAAAAAAGTGACAGTAAAGCTATTTGAAACTGAAACATTGCTAGGATCAAAGAAACAAATCAATCAAATTAAATCAGTTTGCTAATTAGGAAAGTTTTAATTAAGCTAATTTTAGTTTGGAACGTGTTACACGTTTTGAAACTCGCCCATTTTTATACTAACAATTATTATTATAATTTAATTTATTAGTCAAGGAACTCTGCCCACATAAGCTGACGTCATCACATTCGTCCGTAGACTTATATTTATTCCGTGTCGGAACTACCTGTACAAGGACGGTTGAAATCCTAACAGTTGGCTATAGCGCCTGCTTATTGATAGGAAGCCATATATAAACACCAGAACCTTGTTCATATTCCACTTACATTCCGACAGCACCCCTAAACGTGACATACGCACTGTACGCAGACGACACTGCCATCCTCAGCAACTCCACTCAGCCGAGGATAATAACCGAACGACTACAGACCGCCGTAGTCGAGCTGCAAGGCTGGTATAGGAAATCCCTTCTAGCCATAAACCCCGATAAATGTTCAGCAGTCGTATTTTCCTCACGAACGCGTATCATTAGACAACCGTCTAATTCCCTGGCAAGATTCCGCCAAATACCTCGGGGTTTTCCTCGACCAATACTTAACATGGCGCCCCTATGTCGAACACGCCCGACGAAAAGCCTTGGTGTTCATCTCGAAGCTGTTCCCACTTCTAAATAGAAATTCCAAATTGTCCATGTACATGTACATGTACATGAAAATTGCACATGTACAAAGTCATCATCCGGCTAGCTTTGACCTATGGATCCCCTGCATGGGCCACCGCGGCCGCAACACACATCAAGACCCTTCCAATCATCCAGAATAAAATTCTGAGAATGGTTACCGGAGCGCCATGGTTTGTCAGAAACAGTCAGATTCATTCTGATCTGGAAATGCCTTCGATACTTGAGTTTATAACTCAACTATTCATAACTCAGTTTGCTAAAGCCGCTTCTCACCCAAATGCTCTTCTCCGTAGTGCCACCGACTACGACGAGCAACTTCCATATAAGCATAAGCGTCCAAAGCTTATTATCACCCGCTAACGCCCCCGAGGCTAAATTAGAATGGAAACATTCAAACCCAAAAGTCATTGTGTGTATTCTTTCCGACGGAGGTATGGACTAAGGTCCGGTACTGCTAGGGACGGAGTTTTAGTGAGTAGGTGTACTAAGAGTACGAGTCTCACAGCTCCTCGATAGCCCACGGCACTACGGTGTAGTGAATGAGGTCTGCATGAGGCATCTCTCCCTTCTGTATCCAAATATATATATATATATATATATATATATATATATATATATATATATATATATATATATATATATATATATATATATATATATATATATATATATATATATATATATATATATATTCCACTTTTGCATCAATATTTCCAATAATAATAAGGCAGTGCAGAGCTAAAAGTTACGTCTGTTTGGTTCAGTTATCCCGTTTTGGTGTTGTGCCGTTTTATGGTTATGGCTAACGTTTAGCCCTGGTTCATCAGTTTAATATGATTTGATCTGGTTTTAACACTTATTCTCGAATTGCAATGGTTTTGTGCTGATTGTACTGGCGTTATAACGCTTCACTAGTTCCCGCCAATTTAGAACCCTGAATTTGGAGCGCATTATTCTGGTTCACTGTTAAATAAAGCCAGCATCATGACGTAACTGGGCGTACACCATTCATGGGGGCCCAATTACCCAATTTTAGAAAAGTTGGGTCAGCTTTGAATGACTACCAACGCTAGAATGGAAGCTGTAGACCTGCTAGAAAATCCGAAACAAACCCTGCTGCAAACGCGTTAAGTAGGTAACTCTGTTTAATCAGTATACTTTAATTCTAAATTTTGCTTTATAACTCACAATTTTAACTTCATTTTAACAAATTGCTACAAGCTGTCATTGTATTTTTATTGTTAAACTTTTAATGATTTTAATACAATATATAAACCGAGTTTCTCTTTTTAATTGCCTTCCTCAATAGCATATGCAAAAGTAAAAGCGACAACCTACGCCTTGACTTTATTGTGTGAGTCCAAAAACTTTTTTTTACAATAACTTACTAAACATTTATTGTTAATCACGAACATATCACACAGATCTTACAAAGCATGATTTCTACGGAAACACTAAACACATTTCTGCGAAAACTTTCCAAATTCAGCCACTATTGGAGAGTACCTGTATATTGCAACTCGATTTTTTCGGCGACTAATACAAACAAGAAGCTCTCTGAATGCGTCATTTTCATGGGACTCCCCTATCTGTATTGATAAAAACGTCTTATCACAATTTGTGATATGCATTTGTGATATGTGCCAAAAACGTGAAAAGTTCCAAAACAATTCAAATAACTCAAAAACGATTAACGATATTATTTTTTCCTTACAAACATGCATTATAATTTGATGGAAAATAAAAAAATGCAATAACATAAGGGGTTTCTATTAAAAAAAAGAAAGTGTGTATCACCAATGAGTTATGGGCCACCCTATAATTATCGTATATCATTTTTCTCATATCTTGTATAATAACGTATATATTGAGCTTTACCGTAGAAATGCGTCAGCCTGTATATGTATAAATGACAAAAACTACAATTGACCCCGTATATGGGTTTAGGCTTCTAGTCCGCGCTCATTTGAAGAAATCTTTTTAAAATTCATAAGTCGCGGTCTTCACAATAACGAATTTTTTTCTACGAAAATTTGCTTTAATATAGACTATTAAACCATAAACTCTATGGCTGGAACTACTGCCAAAGCATCAGACGGAGGGTCTATTTGAAATGGATTTTCGAAATTATTTTAGTAAAATGAAAGACAATAATGGTAAAAGCTGAAACTTGAGGCTTTGCAAAACACATTATGAAATTTCTTACATACATAATCAGTATTTGTTTCAGATTCGTTGCAAAATTGCAAATTTTGACGTTTCAAATAGCGACTTTGATGTTTAAGAAGGAGAATTATAAAATTTTCAAAATCTTTTCTGCTATTTCTTGACCTTTTTGTCAACAAAACTTAACCGTTGTGCATAATATTCAATTGGTTTTGTTCATCACACAAAATATTTTATTCTTTTGCTTTCCTCTGATCACCAGTGGCACCCATTTTTTTTTCTTTAAAGGCCTATAACTTTTTTTTCTTTCAACTTAGAGATCAGAATTTTGTTACGTAGGGCAAATTTGATAGTAGAAACGTATGTGCCAAATTGGTTATCATAGCTCTGTTATTTTTGGAAGTACAAAAATTTTCCGAAAGAAAACTCAACATTTTCCCAGAAAAACTGGTCCAATTTTGCTGGATAACGAACTTATCCAAACCGCTTACAAAAGGAAGGTACGTACTAATTTCCATCAAAATCGGCCTAGTATTTCTAGTGAATTTTCATTAAGAAAATTCACTAATAAATAGAGAGGTATCGATGTTGAGATTTTCGGAAATTTTCTTCAAATGAGCGCGAATTATGGCCTCTGGAACCTCAATTTTTTTAACAAAAAAAAAATACAAAATATGTTTTAAAACGCAATATCTTTCAGATTATTTAAGTTATTGAAACGAAAATCTACAGCTTAAAAGAACGTAGATATACGTGGTTGTGTACCAATTTTCAAGTTTTTTGATCAAATTTTACAAATGAAAATAATCCTCTACATCAGATTCTGTAATGCAATATCTAAAATGTTGGACAAAGACAGATGACGTTACCTGTGCTGCTATGCTATTTAAATAAATGGTGGATAAAAATCTAAACAATGGAAGTTACAAGTATTATTGCAAGATGTCAGAATGTAAAACATTGTGAAAATGTACGACAGGGACGCCATCTCGGTGAGAAACCAGGTAGTATGTCGTCACGACAGCTCTAGTTAACACAAAATGTTATAGATGGAGACTGTGTACAATCAACAGGTCATTATTTAAGCACTTGGTTACTTCAACTCTCATTGATAAGGAGCTAGAAGCAGATATTGGGAGAGTTGGTGAGAGCATACATTACTCTTGCAAACTTGGCATGTAAACATTAAGCTCGGCTCTTGTAAGTTTCGTTATAAGAAAAGTTAAGTGATGACTACGTTGCGAAATTATACTTTTCTCGACTTACTTCGAAACCGTTTGAAATTACACAGATTTCGAACCAGGTCTGGAATATTCTTAGAAAGCTGCGTATATTTGTTCGTCTAATCATCTTTATAGTTCTAATAGTCGTTAAGATAGCTATAGTGAACCAATAACATTGACCCCCTGTGTAATTATAAAAATAGCAAATAATTTGGTGAGATTTTAAATCGCCAAGCTTTAAAGTTGGAAGGCACACTAAACAAAAACAAATCGAACAAACTGAGAAAGAGGCAACATCTAAATGCCAAGCTTTAGAAAAGATTTCCCATTTCAGATTTCATACAGCAACTAAAGTGAAAAATAAACATTGCAGCAAAATTTTCAATCTATTCATTTTTTCCAGTTGCCTGTCCTAAGAATACATACAAATCCGATGATAACTCATTTTGTAAAATGTGTCCCATCGGTCAATATCAACCAGTTATCGGATCCGAGAGTTGTTTGACATGCTTGTCCCCTCTGGATGACTCTAATTGTCTGCAAGTTTTGGTAAGTCTGACAACAAATCCATAAACATCTAGGTATAATTAACTGCATGGATGTAAACACATATATAGAGATTTTCCTAACCTTATACAGGGTCTCCCACGATTAACGTCCGCGATCGATTTCTCGGAAACTAGATCTTGGACAATTTTGAAATTTTGGCAGCTTACTGAAGTCTATAGGGGCAACTCGGCTAAAATATTTTCAAGATGGTGGCACTTCCGGTTATACAGGGCGTTGATGTTAACTTGTTTATTTTAAATATTATTTTATTTAAAAAATGACGTTTGAAGACCTAAGTACAACTGTCAGTTCCTCCTATAAGAAAGCCTTTATCATTTAATTCGGTTTGATTTCCTTGTAGAATGTGATCTACTTTTATGGCCTGTGTTTTCGAGAATACGATCGCAGGCGTTAGTCGTGGGACACCTGTATATCTGTCTACTGCTGTCCAGTATTTTTTTCCATCAGTGTAGAGCAAGAGAACTACGAAGATGCTGAGAAGTAAAAGCATTGTCAAGTGTATCTAAGTCGTGATTCGCTGTTAAAAATGCAAACTGAAATGTAGCAACTTTGATTTTAAAACTTTTTTGTAGCGTAATTTTTTGGTAATGTTCTTTTGAAACTGTACATTAACAACGAATCATAATGTTTATTATTTGATCCTTATTATGCAATGATTTATTTTATCATGTGATACGTGGAGATAATCATTTTCACAAAAATAATTTATATTACTGTATCAAATCGTCTATTTTAAAATGCAACATACAAAGTTTGTCGGTATAAGGTAAACTTTGTGGCGCACCGATGCTATACAGAGGTGTGCCTCTGTGGGGGGCGTTGAGTATGTGAACCAGGAAAATGATAATTATTATTAACTTACATTTTCATTTCAAATTTAAATTTGTAAACATAATCACAACGAGGTCATTATAGCCAAAATTCAAAGGCATACGTCTAATGAGTACCTAATATGTGCCTGCTTTAAAGTACACAGCCTTTCCAAGTTTTTTCAACAACACACCACGAGGGCTCACAGCCTAAATACTATCGTACCGTGGGTGTCGACAAGGACGAAAGAGGCAACTTGTTAATTCTGGACTTGGCGGTTTGAAGGTTCGGAGGAGAAGGAAAAACATGTGCCAGCAAGGAATTCCACAGCTTGGAAGTCCTCGGGACAAAAGAGCGGGCATAACAAGATGTTCTATGTCTGGTGACCTGGACAGTAAAAGGGTGCATTCGCTCTGTTCCCCCGGTAGATATCTTGGGGGCTGCAAGTGGAGGAACTATGGAAGAAAACTCCTCTGAGCAGTGCTCGTGCAGATATCTATAAAAGAGAGAAAGAGGTCACCAACGGCACGTCCGTGGGCAAGGGATGGCAGCCTTTGGGTGAGGGTAGGGTCACCGATGAGACGTATAGCGCTATTCTGAATGGATTCCAGGATAGCGAGTGTAGAAGCGGCAGCGGCACCCCAGATGTGGGAGCAGTATTCGAGGTTTGCCCTTATTTGTGAAGTATATAATGTATAGAGATTAGCTGATGAAAAGTATTTGCGAGCCCGGAAGAGGAAACATAATTTCTCAGCAGCCGCTTCTGCAATTGATTTGACATGCTGATGCCAATTGAGATTTCGATCCACAGAAATGCCAACAAGTGAAAAGGACATCTCTTATGAGATAGTAAGCAAGACTGAGATTTGTTGGAGTTGAATTGTACAAGATTTCTACTTTCACAATCTAATATTTTTTGTAGATCCATAGAGACAGAACCGTCCATGAGTCTGGGATCCTCATCTAATTGGGCTAAAGAGACAGGCTTAGAATATTGTATATTTAGTGGAGGGTGCTGTCATTCGCGTAACTGTGAACCTGGTTGGATGTGCTAGAGAGGAGGTCATTGATGTGGAGAAGAAACAAAGTAAGGGCTAAAGCTGAACCTTGAGGGACTCCTGCATTATTTGGATAGAGTTTAGAGGAATGGCCATCTAGGACAACAGAAATGCTCCGGTTGGAGAGGGAATTTGCTGTCCGGGTACAGAGTTTTCATGGTAGGTCATAGGCCGGAAGTTTATTAAGCAGCGCTGCGTGCCAGACCTGGTCGAATGCTTTGGATATGTCTAGAGCAACAATCTGGGATTCACCGTGTAGTTCAATAGACTTGTTCCAAGAACGGGTGACAAAGGAAAGGAGGTCGGCAGTTGATCTGCGCTGACGGAATCCATACTGCCTGTCGCGGATTAGATTGTGTTTTTCAAGATATTTTAGTAATTCGGTGTTCATATTCTTTTCCATTACTTTAAAGACGACTGAAAGGAGATAAATAGGCCTGTAATTGCAAGGAAGCGCTTTGGATACTTTCTTGGGGACGGGTTGTACTCGATCCGTTTTCCAGTTACTTGGGAATATGCCTCTATTGTAAGATGTCTGAAACAGACGAGTCAGGACAAGGGCAAGTTCTGGTGCATTGCTGGGATCTCGTCAATTCCAGAGGCTTTCCTGGTATTAAGAGAAGAGAGCATCTTTCGTACCTTGTTAGTTTTGAAAATGATATCCGTAATTTTATGCGCGACATTGGAGACTGTTGGTGTTTGAACATTTGCAGATGGGTTGAGAGTAGAATTGCCGGCAAACAACGAGGCAAAAAGTTCAGCCTTGCCAAGGACGGTAGAAACAGTTTCATCCCCTGAAACAAGAGGTCGGAACGTGCTCTTGCAGAAATTATTCCCAATAGATTTAGCAAGAGGCGAGAAGGGTTTGCTGCCGTTGGAGTTTGAGAGGACTTTGTTTTTGATGTGGTTATTAAACGAGTTTTTGCCTCAGAAAGAATGCGGACATAGCGGTTTCTTGCGTCGTTAAATGTCATTTGATACTCAAGACAGACACTCTGAGCTCCTTTTTCCATTTGAAGTTTATTTCTATGCTAAGTCAGTCTTTAAAGCAGCTACAATGGAGAAACCAGTTTCGCAAAGGTGAGAAGTAGTAAAAGGTAACAATATCCGAAACACTTTGGCTTTAATGAGGATTAAATAGTTGGGAAATAGTTTGCTTAAGAATATGGTTGATGGCTTGATAAGAAAATTTTATTTTTCTGCGGTACTTGAAGAAAGATCTTTAGTTGTTGCAGCGCTGGGCCAGTGTGTGTACTTTCAAATGGATTTATGATCCGATTGCAGTTACCCAATATAATGTCTTCTTCTGCAAAAGAGTATTTGCTGAAAGTAGTGCTCAAGTTTCCTAAATGATATTCCACTGTCTTTAGCAACACCTTTTTATCATTTTCTTCCGGCGGATAGAGTGTTAAGCATTTTGTATCATTGATATAATTCTTCCGTTGTGTACACTTTAAAGAATTCACATTTACCATTAGCATATACAAGGAACTAACTAGAAATCAAACGTATTAATACATTACTGTTCAAAATACTTGTGACAATAAAAATAATTTCCTCTTTATTGCATGATAAAATAAATTCACTGTACCTTTTTTAGTACGAGAACACAGGATATTTCGCTGTTTACGTCGGCATCGCCTTTGGAGTGGTAGTTCTCATTCTGGCCCTTATATTATACATGACCAAAGTGTACAATGAAGAGGAGCAATATCAAAGCAGTATAAATCGTAGACCACCACCTGAGGAAATGTATATGCTGAGGAAAAGAAAACATGATGTGGATTTAGAGAGTGAAACGGAGCCTCTCGTAAACAAACCAAGGAGACATTTCAAAATATCAGCCAGCCGATCGCCCCCTCAAGTACCGCCACCTGACTTCTAGACTTAAGTATCGACTTTGTAGCTTAAGTTAGTTTTGTATACACCAGGTTTTTATGTAACATAATAAAGTGATTATACAATATAAACTCGGCTTTAAAAAGTTGGTGCCTTTGTGTCACTGAAACGTCAGATAATTTGCAGGTATCTGTATAAACGTGAAAAAAATCATAAACGCAGCAAATACATTGTGGTAGCGAATTTCTATAAAACTGCTATTTTACCTTGTGGTATCAAACTGTATTTTTTGTACAAAAATGGTCTTAGGGTAGACTAGGGGAATACCGGTCGCTTAAGGAAATTCTTTAAATATCTCGGATATTTTATGATTTAAGTGGAACTAGTAGGTTTAAATGATTGATAAGAGGCTGGGGAAGAAAACACATGTTTATTAGAACCGAACGAGACAGTTTAAAAAGAATACAAAATGTTTAAACAAATATATGAGTGGCCGGCACTACCCCGAGGCATGGGGTAATATCAGCCGGGGGCCACAGTTACCCACAATTTTGTTTATAGGCAGAAATCGCACAGAAAGGCTTCCTTTTTTTCTCCATTGGTACATTTACTGTGAGCCCATTCAGAACAGTGCACACATCTTAGCCAGAGTTCCCGGTTTTTCAAAAGCTCTCCACAAATAATGCAAATGTCCTCAGTAACTTCGGAGTCTGACTTTTCTTCTTCCTCATCACACTTATGGTAAGTCTTTTTTGTGTTCTTTCTGAGCTTTTCTTTTTGCTGTACAGTATTTCTGGTTTTTTTTTTTTCTCCAAAACGCTGGTGTCATTAAGGTTACCGAAAACCTGTTTTTTAATCTATTTATTTTTGACCGCTTTATCTTCTGCAGCCTTTTCCGTTTTGCAGTTTATTTTTCTTCTAGAATTTCTTTCATGGGAGTAGACGTAAATATTTGACTGTTGCTTTTTTCCACCTTTTTTCCGTTTAATTCCAGAACATCCAGGAAC
This sequence comes from Tillus elongatus, assembly GCA_964006375.1. Lineage (NCBI taxonomy): Eukaryota > Metazoa > Arthropoda > Insecta > Coleoptera > Cleridae > Tillus > Tillus elongatus. The sequence goes on from OZ023264.1 coordinate 18,409,164, forward strand.
TGGTATTATTTCTACAAATGATAGGGTCTCCTTATTTTATTTTCGTTTGTATCTACCTTCATTCTTTGTTCTCCTATATCTTTTTCCCTTTCATATTTTCTGTTCTCTGCTATTTGTTCATTTCTGGGAATCGGCTCATTTAAGTTTGTAGGTTGTAAGTTTTCAACAGGGGCAAAATCTGCTGCGCTGAAAACGCCAGGGTTGACAGGAAATATTCAAATTACCTCAAAACATTTAGTGGCTTTTTAGATAGTTGCAACTCTACCGAAAGCTTTTTTGATCAAATCAGCGACGATATTGGGCCTAATTTTTTTCTCTGTATTATTTCTCATAAACTTATTACACTCTGAATTATATGCTGACTTCAAAGGGCCATAAAAAGTAACATCAAGCGGTTGAACTCGGTGAGATGTATATGGTGGAATCGTCAGAATAATAATTCCTTTTTCTTTTCAAAAATTGTAGACATTTAACGAGCAGTGACTGGGGTGGTTAACTATTAATATCAGAACTGGATCTTCGTTTGAAATTTTAACACGATCGACAAAGTGCTTTAACCATTCAAAGAGTAAATTTTCGGTTATCCATCCGTTATCTGGGTAGCGATAATTGCGCCTGGAGGTCCTTTATTCTTCAAGTGATCAGCCATTCTTTTACTGGCATAAATGAATATTGGAGGAACGTAAATTCCAGGCGCGCCAAATTAACACATAACAGTAGTGGTTTTTCCCTTTTCCCAACTAGTTAAAGAACCCACTCTTTTTTTACCCTGTTTAGCGTAGATTCTGTTTGGACGTTGTAATGTCGGTTTCATCATCGTTAAATATTCCTGCTGGACAAAATATATGTTTGTCCATTACAGTGTTAAGGTTTGCAAAAAAATTATTCTTTGTTGATAGCAGTCACACGATTTACGCTGGTTGATTCCGGTTTCCTTAGTGTAATTTGTGGATTGCGTCGTAAAAATCCTAACCAATCATGGCCCGCTGAGCCTTTTTCCTCCTTAAACCGATGTAGGCGCTTTACTGAACCTGTGCAGCTGTAATTCCAAAAAAGGGTTTGGCGAGAGTAATTATTTGCTCTGATAATTCCCGCTCCTGTTCTTTAGTAAATACTGGGCGTCGTTGAGGCTTAGATACTCGGCCGTCTCTACGTCGATCTTGAAGAGTCGCTCTTGGAATATCAAAACTTCTTGAAACTTCCCGAACAAGACGTCCATTTTCTATTGCTGCCAGAGCTGCCTGAAGCGTCTCCGAAGCCCAAGAAGCTCTGATAATTTTTCGTTAATAGTTCTGAGGCATCTGAAAACAAAAGAAAATTTGAAACAAAATTATATGGGGTAATGCCGGCCATGCAGATATTACCCACACAGTGGTGGCCGGAATTACCCCTAAAGCAATTATCTAAAACCCAATACATACTTTAAAATTACCTAAATTTACGTGGGTTTTAAGTAAACTCTGTAAAAGAAGACTGCATTTACTTCATTTTTATTTATACAAGCAATTTTTACACCTTACCATTGTTGAAAAATGCAGCATTGAACACACATTTTTCTTATAGTAGCACGTGCTTTTTCAGAAAATTCTCTATAAAAAGTACATAGCTTGCACTAACACTACCTAAACGATACTTACCGTTAGGTTTACTGAGATGCGTGACCAGAGACGTAAGCCCCTCCAAAATTTTTATTAGGGTGGGAGAAACTTGGCGGCCGGGATTACCCCAATTGCCGATATTCCCCCCGTCTACCCTGAGTGCTGCCGGTTGATTAAGAAGAATCTTTTTTTTTCCTGCACTCTTGTGGTGCACTATGATATGGTTTTCCCTTCCCCACCTTTTAATTGGCAGCACCTTGGAAATCGGTGCTAAATGCTCTTTAATATAACAAAAAACACGGATGATTATAAGAAATAAGCACAAAACAGACGGAAGCAAAAGGCCTTCTTGCAGCTTAGAGCCATCGCTGCTTACTACCACAGCTGCTTGCGCCGACCCTGGACATCTTGCGTGTCGTTACTGCTTTAAATATCCAAAATAAAACCGTAAGAGACCTAATTAATGGCCGACAATCCAATATATGTAAGGCAATTCATGTTTTAATTCCAAAAATTATTTGATGAAAAGTCGCCAATGTTTAACTACCCTGAACACCGTACTCCATTTTAAATGTGTACGTTAAAATTTAATATATGTTTACCATGGAAAACTACCTCGCATTATTTCTGAACGAATATTTCCAAGAAATAAACATCGTTGCTACTGGCTCTGTATTTTTCCGATCGGTGATGTCACCCAACGACCGTTTTAAAACCGTTGAACAAGTTCCCGGTAAGACTTTCAACTCTAGACAGGGGAGTTGAGACGTCAGGAAAGCAGGGCGAGAGCTGAACGATACAGAGCGTTACCTCGAGGACTCTCTGCCGAGCGATCGTCGAGTGAACACCTCTCAGTTTCGGTGGCTATTAAATTATCTTAAAACGGGGTTGTAATGTTCTTTCTGTTATCTGTACTACCTAATAATTATTGTCAGTGATTGTTCGGAGTAATTCAAGTGATTTTCGAGTTTAAATAAACATCGTATTCAGCATAAAAACGCAAGCTAACTCGTGGTTCTTTGTTCCGAGCTGTTGATTTCTTGCCGTAATCAGAAAGAATTCCTGGTTATTATCGAACCTTAAGTCAACTGGTAGTGAATTTTACTTGAGCAAATTCACGTTTTAATTGCGATTTGCAAAGTTTCCATCAAGCGAACTCAGAATATCGACATAGGTGTCAAATGGTCCTATAGTATTGGAGCAATAACATTCACTGGCCCAATAATCGCTGACGGGTGAAACAACTTGTCCCCTATGTCGATGCGCTGAATTAATTTGACGAAAACTTTTCAAACAACAATTAAAACATTAATTGGCTCAAGTGAAATTTATTGCCAATTGACTCAAACTTCAGCAATAATCAGAAATTCTTTACGTTCTACGTGAGAGATACACCAGCGGGTGTGAACAAAGGGTCACTCTTAATTCGCGTTTTTCTAGTAAACACGTTGTTAATTTAATTTCAAAAACCTATCAAATGATATTAAACAATCACTGACCAATGTTATAAGACAGTATCGATAACGAGAAGGATTTTTATCCCCTGTTTTAAGATAATTTTTAGCCACCGCAACTAAAAGGTGACGTGCCAGCTAGGACTCCTCTCGAGCCAGCGTGCTGTGCGTTTTCATCTAACCCTTTTTTCCCGACGTCCCACCTCCCCGTGTCTACAATTCAAGGTTTTGCCGGGAATATCTGTTCAACGGCTCAAACGGTCGTTTTTAGGTGAGATACGGAAAAATACAGACCAAGTTGCAACAATATACAGTTCTTGGAAATATTCTTCCAGCAAAATGCGACGCAATTTTTCTTGGCAAACATATATTGAATTTTAACGTACAAATTAGAAATGCAGTAAAGGGGTTTAAGGTACTTCAAGATTTAGCGACTTTTCATCAAAATAATTTTGAAATCAAAACCTGGATTGCCTTACAGATATTGGATTGTCGGCTATTAATTAAGTCTCTTACGGGTTTATTTTGAATATTTAAAGTAGTAACGAAACGCAATCGTTGCAAAGTGAGAGGGTGCATGCGCGAACCGCTATAGTTGCATAGGTAATTATGTTTCATTGAGCAACCATATTTGTATAGGTCATTCTAGATTTTACTCGTCGTGCAGAAAATAACGATGCCTCACACTTGATATGTGAACGTCCTATAAAAAAAATCTAAAAATCGAACAACTATATTTCATACCTCATTTTCTACACAATTAATGTCAGACCTTCTAGTTTCGACGGGTAGATTCACATGTTATTTGAAAATTAGACTTTTTCATGTATTTAAATCCAGATACCCCATCGTGGCTTGCGTCATCTCAGGTCAAACCCCTTGTAATTGTGTATCTAATCGTCATATTTGTTTCGTCACGCGGACGCGTAGCTGATCGGGAGTGTTGCTTGCGCATGCGCATATCTACTGTTGTCTTGTGTTCCTATCAATATTTTCAATTTCTTTCTGTCTGACGATGACGTGAGAACGAGACCAGCTGCAAAGAAGCTGTTGTAATGCCTAACGTATGAATTTACCATGGAACGGTTTACTCAGGCCCATAATAATCAATTGCTTGCGCATGCGCATATCTACTGTTGTCTTGTGTTCCTATCAATATTTTCTATTTCCTTCTGTCTGACGATGACGTGAGAACGAGACCAGCTGCAAAGAAGCTATTGTAATGCCTAACGTATGAATTTACCATGGAACGGTTTACTCAGGCCCATAATAATCAATTGACAAATAACAAGCTTAATCTAAAAATTTTTACTTCAACAGCATGTACATTGATATTCTACAAACTAATGTTAATCAAGCCAAGCTAAGTTTGGTAGAACTCTCTGCCCAAAATGGGGACTCGCTGGTTCCACAATTCCAGTTGTTGTTGTAGTGAAAGAATGAAGACTTTTTGGCCTTACACTGGACCTCCTCTTTCTTTTAGGAATCAAATTACGTGGTATATTGATGCCGAAATTTCGATTTTTTGTTAAATCTCCAAATATTCTCGATAAATTATATTTCTTTCGTTTGGCCATGTCTCTTACTAACTCTAGGTGCTTGAGATGTCCGGGATTAGCGCCTACGTCACCCAGGTTTTCTATGTTTGAAATATCCATGACAGGCCTCAGTGCAGAAAGAGCTTCTGTCACCCCAACCTGAAAAAAATTGTGTTGTAATTGGGTAAACTTTAAATTATTTAGTTTTGGTGTAATTAATCACAAGATTTAATGTAAATTTAAAATAAATCACACAATCTTTTAATTTCAAACCGAAGTTTCTTAGGTTTCAACAATTCAATCTAAACTGCTGTCTTGAAATTACCATTTCCTCAACTTGATTACAATTATCACCAAAACTATAATACATAATATGTCCCACACTTAAGGCATCCTCAAACCAAGGCACATGATATTTGCTCATCTATAATGGTCGTTGGACCAAAACACTCTGCTTGGTGAAGTGTATTCATGAATTTTTCCTAGTTATTTTGTTATTTTTACAAGATACTTTATAAGGAGCCAAAGCGTTTTCTTTGTAACACAAACAACTATTTGGGATCCCAATCATTTTGCTTGATATTTGGGGTAAATTAATTATTCTTTTACGAAATAGGGTCGACAACTGAGTCTTTCAGGTATGAATAGTGATGATCGATGAACATGGAGTTTAATAGTTGACTGTTTGGCCTAGAGAAAGCAGCACTAGACATATATTTATTTGCCATAAATGTTCATTAGTTTTAAGCATGCATACACAACGAAAGGGGTAAGCTGACGATAAATGCTTACATATACAATGCATTGTATATGACATGTGAAAATGATCTATGCAGGAAAGCGACAGATATGGTAGGGAGACAAATAGGCGACCAGCTAAGTACGACAGAAAGTAAGACACAATGTTATAGCGATGGGTTTTATAAACCAGCTTACATAAACCTTGCGAATACATGTTAAGTATAGAAGAAAGCTTACAAGAAAATTCAATTCTGCCCATATCGAGAAGAAATATCTGCACAAACTTCGGCTCATTGTTGTAGACGTGAACGAAGTATAAGCTAATTTACGAAAAGAAGGGGTTACAGAATAAATTAATTTCCTAGTTCTACTTACAGTCTGCACATGACATTACGACTGAAAAACGTCAATTGTTCCCACTTGTGTACATGACAGAAATCAAATCGGTTGAACAACACCACATCAGATTCATAAAAATATGGCGAACATTTTGGGAAGATCTTAATCTTTAAACAAAATACTAATAAACTGAGCGGACGAACTTGAACTCGGAAAGAAATTCACTAAGGATGCCACTTCAAAAATATAGATTTGGTGCATGCTTTGATCAGGGCAATCATGGATCGAAGTTTGCGAATAGTAAACTGTGGGCATCTTCTGTATTGTAAGCAATGTGTTTACAGTTTGAGTATCTAGATTTATGATATTTCTACATTCATAAATGTTTAATTTGATCTCAGAAAAATTTATGAAAAGTCGCCATAGAGCTGAATATTTTAGGCGTAAATATATCCAGCATAATATGCATAAAAATACAGACCGCGAGCAATGTTGAAATTGTGTGGTATTTAATTTGGTAATAAAAACCAGCTGAGCCTGCTAAAGCGTGAGGTACAACGGTCAATTAAGTGCAAAAATGAAAGGAAATGTAATTCTAAACGGCACGGCGACGATAGGACAGGTAGGTAACCTCTAAATAGGTCACTTGAATTATAATAGAAAATTTCCGCAAACTCAGTATTTTTGGGGACCCGGCGACAGAAAAAAATACGTATCTAGAGAGCAGTGTGCAACTTGTTCCGATCCCTGCCCAGACACACACACATTCTCTGATACTGGTCGTGCTTTCGTAGGAATAATTGACACTTGGTAGTTCAGATTTATTTGTCAGATAAAAAACCTTTATAAAGTCATGCAACGACTTGAAACGCTATCTTCTAAGCAAGCTTTTAAATAAAGAGTAATATGTTGATATGTCTAGAGCAACAATCTGGGATTCACCGTGTAGTTCCATAAACTTGTTCCAAGAATGGGTGACAAAGGAAAGGAGGTCGGCAGTCGATCTGCGCTGACGGAATCCATACTGCCTGTCGTGGATTAGACTGTGTTTTTCAAGAAATATAAGTAATTCGGTGTTTATATACTTTTCCATCACTTTAGAGACGACTGAAAGGAGAGAAATAGGCCTTTCTTGGGGATGGGTTGTACTCGAGCAGTTTTCCAGTTACTAGGGAATATGCCTTTATTTTAAGATATCTGAAACAGACAAGTCAGGACATGAGCAAGTTCTGGTGCGCATTTTTTGAGAACAATTGCGGGGATCTCGTCAAGGCCAGAGGCTTTCCTGGTATTAAGAGAAGAGAGCTTATTTCGTACCTTTTTAGTTTTGAAAATGATATCCGTCATTTTATGCGCGACATTGGGGACTGTTGGTGGTTGAACATTTGGAGGTGTGTTGAGAGTAGAATTGCCGGCGAACAACGAAGCAAAAAGTTCAGCATTGCCCGGGGCGGTAGAAACAATTTCATCCCCTGAGACAAGAAGTGGGAACGTGCTTTTACAGAAATTATTCCCAATAGATTTAGCAAGAATCCAGAAGGGTTTGCGGCCGTTTGAGCTTAAGAGGACTTTGTTTTTGATGTGGTTATTAAACGAGTTTTTTGCCTCAGAAAGAATGCGGACATAGCGGTTTCTTACGTCGTTAAATGCTTGACGATTTTCTTGACTGGGATTGTGTGGAAGCGTTTTGTGAGCTTTGACCTTTTCAAGTCTGGCCTTGTCACAAGATTTAGAGAACCAGGGCTTTTGAGTGGCTAAAGAGGTTTTCTGTGTACGTGGAATAAATAATTACATGCCAGCTTGGATAATTTCGGTGACGTTTTGTGAGATGTCAGAGGGGTCAGGATGAGAGAAGCAGACAGACGCTCATGAAAATGAGGAAAAGTAATCCCGAATTTCGTCCCAGTCTGCGGAGTTGTAGTGCCAAACGATACGTGGGTGTGATGACTGTGTGACCTCGGGTTGTATTGCGCAGAAAGCAGTGACCATGCCGTGGTCTGAGCGACCAAGGGGGGCGGTGACTGATATCTTATAGCATTCAGGTTTTGTAGTAAGAAGGAGACCAAAGGGAGTTGAGCTGTGTGTTGGGGTACGAGGAAAGTAAGTAGGTTGCTGAACCATATTGGCTAAAGAATTTCTGACTGCAAAGGCCTCCGCTGCTCTCCCTTGTGGATCGGTTTTTGAAGATCCTAGCCATTCCTTATTATGGACATTGAAGTCACCAAGCATAGTGACCTCGGAGGAAGGATATTCAGAAATCGTTTTTTTTTTCAGAAAGGTAGTCAAAGAGCTGGACAAAGTTGTTGTCGGAAGGTGACCGGTAAATGCAAGAGATGAATTTAGTTGCAGCCCTGAGAGAGAGTTTTACCCATAGTATATCTTTTCTTCCAGCTTCTAAATTGGGGAGTCTGGTGCAGGGTAGATTGCTACGGGCGTATGCGCACACGCCTCCATGCAATCTAAAGAAAGTAAGGAGCTCATACCCAGTGAAATTAAGGTGATTAGTAGCTGTTTTGGCACTGATGGGTTCGGTGAGGAAGAGGAGTTGGGGTCTGTTAGCCTGGAGGAAATGGTGGACGGAGTTCAGGTTAGAATTTAGGCCACATATATTCGAGAAGGATATGTTAAATCTTGATGCTGGCGCCCCCTGTACACCCCTCTTCCGGAGATCCGAATGGAGGGGTATTTTACCTCCGGAATATTGTGTACAAGGAGGAGCCATAATCATTTTTGCTTATAAGGGAAACCGACTCATACACCAGAAGCGGGAACGTCCGTTGGGACTTCACCGGCCCCTTGATGTATGGGGTGGTACCTCCTCGGGCGTGAAAAGAATCCTTTTTTTTTTTTTTTGTTCCCTCAGGGCTCGTCCGCGGCCTTGCCGCCCCGATAGCACCGCAACCCTTGGTTGATTGTGCATACCCCTGGTCTTACTCCACCCATTCCAAAATCACTGTGCCTTGAACTAGTCTGCACAGCGATTGGTAGGGTGAAGTTTTATATTGCTCTGTCTCCGGTCTAGAGTGACCGTAGATCAGTTGTCTTTTCCGGTCCAGAGCTATACACTCGCACAAGATGTGACTATTACGTAAAGGAAAATTCCACTATTATTTGCTATGGATTGAATTGGATCAATGTCTACCCCTTTAAAAATAAGATTAATAAAGGGACTATCAATTGTCCAATAGTTATGCTTTTCGACATAGTAGGAGGATACTAAACATTATCATTTTGCATCCATGCCTATTGTTTCGACTAAATTGTAAATTTTAATAATTAATTCATATAAATTTTATTCATTCATTAGTAAATATTTAACGTTATACTCTTTCGACAATGTGGAGTGTAAAGCAATTATGTTATAATATACAAAGATTTCTGAGTACATAAGAGAGATGTTTCCACCAATATTATGAATCAAAACGAGTGTCAAAAGTGAAAGCATAAGGGTTAGCCACCTCTTAAAAATGCAATGGTGGTTTCATCAACTAGTAAAGTGATGGATACTGTTTTTGGGGGATTGGAAGGAAATATTGGTAGTTAATGTCCTTCCCGATAGCAAAGCCATAACATAACAATGCCACTCTAGCTTTATTGGTAAACTTTGTAAGAAAATAAAAAATAGTTCACGAGGAAATGATAACGAAAAAAATGATGTTTCATCAGGATAAGACTCCGGTGCACAAATAAGCAGTTTCGATACTGAAATTGTTCGGTGCGAATTTGAACATGTACCCCATACTCTTTGTTCGCCGGAGGTATCCCCATTAACGTTTGATCTATTTCTGAAACTAAAAAAAAATCAAAAAAGGTTACAGCTGCTATAGGTTTCCCATAGTAGGTGTCAAATAAATTTAAAATTAATTTGTTTTATTAATATTTACATCAGTGTAAAGTAGATATCAACACAATTTACTGGAATAGGGAAGCCTTAAGTGGCGCAGACTGTATAAAATTATAAGTACTATTTTTGCTTATCAACAATTACATGACCGTGTTTCACAAAATGCTCTGTCAAATCAGCTCCAAGAAGTTCCTCGTGAACGCCCATTCTAATTGTTACCACTTTATTAATACACCACAAAAGAATAATTGATGTAATAATACCCCAAGAAGCAAAACAAACACAGGTTAATGATTGTACACCAAGAAGATACCATCCACCGCCTACAAAAAATAATACAAAGCACTAAGATTTTTAAAATTTTCTTGTCTTAGTTTACCTTTTATCACTCCACTTCTTCCACTTGTGGTGTCTAAAGGATAAGGATCATCCGCGAATATTCCCACAGCTAGAACTCCTAAGAACAGTAGTTTACTAAAGTAATTTGAAATACTTTCAATATATAGTGTTTCCCAAACTGAATGGGAATGTATTGCTATCTCCGTTATTATCAGAGATAGGGAGACGGTTAAATTAGCAATGTTTTATAGAATTTCATGCCCGTTTTAAATATGACTTGTATTTTGCCCTGCTTCTTTTAGTTTACGAGATATTTTGAAAAAACTAAAATTTGTCGATTTCTTTTCTCTTCAATATCTAAGTAGGTGTTGATCTGACATGTCTAAGACTTGCACGTTATCAGGACACTTTTTACAGAGTAATGCTTTTGTGCTATTCTCTACTTTGGATTATCACGTGTTTTTCAGCTACATGTATCAACGTTTGTTTTTATTATGGCCGCCATATTGGATTTTTTGCTCATGTGATAGCCTGTGAAAAGAGCTTTCCAATGATGTACAACATGCTTGAGAAATCTTGTAATTGCACTGACAATTGTGAGAAAAACCGTTTTGAGGATAGTAGGCTATGAAATCCAATACCAGAAAACAAATGACAAAAAAAAGTGTTTAAAAAGCAGTCGGCCATGGAGTCTAACAATAGAGTTATACTTTTAACATAATTTTCCGTAATGATTCACGATAAAAAAAATATTGTGATTTAATTTACAATACTTAATCAGGTAATAATGCTAGGTAATATTATGTGAAACAGATTAATAACGAAATCCTGCAATAACAAATAGAAACCTAAACTCCACAAAACAGCACAATTAGAAACGGAACTCAACAAATAATAAAATATAAACTTAAAAATACACTAAATAGAAAATTGTTCAATATGGCCACCATTCGATACACTTTATACACCTTTTTGAAACATGCCTGCAAAATCTGGTGAGGGTGTTTCGGTTAATATGATTTATAGCTTCCGTGATTCATCTGTTTCGTAATTCATCGAGATTTTGTGGATCGAATTTATACATCAATCTTCAGAGTACCCCAAAAATAAAAATCCATGGGTGTTATATCAGGACTTCGAGCACACCAATGAACCGGCCCACTGTTACAAATGACACGATTATTAAAATTTTGGTACAAAAATTCTTTGACGATCCTAGCATTGTGAGCTGGACAATCGTCTTATTGGTACCAAATCTCGTCTAAATTATCATGAACTGTTCTAATTGTTGGTAAGATATCATTTCCCAATAGATTAAGATACCTTTTCCCAGCTAAATTAATTTAAAAAAAGGACGGACCAAGAATAGGAGTACTGAAGTTTTTTGGCTTACCTTGGTACAAAAAGCAACCAGCTGTTACGCTTACTAGTGATCCTAATATCCCATTTATTATATCCATGGGATCGATCTTTCCATTCTGCTTGACTAATGTGTACTGTTCTAATTGTTGGTAAGATATCATTTCCCAATAGATTTAGATACATTTTCCCAGCTAAATTAATTTAAAAAAAGGACGGACCAAGAATGAATTACCTGATTTTTTTTAATTAACTGTCTAATCTACAAATAAAAATAACACTTTTTTACCTAATAAGCCGCACCAAACATTAATACCAAATCTGTCTTGCAATCGTCTTTCTTCCTTTATATGGGGATTTTCATTAGCCCAATAATGCCTATTATGGCTATTATACACACCACAATTTGTAAATCTGGATTCATCAATCCATATTATTTTCAAATAAAAATTTTCATCTTGCTGACATTATCCTTGATACCATATGCAGAATTGAAGTCGCTTAGGGTAATCGTCAACATTTAAGCCTTGTACGATTGTAGGTTTGTATGGATGGTAATGTCTTTGTTTTAATACACGGTGTACCGTACTTTTTGGAACGTCAATTTGTTCACCATAAAACCGGACAGATTGCGGAGGGCTTTCGTTTGAAACCTGTAAGACGGCATTATTTCTTTCTTCATTTCTAGTCATTGGTAGTTTCTTTGTGTGGAAGCTACCGTCGTTCAATAGCTTGGTCACTAGCCTGCGAAATATTTTGGTGTTTGGTTGTTGTCTTTCTGGGTAGTTGTTTAGATATGAATTTGCAGCTGCCTCAGTATTTCGGTTAGAACGAATATAACATTCCAACATGTCAAAATATTCTTCAATACTGATCATATTGTTGAATAATATTTAAAATAAACATGAAACAAACTATTTGGTACAAAATTTTAAACAGCGTGTTAAATACACCTCAAATTGTTCAGATAATTAAGAATGGCAGTATTCTAAATTGTCGCGATAGTGTTATATACATAGCAACCTTCCTCCTGTTGTTTTTCAGTTGAAAAATCAAACAATTTTCAAAGGCGTCTTCGTAAATCATTAATCTGCTTTTTATTGAGTTCTGTTAGTAAATTTAGTTTTTTACTAGGTTTACCTATTTAATTAAATTGTAACAATTTTTTAGGATAATGTTTTAATGTGAAATATCATTTGTAATAATGGGCCGATTTATTGGTGTGCTCAAAGTTCCTATTTTTTTTATCGTGAATCATTACGGAAAATTATGTTAAAAGTAGAAGTCTATTGTTAGACTCCATGGCCTACTGCTTTTTGAATATTTTTTTTTGTCATTCGTTTTCTGGTATTGGATTTCATAGCCTACTATCCTCAAAACGGTTTTACTTAAAATTGTCAGTGCAATTACAAGATTTCTCAAGCATGTTGTACATCATTGGAAAACTCTTTTAACAGGCTATAACATGAGCAAAAATTCCAATATGGTTGCGATAATAAAAACAAACGTTGATACTTGATACATGTAGTTCAAAAACAAATGATATCCAAAGTTGAGAATAGCACAAAAAGATTATTCTGTAAAAAGTGTCCTGATAATGTGCAAATCTTAAACATGTCAGATCAACGTCTACTTAGATATTGAAGAAAAAATAAATTGACAAATTTTGTTGTTTTCAAAATAAACGGAAACGAAAAGAGGCAGTGCAAAATACGAGTCATATTTGGAACGAGCATGAAATTCTACAAAACATTGCTAATTTAACCGTCTCCCTATCTCTAATAGTAACGGAGATAGCAATACATTCCCATCTAGTTTGGGACACACTGTATATCAGTTTTGGATTAAAAACACATTTTAGACGAAATTTTAAACATTTCTAAAATTTTTGGTCTGCAATTAGTTTTGTAGCATCTTTAATTATAATAAATAATAAACGGTGAATTTGCAGTTTAACTCACGGACGATTTGAAAAATATCGACTGCTGATAGATAAAGTTTGGTGTCTTAAATGCACGCTGACGCAAATGTTACCTTTTGTTCTCCCTTATTTCCCGAGTTATTCGCATTTAAAGTTGTTTACACATTACACAGTTTTTTTAACAATTTCCTAGTACGGTCCTGTCACGTGCCGTCTCATTCCCTCCTAAACCTTACATTTGGCATAAGGTGTCCATTGTGTTTGGGAATCCCCAGAATATTCTGGAATCAGAATATGGGAAATTGTCATTATAACTGACAGTTTACACGCCGCTTTCAGTACGGCGCTAGTACCAGTACGCTTTCTCATACATTCCTGTATTACGAACATTTTTTCTGAAATTGTGTGTTGTTTACCTTGTTCTGTATTATAGTGGCTTATAAGCTGCATGTGTGGCCCCTTTTCTTGGTCGGTGACGCGTTACTTGTTTCCTATGTTGTTTTTGTGGCGAGGAAATGGCCATGTCGAGGCCGTCAAATTACAAGGTCGGGTCAGGTTGCCTACACAAGGGCCGGACCTACATCATTTTCCTGAGATGTTAAGGTAAGTTTGTGTAAATTTGTTGTTCTTCTGTGTAAATTTCGATCGTTTCGCTGTATTTGCTATGGGATGTTCGGTGATGCTTTGCCGGACGGTGTTTATTGCTCTAGGGGCCTGCCTGTACTGACCTTCCTGACCTGTCCTGTAGGTCAGTACAGGCAGGCCCTTACAGCAATAGGGATACTTAAGTAGACGGGTCCCGTCCATGCATCGCTAGAGCGGCATTGCCGGACGGTGTTTATTGCTCTAGGGGCCTGCCAGTACTGACCTTCCTGACCTGCCCTGTAGGTCCGGTCAGGTCAGGCAGGCCCCTACAGCAATAAGCACCGTCCGGCAATGCCGCGCTCGTGATGCATGGACCGGACCCGTCTGCTTAAGCATCACCGACCTGGCCTGACCTGCCCTGTAGGTCAGGAAGGTCAGGTCAGGCAGGCCCCTACAGCAATATGCACTATCCGGCAATGCAATGAAATGATGGGACCCGCCTACTTAAGGGTCGCCCTTTTCTCGGAAAGGGGGGGGGGGGTTGGGGTGTGTTTCCGGGTGCTTCGCTGTAAGGGTTTTCCTCCCCCCCTCGCATGCGTACAACCACCCCCGTTGCATAAACCACAAGAAAAATTTCTTGTTCATACCCCCTAAGGAGGTTACGGGGGTGAATAGGGGTGATGTGCAGGGTAGGCAGGGTTTAGGGGGGATATGGCGTCAGGATGTGAGAAAGACAGCTTCCAAGCCGCTTTCTTCGCATTTTCTGCTCATATTTCCTCCTTACTTCCTACCCCGCCCAGCACCCCTCTTCACTCCTGGTCCCGTAACTTCCTTGGGGGTGAGAACAAGAAATATTTCTTGTGGGTTGTGCGTCGAGAGGGGGCCCTAGGCACGTTTCTGAAGAGAAAAATTTAAAAATCGTCCGTGAGTTAAACTGCAAATTTACCTAATAAACTGATATTTTATAACTTTAAAACAACTTTACCCCATATTCCTCCAACACCATGAACAGCACTGGCACCTACAGGATCATCGATACCAATCTAAAAAGTTATGTTTATTTACACTTGAATACTTTTTCTAAAAATTAAAATACCCTATCGATGAGTGGCATTGAAAGACATACCAATAATGCACCCACAGATCCAATTACAAGAGCTTCCCAACCTAAAAAAGTTAATAGAAACATGGTAAAGTATTAAAGAGAGCTATAATAACTGCTACTATATTAGTACAGGCAATAGAGAATTTGTTTCTACATTAAACTACAGGAGTTATTTTTTTTATAGATAGGTTCTGAATGACGTACTGAATGTAAAAACACAAAATCCTTACAAATTAGGAGGGCGGAAGTGCCGCCATTTTGAGAAAAACCGTTTCGGCCTATATCTCCATAACCGTGCACTTTAGGCCAAAAATGGTAATGACCTTTATTGTAGATAATTGCATTTCCCATCTTTTTTGTTACACACTTTTTTTTGTATCACTCACCGTTTACAACTTATAGGACTATTAGCATTCATTTATTAACTTTTTAGTTTTTTTTTTTTTTAATTCACTAATAGAGAGGTATCGATGGTGAGACTTTGCAAAAATTTCTTCAAATAAGCGCGAATTTGGGCCCCTAGAACCCATATCCGGGGTCAGTTTCGATTTTTATATGTTTATATATATATATATATATATATATATATATATATATATATATATATATATATATATATATATATATATATATATATATATATATATATATATATATATATATATATATATATATATATATATATATATATATATATATATATATATATATATATATATATATATATATATATATATATATATATATATATATATATATATATATGTATATATGTATATATGTATATGTATATGTATCTAACCGCTAACTCAAAAAATAATCAACCGATTTTGATGAAACTCGGCAAGTTCCTTTCTTTTATTAACAGCTTGGATGAGTTCGTTAGCCAGGAAAATCGGACAAGGTTTTCCGGGAAAATTTTGAGTTTTCTTTCGAAAAAAAATTTTTTCTCCAAAAATTACAAAGATATTTCGATGAAATTTTGTGTACATATTTCTTTGGGAAAGAGCTAACTATGCGCCAAAATTGAGCTTTCTAGGTTTACAGAAAATGGAGCTATTCAAATTTGAAACGTTTATTTTTTAATATCGCCGCGTTTGACTGTCAATCGTAAACATCGCTTATATGAGATCTAGTATGTTGTTGCTAGGCGACCGAACATTTTATATTATTGCGCAGGTCTGTTAGACGCTGTAACCTGTAACTGACGTTTGGTATGAGATTGTTTTATTTTTTAATGCCGAATAAAAATGCTAATGGCAAGGCTTATTATTTATGATTAGTACAGTTATATGAAGCTATTACCAGTTAAAAGCAAAGAGACTGCGTAATTTTGAAGATTTTAGCTACTAAAATACCAGCTAAATACAGTAATTAAAGTAAACGTGTATAGAATGTGAAAAAAAATAAAAACTGAGATGCAATTACGCCATTGATTCCTATTTTACTTTGACGAACTGGACTTTAACTGCAACTGGTGTTACCATGAAAATAAGATAATTTCCCGTAACGGATGCCGTCAAATGGACAAAGCGGAGTTATTGCCTAATTTAAATTGACTGGATACTAATTTTTAATTACGTAAACACGACGTCTACAAACAAGTTGCAAGATTAACATTTTAAAGAAATGCTACCAGGATGTGTGTTCTAACAGAGATACAAAAATAAATTATTTCAATCACGCTATCATCTCAGTGTACAGGCGATGTAGCTTTTACGTTACAACTATGACTTTCACTCTTTGCTACCAAATATTATAAATAATTCACTAGTTTACAAATAAAAATATGCTCATCGAATAAAATTAGCTTTTAGTAAATTTTTATTTTTAAAAATTCACTATTAGAGAGGTATCGATGGTGAGACGAACTAGGACCCCTAGAACCCATATCCGGGGTCAGTTTCAATTTTTATATGTATATATATATATATATATATATATATATATATATATATATATATATATATATATATATATATATTTGTATCCGTCTGATAACTCAAAAAATAATCAACCGATTTCAATGAAACTCGGCAAGTGCCTTTATTTTATTAATGGCTTGGATGAGTTCGTTAGCCAGGAAAATCGGAGTAGGTTTTCCGGGACAATTTTGGGTTTTCTTTTAAAAAAAATAACAAAGCTGCTTCAATGAAATTTACTATATATGTTGCCTTGGGAGAGATATTACTACGTACCAAAATTCAACTTTGTAAGTTTATATAAAATTATTCAAATTTTAAATTTTCTTTCGGAAAAAAATTTTTTCTCCGAAAATTAAATTTTTCCCTAGGAAAGACCTTACTATGTACCAAAATTAAAGTTTCTAAGATTATAGGAAATTGAGTTACTCAAATTTGAAACATTTAATAAAAATTCACTACCATAACGCACTTGCTGCGTCCCAAGTTTTTTACCTATATCTTTGTTAATAATTGTTTAAAAAATAAAATGCTTATAACTTAACTTTTTAATCGAAAAATTTTCTAGAACTTCTACTTGAAACTTTTTTTTCTCAAATTAGTATTAGTAAATTTTCTTTAAAAAAATCACTGAGGAGACCCCGACTTTTGAATTTTGAATTTTTTGAAATGTGCGTTAATAATGCCCCCTAGAACACATATCCGGGGTCAGTTTCAATTATATATATATATATATATATATATATATATATATATATATATATATATATATATATATATATATATATATATATATATATCACAAGGATAACTCAAAAAATAATGGGCCGATTTTGATTAAATTTGGTGAATACCTTCCTTTTGCAAGTGGCTTGGTAAGTATGTTAGCCAGGAAAATCGGCTCAGGTTTTCCCGGAAAATTTTGTGTTTTCTTTCACAAAAAAAAATCATGTCTGGAAATAACAAACTGAGGGCAACCAAATTTGGTACGCCGGTTTATATCATAATCGGTAAATTGCCTACGAAAATTAAGATTTGTAGGTTAAAAGATGAAAAAGTTATAGGCATTTAAAAAATTTCCCCAAAACGTCAAAATCGCGATTTAAAACGTCAAAATTGGCAATATTTACGCAAAGAACCTGAAACTAATATAAGCAATGGAAAGAAAATGTCTCAAGACGAATGTTTTACAAAGCCTGAAGGCTTAGCTTCAACCGTCATTGTCCTTCATTTTACTAAAATATTTCCAGAAAAAATTGTTGATTGAAAAGTGCAACATTTAACGCGTTATAACTTTGAAAATATTTATTTGAGAAAATAAAAGCTTTTAGTAAAAGTTGTAGGAAATTTGTCGATTGAAAAGTTAAGTTATAAGCATTTTATTTATTAAAGAATTATTAACCAATATATAGGTAAAAAAGTCAATAAATGAATGCTAATAGTCGTATAAGTTGTAAACGGTGAGTGATACAAAAAAAATTATTCAACAAAAAAGATGGGAAATTATCTACAATAAAGGTCATTAGCATTTTTGGCCTTAAGTGCTCGGTTACGGAGATATAGGCCGAAACGGTTTTTCTCAAAATTGCGGCATTTCCTCCCTCCTAATTTGTAAGGATTTTGTGTTTTGACATTCAGTACGTCATTCTGAACCTATCTATCAAAAAAAAATAACTCCTGTAGTTTGGTGCCTTATGGACAAGAGTAACGGGCTCCTCTATTTCCTGTACTATATGACAGGGAAATAAAGTTAATTCATTGATTCTAGTTGCCCTTACTTAGTGAAACTGGTCCATACAACATACAGACTTGGAGACTACGTCTCTGGCTTCACTGTTGGGTTTCGTTTCTGTAAGTGAAGGACGTAGCCAGCGCGTAATCTAACTGTAACAAGTGGCCCCTCTGAATTCTAGATGTTATAGGATATTCTTCAACGTTTCTGTAACCGGTTTCGCTGCTTAACAGCATCCTCGGATAGATAAAAATTGAATTTTAAGCCACAGAAGTAGTCTCCAAGTTTGTATGAAATAAAATTAACTAACTGGTTCGTAGCCAGCATGTATTCTAACTGAAGCAAGTGGTCCTTCTGAATTCTAGATGTTCTAGGATATTCTTCAACGTTTCTTTAACCGGTTTCGTTGCTTAGCAGCATCTTCAGACAGACAAAAATTGAATTTTAAGCCAGAGAAGTAGTCTCCGAGTCTGTATGATATAAAATTAACTAACTGGTTCCTTCAAGTCGCTGTTATCAAATTATTAAGTCTACGAAACCAGTTGGACAACGACCAGCTCTTTTTCTAATTAAATTCCTTATAGGAGGACTGAAGTTTTTTAGCTTACCTTGGTACAAAAAACAACCAGCTGTTACGCTCACTAGTGACCCTAATATCCCATTTATTATATCCATGGGATCGATCTTTCCATTCTGCTTGACTAATGTGTAAATAATACTGCATGTACCTCCTCCAAATGATGACATCATTGTCATGACTGCAGCTCTAGCAGCATAATGCCATTTAGAACCACTTAACTAGGAACGAATCAATAAAAGTGTTATAATATAAAACATATATTAACATATACTAAGAGACGTTTTGTGGTCGCTTCCGGTGGACAATTAATTATAATTACTTTCAAACACACTTTAATGGTTAAAGCTATTTTACCCCGTATGTGCTTCCAGAATTAAATGCCAACCATCCCCACCATAAAACAAAAAGTCCCATTACAGCATTGACTGGATTTCCAAGTGGAAGAGGTTTCAAACCATTGTCGTATCTGCCCAATCTTGGTCCCAACATCATAGCACTTGCAAAAGCGGCACTACCACCTATACATTAATTAAAATTTAAAAAACACATCAGTAAATATCATATCGCGTTATCTTTCGCAAGTCATTTATAATATGTACAGTTAGTAGGCTAGAGCAGCCGCCCATGACCCATATAAGAGGTGAAATACGAGGGCATGACTTTTAATTTCCCGCATCTTCACAGGAAGGGCAACACTGCTCCTGTCAACAAGTATCTGTCAGTTGACGCCTGTCAAATTTTGAACAAGTTGCGTCATTTAGTTTGCATTAGATGGCAATTAAAAGCAGACAACCTCGTGAGTTATAACGAAAATGGAAAAAAGTGAATTTCGTGTGCTCACCAAACATTATTTTTTGCGGAAAAAAACCATCACTCAACCCAAGGCTAAGCTTGATAAATACTATGAGGACTCTGCACCATCAATTTCCATGGTAAAAAGTGGTTTGCAGAATTTCGTTGCGGCTGTACAAGCACAAATAACGCCGAACGTTCTGGGCACCCAGTTGAGGTCGCTAGACCCGAAACAATTGGAAAAATTCACGATATGGTGTTGGCCGGTCAGAGATTGAAAGTGCGGGACATTGTGGAAGCCATAGGCATATCACACGACTCAGTGGTTTCAATTTTGCATGATCACTTGGGTATGAGAAAGCTATCCGCAAGATGGATGCCGCGTTTACTCACAATCGACCACAAATGCAATCGTGTGACAGCTTCGAAGGAGTGTTTGGCGTTGTTTAACCGCAATAGGGACAAGTTTTTGTGCCGTTTCGTAACCGTGGACGAAACACGGATACACCACAACATACCAGATACCAATCAGCAGTCAAATCAGTGGGTTTCTCCGTGAGAATCGGCGCCGAAGAAGACCAAGGTGGGTTTGTCAACCAATAAAGTCATTGCGACCGTTTTTTGGGATGCACGCGGTATAATTGATTACCTTCAAAAGGGAAGAACAATCAATGGGGAATAATATACTTATTGGACTGATTCAATCACAATTTAAAGAAAAGACGACCGCATTTGGCCAAGAAAAAAGTTCTTTTCCACCAAGACAATACAAGGGTCTACATATGTGTAGTCTCCAAGGCAAAATTGCCTAAATTGGGCTACAAATTGCTCCCTCATCCGCCCTATTCTCCGGATTTAGCCCCGAGTCACTATTTCTAGTTTCCAAACTTAAAGAAATGATTCGGCGGAAAGAGATTTGACTTCAATGACGAAATCATCTCACAAACAAATACCTGTTTTGAGGACCTCGACAAATCTTATTTTTTGGAAGGGATAAAAAAAAATTGGAGAAACGTTGGACGAAGTGTATACAGCTCAAAGGATACTATGTTGAGAAATAAAATGATTTTTTGTCAAAAAACCTGTTTCATTCAAAAAGTCACGGACTTATTGACCCGCCCTCGTATATAAAAATCGAGAACAACCGGTAGAAGGTTCCTCATTTTTTGTGGGAAATACTTTAAGGTGTTCACTAACGATTGGACAGACCTAGACGATAATATTAATACTTTCAGAATTTGTTTGGCATTATTCTAAAGTATTTGCATCATCTTTATGCAACCATGATTGGAAAGATGACGCATGTGGTGGGGATAACGTGACGCGGTGGCCCGAAATTGGCCTGGAACATGTTGCAACCATTTAAACAATTCCTTCTTATTACTCAATACATTCTTAGAACGGCAATTGCGCCAGTTGGTGCATTATTTTTTCTTCAACAAGATCGGACAGACAATCGTGGAATATATTTATTACCTATTTATTATTTATCCAAATTACACATTATGTCGTGCAAAAAGCACTGGGACAAGATTTTGAACAGCCTCTTTCTAAATGTCTAATTGTCAAAGTAATTTGCTCTGTCACTTTCTAATTTTCAACTCAGTTTTTTTTTTTTCTTAACAACACACCACGAGGGCTCACAGCCTAAATACTATCGTACCGTGGGTGTTGACAAGAAGGAAAGAGGCAACTTGTAAATTCTGGACTTGAAGGTTTGGAGGTTCGGAGGAGAAGGAAAAACATGTGCCGGCAAGGAATTCCACAACTTGGAAGTCCTCGGGACAAAAGAGCGGGCATAACAAGATGTTCTATGTCTGGTGACCTGGACAGTAAAAGGGTGCATTCGCTCTGTTCCCCTGGTAGATCTGTTGGGGGCAGCAGGTGGGGGAACTATGGAGGAAAGCTCCTCTGAGCAGTGCCCGTGCAGATATCTATAAAAGAGAGAGAGGTCGCCAACGGCACGTCGGTGGGCAAGAGATGGCAGCCTTTGGGTGAGGGTAGGGTCCCCGATGAGACGTATAGCTCTCTTTTGAATGGAGTCCAAGATAGCAAGTGTAGAAGCGGCAGCTGCACCCCAGATGTGGAAGCAGTATTCGAGGTTTGGCCTTATTTGTGAAGTATATAAGGTATAGAGATTAGCTGGTGAAAAGTATTTGCGAGCCCAGAAGAGGAAACCTAATTTCTTAGCAGCCGCTTCTGCAATTGATGTGACATGTTGGTGCCAATTAAGATTTCGATCCACAGAAATGCCAACAAGAGAAAAGGACTCATTACTTTGAATAACTTGGTTGTTCATTGTGATGGGTCTAGGGCTGGTGTATCTCTTATGAGAAAGAAAGCAAGACTGAGATTTGGTGGCGTTGAATTGTACAAGATTTCTACTTCCCCGGTCTAATATTTTTTGGAGATCCACGGAGACAGAACCTTCCATGAGTCTGCGATCCTCATCTAATTGGGCTAAAGAGATAGGCTTAGAATATTGTATATTTGAGTGGAGGGCGCTGCCGTCCGCGTAACTGTGAACTGGGTTGGATGTGCTAGAGAGAAGGTCATTGATGTGGAGAAGAAACAAAGTAGGGGCTAAAGCTGAACCTTGAGGAACTCCTGCATTAATTGGATACAGTTTAGAGGAATGGCCATCCACAACAACAGAAATGCTCCTGTTGGAGAGGAAATTTGCTATCCAGGTACAAAGTTTTGGTGGTAGGCCATAGGCCGGAAGTTTATCAAGCAGCGCTGCGTGCCAGACCTGGTCGAATGCTTTGGATATGTCTAGAGCAACAATCTGAGATTCACCGTGTAGTTCTATAGACTTGTTCCAAGAATGGGTGACAAAGGAAAGGAGGTCGGCAGTCGATCTGCGCTGACGGAATCCATACTGCCTGTCGTGGATTAGAATGTGTTTTTCAAGAAATTTTAGTAATTCGGTATTTATATACTTTTCCATCACTTTAGAGACGACGGAAAGGGGAGAAATAGGCCTGTAGTTGCTAGGAAGCGCTTTGGATCCTTTCTTGGGGATGGGTTGTACTCGAGCAGTTTTCCAGTTACTAAGGAATATGCCTTTATTGTAAGATATCTGAAACAGACGAGTCAGGACAGGAGCAAGTTCTGGTGCGCAATTTCTGAGGACAATTGCTGGGATCTCGTCAAGGCCAGAGGCTTTCCTGGTATTAAGAGAAGAGAGCATCTTTCGTACCTTTTTAGTTTTTAAATTGATATCCGTCATTTTATGCGCGACATTGGGGAACATTTGGAGGTGGGTTGAGAGTAGAATTGCCGGCGAACAACGAAGCAAAAAGTTCAGTCTTGCCCAGGGCGGTAAAAAGAAGAGACAAGAGGTGGGAACGTGCTCTTGCAAAAATTATTCCCAATAGATTTAGCAAGAGTCCAGAAGGGTTTGCTGCCGTTGGAGCTTGAGAGGACTTTGTTTTTTATGTGGTTATTAAACGAGTTTTTTGCCTCAGAAAGAATGCGAACATAGCGGTTTCTTGCGTCGTTAAATGCTTGACGATTTTCTTGACTGGGATTGTGTAGAAGCGTTTTGTGAGCTTTGATCTTTTCAAGTCTGGCCTTGTCACAGGATTTAGAGAACCAGGGCTTTTGAGTGGCTTAAGAGGTTTTCTGTGTACGTGGAATAAATAATTCCATGCCGGCTTGGATAATTTCGGTGACGTTTTGTGAGATATCATAGGGGTCAGGATGAGAGAATGAGACAGACGCCCATGGAAGTGAGGAAAAGTAATCCCGCATTTCGTCCCAGTTTGCGGAGTTGTAGTGCCAAACTATACGTGGGTGTGATGACTGTGTGACCTCGGGTTGCATTGCGCAGGAAGCAGTGACCATGCCGTGGTCTGACCGACCAAGGTGGGCGGTGACTGATATGTTATAGCATTCAGGTTTTGTAGTAAGAAGGAGATCCAAGGGATTTGAGCTGTTGGGATACGAGGAAAGTAAGTAGGTTGCTGAACCATATTGGCTAAAGAATTGCTGATTGCAAAGGCCTCCGCTGATCTCCCTTGTGGATCGGTTTTTGAAGATCCTAGCCATTCCTTATTATGGACATTGAAGTCATCAAGAATACTGACCTCGGAGGAAGGATATTCAGAAATCAGATAGTCGGTTTTTTCAGAAAGGTAGTCAAAGAGCTGGACAAAGTTGTTGTCAGAAGGTGACCGGTAAATGCAACAGATGAATTTAGTTGCAGCCCTGAGAGATAGTTTTATCCATAGTATGTCTTTTCTTCCAGCTTCTAAATTGGGGAGTCTGGTGCAGGGTAGATTGCCACGGACGTATGCGCACACGCCTCCATGCAATCTAAAGGAAGTAAGGAGCTCATACCCCGGGAAATTAAGGTGATTAGTGGCTATTTTGGCACTGATTTGGGTTTCAGTGAGGAAGAGGAGTTAGGGCCTGTTAGCCTGGAGGAAATGGTGGACGGAGTTCGGGTTAGAATTTAGGCCACATATATTCGAAAAGGATATGTTAAATCTTGATGTTGGCGCCCCCTGTACACCCCTCTCCCAGAGATCCGAATGGAGGGGTATTTTGCCTCCGGAATATTTTCTTCGGCTGCGGTTCCTATTCTCAGCAACATTCCTGCTACAACCGTGGATACTTGGAATCAATTTAATACGAAAACCATTCCTTCTTTTAAACCAAAACTTTCCAAAAAAACATGATTCTGCAGTAAAAAAAAATTAACACTCTTATCTGACACGTTATTACATAAATAATCCACTTGAGATAATAACGCATATTATAGTCACCGTTCTGCAATATTCTCCTGATGAAATGACGTCGAATTACTTGATTCCTTTATTTTTATGTTCCAAACGTAATGCCCTTTACTTTTGAAACAGTAAATATTCCACTCTCATCCACAATTGTCACGAAAGAACTTTTAATTTCCCCATCACTATTTGCAAATTGGAAAAATATTGACAAACTTTAGTTTTATGTAATGCTAATATTGAATATTCTATTGACGCTTGTCTCTTCTGATTTACACAGGCTCATTACCGGATTCCTTCTTAGAAAGCTTCTATGTCAATCATTTCGGTTTCTTATCTATTATACTGACGTTACGTTTCACATTGTTGCTTTCTGCATATTCGAAGACAAGCTGGCAGAATTCCTTCTTGGTTATCCCGAAAAACAGCTTTGCCAAGTACTATCAGGAGACTACCCATAGGCGGCGGAGCGAGATTCATGCAATTTTTATTATTACTATATTTAGTAATATGTGTTGCATCTCCGGGAGGGGGGTGTACAGGGGGCGCCAGCATCAAGATTTAACATATCCTTCTCGAATATATGTGGCCTAAATTCTAACCTGAACTCCCTCCGCCATTCCCTCCAGGCTAATAGGCCCCAACTCATCTTCCTCACCGAAACTCAAGTCAGTGCCAAAACAGCCACTAATCACCTTAATTTCCCGGGGAATGAGCTCCTTACTTCCTTTAATTGCATGGAGGCGTGTGCGCGTACGTCCGTAGCAATCTACCCTGCACCAGACTCCCCAATTTAGAAGCTGGAAGAACAACAACTTTGTCCAGCTCCTTAACTACCTTTCTGAAAAACCGACCATTTCTGAATATCCTTCCTCCGAGGTCACTATTCTTGGTGACTTCAATGTCCATAATAAGGAATGGCTAGGGTCTTCAAAAACCGATCCACAAGGAAGAGCAGCGGAGGTCTTTGTAGTCAGCAATTCTTCAGCCGATATGGTTCAGCAACCTACTTACTCTCCTCGCATCCCAACACACAGCTCAAATCCCTTGGATTTCTTTCCTACTACAAATCCTCACTGCTATAAGATATCCCCTTGGTCGTTCAGACCACGGCATGGTCACTGTTTCCTGCACAATGCAACCCGAGGTCTCACAGTCATCACACCCACGTGTCATTTGCCACTACAACTCCGCAAACTGGGACGAAATGCGGGATTACTTTTCCTCATTTCCATGGGCGTCTGTCTGATTCTCTCATCCTGGCCCCTCTGATATCTCACAAAACGTCACCGAAATTATCCAAGCTGGCATGGAATTATTTATTCCACGTAAACAGAAAACCTCTGCAGCCACTCAAAAGCCCTGGTTCTCTAAATCCTGTGACAAGGCCAGACTTGAAAAGGTCAAAGCTCACAAAACGCTTCTACATAATCCCAGTCAAGAAAAGCGTCAAGCATTTAACGACGCAAGAAACCGCTATGACCGCATTCTTTCTGAGGCAAAAAACTCGTTGAATAACCACATCAAAAACAAAGTCCTCTTAAGCTCCAGCGGCAGCAATCCCTTCTGGACTCTTGCTAAATCTGATGGGAATAAATTTCTGCAAGAACACGTTCCCACCTTTTGTCTCAGGGGATGAAATTGTTTTTACCGCCCTGGGAAAGGCTGAACTTTTTGCCTCGTTGTTCGCCGACAATTCTACTCTCAACCCACCTCCAAATGTTCAACCACCAACAGTCCCCAATGTCGCGCACAAAATGACGAATATCATTTTTAAAACTAAAAGGTGCGAAAGACGCTCTCTTCTCTTAATACCAGGAAAGCCTCTGGCCTTGACGAGATCCAGCATATGTTCTCAAAAATGCGCACCGGAACTTGCTCCTGTCCTGACTCGTCTGTTTCAGACATCTTACAATAGAGGCATATTCCCTAGTAACTGAAAAACTGCTCGAGTACAACCCGTCCCCAAGAAAGGATACAAAGCACTTCCTAACAACTACAGGCCTATTTCTCTCCTTTCAGTCGTCTTTAAAGTGATAGAAAAGTACATAAACACCGAATTACTAAAATTTCTTGAAAAACACAGTCTAATCCACGACAAGCAGTATGGATTCCGTCAGCGCAGATCAACTGCCGACCTCTTTTCCTTCGTCACCCATTCTTGGAACACGTCTATGGAACTACACGGTGAATCCCAGATTATCGCTCTAGACATATCCAAAGCATTCGACCAGGTCTGGCAGGCAGCGCTGCTTAATAAACTTCCGGCATATGGCCTACCACCAAAACTCTGTACCTGGACAGCAAATTTCCTCTCCAACCGGAGCATTTCTGTTGTCGTGGATGGCCATTCCTCTAAGCTGTATCCAATTAATGCAGGAGTTCCTCAAGGTTCAGCTGTATCCCCTGCTTTGTTTCTTCTCCACATCAATGACCTTCTCTCTAGCACATCCAACCCAGTTCACAGTTACGCGGACGACAGCACCCTCCACTCAAATATACAATATTCTAAGCCTGTCTCTTTAGCTCAATTAGATGAGGATCGCAGACTCATGGAGGGTTCTATCTCCGTGGATCTCCAAAAAATATTAGACCGGGGAAGTAGAAATCTTGTACAATTCAACCCCACCAAATCTTAGTCGTGCTTTCTTTCTCATAAAAGATACACCAGCCCTAGACCCATCACAATGAACAACCAAGTTGGATCGAAATCTCAATTGGCACCAACATGTCACATCAATTGCAGAAGCGGCTGCTAAGAAATTAGGTTTCCTCTTCGGGGCTCGCAAATACTTTTCACCAGCTAATCTATATACCTTATATACTTCGCAAATAAGGCCAAACCTCGAATACTGCTCCCACATCTTGGGTGCTTCTGCCGCTTCTGCACTCGCTATCCTGGACTCCATTCAGTAGAGAGCTATACGTCTCCTCGGTGACCCTAATCTCACCCAAAGGCTGCCATACCTTGCCCACCGACGTGGCGTTGGTGACCTCTCTCTCTTTTATAGATATCTGCACGGGCACTGCTCAGAGGAGCTTTCTTCCATAATTCCCCCACCTGCTGCCCCCAACAGATCCACCAGGGGAACCGAGCGAATGCACCCTTTTACTGTCCAGGTCACCAGACATAGAACATCTTGTTATGCCCGCTTTTTTGTCCCGAAGACTTGACTATTGTCTAGAGCCACAATCTGGGATTCGCCGTGTAGTTCCATAGACTTGTTCCAAGAATGGGTGACAAAGTAAAGGAGGTCGGCAGTTGATCTGCGCTGACGGAATCCATACTGCCTGTCGTGTCACCTTTCCAACCAGGTTGTTTTACACGACTCTCCCCTTATCAAATTAATGGAGCCACCGAATTGACAACATTTTGGGAATCAAAAAGAGACCTAATCTTGATAAAACTTTCTTCTTAGCGTTTGATCAACTATACATTTTACAATTAAAAACTTTTCGAACTGAGTTTTTATAACACAAATTTATAAATTTTTTATAATTTTAAAATTTTGATGTTATGTCTAATTTTCGGTCTGAAGAAGTTGTGGAATTAAATATCTTCTGGGTTATTTTCAGAATTGTGAGAAAACTTTACAAAATTAAGTTTTTTAACAATTTTTTCACTTTGGAGAACCGCTAATAATTGCTTTTAATCCCCAGACGAGTGATGATCCGATCCCTTTAAATCACACTGTATATTATGTTAGTAACAAAACTGTATAATAATTTTCATGGATAAATTTGTCTTAAAATTTACCGCTATATATATTTACCAATTAGGTGAACTGCTCCAGATCCTGCAATATCTACTGCTCCTAAACTTTTTAAGAATCCATGTTCTCCCCAAATCCAACCAGCTGGTATACAATATATTATGGTATTTAACAAGCTGAAGAGACAATATGCCTTAAAATTACACCTAAAAAATTGAGTGTACCTATTAGACGTTGTATCAATTTTTTTTAGTTACTATTATTAACAATAGAAAATCTATATTATTTCCGACAAGATTCAGTTACAACAATTACTATATATTTTGTTGTTCTGCCTTGCTTTACCACAAATGTGCAAGTTAATGTAAAAATATGGTAAGTGTCCCATAAATATCGCACGTGATATCACATACATCGTGTTTGCAAGCTACTATGCTGCCATCTATGAGTTTATGTAGTTACATTGACGTTCTGGGGTTTTGCCAACATGTCTGAAATGTTTTGAGACTGTGATGAACGTTTTTTAGTCTCCAGTCAATCCAGAAAATAACCAGGTAAGTGTTTCTCAATAAACATTTCGGTTAGGTCACTTAAAAGTGCATTTTAAATAAGTATTCCAAATGTGTTATTATTTTCGAAAAAAGCTGATGTTTCGATGTTTCCGTTTTATGCATGTTGGTATTGAGCTGTGAGCTATGTGTTTTAAGTATCGCCAAATACTGTATAATGACAATACAGGACACTACGGCTGATTTCGTGTTACAAAACTATCAGCACCCCTAGCGGATAGTACTGATATTACGTCGTTCGAGAATGTAACACTAGCAATTGCTGGTGTTTAAGTGTGTATAATTAAGTTTGAGCTGTGTTTTTTACAATGAATGTTAGTGGTTGGGTGTGTGCAATCTATAATTGTTCGAATTATAACGTGCTAAATCTATCAAAGACATTTCATAGGTTTCCAAAGGATGGCGAAACGTGAATATGATTTGAAGCAGAAGACAAATTCAGAATCACTTTTAAGCCAATATAGTTCGCAGAAGATAATTTATTGTGTAATATTTACCATCATGTACTTATTTATAGATAAACTTCGTAAATGGATGGTTGAAATGCTTCACATAACTTGTCTTCCAGTGCATAAAAAAAAATGAAGGCATAAAAATTTTGCATTAATAATAAATGGTATAAGAAAACTGTTTTTCTATTTTCTTCTGTGTCCTTTTTTATTTTTAGTATGGCATAAATTGTCACATTTTTTCACATTTACAATTATTTTACTTGGTAAAGGCTTTTAATTATCTTCCCAAGACAAGTTTTCAAAGAGAAGTAGAAATAGCAGATTCAGCCCTATAATAGATTTATTCACGGAAGTAAGGGTTAGTCTCACCTTTCATCTGCACAATTTCTTAATTATGTACTAAGTATATCAGTTACATATTTTAAAATATTAGATTAATGAGACAGTTTTCATGTAGAGATCTAGCAAATTGAGTACTGTGCTACCATTTATACCTAGAACAATTATTTATAGGTAAGTAGAGATTGTAACTTAATATCCTCAGAAACAGCTTTCAGTATATTCCTATATCTACCCTTGAAATAGTAGTTTAACGACGGTTTTAATGTAGTACTTTAAATTATGGTTATGGGTAAGAGAAATTTGCAGAATTATTTATGCTGAATTCATTTAGGTTTCAAGCTGATTGTTGATACAAATTCTATTTATAACTATATAATCAGAAAATTTTCACTGTTTTGTCATGTACAAGTTATTATATTCATCTATAATAATAAACCAATTGTCTAAAATAGGAATATGCAGGTAAATATACAATTCAAATTACTCGCACAGTTGTCAGTGCTTCACGCGAGGTGGCGCTAGTGTACTTGTCACAAATTTCGCCAATGCTAAAGCATAGGAGTGTCTCGTATTGTCATTATATAGTATTTGGTATCGCCTATAACATCTAGATCCTAATATCGCACTTGGGCGATATGTGGAGCACCTATTTTCATTCAGCTACTTATCAACCTCACAGTTTTTACAATCTTATTTTCTTAAATTGGTTTTCATTCTGTTAAATTCGTCGATTTTTGTAGTTGTAAGGTTAGTACATAAGATACCAAGGGAATAGAAGAAGCGGCAGACGCAAAGCCTTGAGGCTGCAGGTACGACTGTTCAGAACAAAGAAATGGCAAAGCTGAGAGAACCAAATCCGTTTTTCTTTTTATAATACCATGATCAACGATTCGAGACTACATTAAAAAGGTGCAAAAGAAGAAAACGAAGAAGAGACTTGGATAGAAACCCATGCTGACGCATAATTTGGAACAAGAACTGGTTGAGTACTGCCTGTAAATAGAAAAGTTTTTTTGGTTTGGCTCGGAACGACTTAAAGCAAATGACCCCTAATTGCCTTAGGGAACAATCTTTCACATGCATTTTTTAAAACAACTAGCATTGCAGGTCGAAAGTGGGTGAACCTATTAAGCTATACTTCCCCGTTGGCAATGAGAACGCCACTGTCATGTTTTGTGGAGCCAGAAGCGTAGGGTACACTGAAAACGACGTGAAATCTTTTTTCAATGTTGTTGAAGCAGAACTTGGCAAAATCAAGTTCAACTCTGGCAGAACTTTCAATGTAGATTTGTTCTATAAGTGAACGAAACATTGTCAGAGTTCACCAGGTAACAGCAGCTGAATTTTATCTGCTGACTACCGATGCATTTCAGCCGTTGAAGACTGATGAACGCACTGTTTACGTCAAGCAGCATTTTGTAGCGTTTGTCTGCCATTCTGCTTTGTTAAATCCGAAACTCACCGGGACTGGTGAACGCATAAGTTGACACAAAAATTCAACTGTTGACAGCTGGTGAACTCTGCCATTTTCTTTTTTTGTCAGACCTACAGCAGAAGATCTGGTTGTATTAATCGTGAATTGGCCACTATTCTCACGAGCAATCTGGAAGTGTTCAGCTTTGCTCAAGAAACCCACATCATAAAGGTCTGCCTGCCACCTTCACAGTGCGCATAGGATGCAGCCACTAGATCTTGTTTTTATGAAGCCATTCGAAGTTTTTTACAATCAAGAAATCGACAAATGGCTTTCCAGTAATAGAGGCAGAGTTACATAGAATGAAGTCGCCGAATTCATGGGCAAGGCGTTCATAAGATCAGCAAGATGAGAAATGCTGTGAGTGGTTTTTCCGCCGATTGTATCTGGCCTTTTAATGACCCTGTATTTACTGAAGCTGATTTAATTGAAGTGAGCGCTAGCCGCTCAGAATGTGTATACGGGCATAATTAACCCCAAAATTCTTCCAGCTATCGTTGACAGTCAACTTCAGATAGCTGGTCAAGATGAACTCTCATCCGAGTCGCATCCCTTATCCGGCTCCGTCTTGATCCATGTAGGAATCTCACCCAAGGACATAAGAGCTTTACCAAAAGCGCAAGCACCGTCTCGCAAACGAAAAGTGGGAGAGCGTGGTATCAACTAGGCCCTCTTATAAGAAAAGTTGGAAGACTTTTATGTGGTTAAAGGCCAACAAAGTTTCTCCAAATTCTCATTGCGATTATAACATTATAATAAAATTATTTTTATGTCAATACAGAGAGTATTACTGTTTGTCAGTTATTTGGTGAGAAGAATCTATTATCATATTGTTATTCATTAATGCTCTCCCAAACAATAAACGCGAGATCATTTAATAGCTCACCTAGGGACATTGAATGCTTGAATTGTTGGCTACAATGACGAAAATCCGTTCGCATTTGTTTAGTTTGAAGTAGTTTGGACTAAAATTGAGGTTATAAAATTTAGAATTGCATCTTGCCATTTTGCATCTAAAAAAATAACAACAACCTGCAACTAGAGTTGCAGAACCAAGTAGGAGCTGCCGTGACAACATACTACTTGGTTCCGCAACTAGGTGGCGGCACGTGCTTCGTGTCTTACATTCTCACTTAGTGATGGAAGACTGGCTACTATAGCCGTATTACTTTATAGGTGTATTTTCGCTGCAATTAGTATGCCGTACTGACGAGCTCTAATTAGAGCGAAACCAGTCTACGGTTCTAATTGTGGTGAGAATGCATCTAGCCTTACATTAAAATACCATTAAAAGTTACACCAATTTCTAATAAATATTATTTAAAACACCAAAAGCAACCTAATTTCGCCTGGTGGGCGGTAATAAAAACAGATGTAGGCTATATTAAGAACCAGTCTTAAAAAGTTATTTTGGGAGTTTTTTTTTTAATTTTGCTGGTTGACTTAAACTGGCACAGGTTAAGAAGCGACTTGATCTCTGGAAACCAAAATAGTTCATAGTGATATTCATTCAGTTTCTAGTTTGATTTTCCAACCCGGGAGTTTGAGGTACAGAGAAATAGTTAGTGTAGGCAATATTTGGGACACTTATACCCTAATGATAATGTTTTATGCCTAATGATTATTATATCAATTAATGTTTTCTATCGCCAAAAATCTTTTACCTTTCAGCCATTGCTCCACTAACAATTGTCGTAGCAGTGGTTGCAAAAGACAACTGAAATATAAATGCTGAGTATATTGCTCCTCTCAACGGGTCTTTTAAATTAGGGTCAATGAAAAAATCTCCCAAAGCAATAAATCCATTATTTAACGGGCTTCTGCCAAATGATAGGGCAAAACCAAACATCCAGTATGTTAATCCTGACAAATATGTGATAATATAAGAAAGAAAATCATGTAATTTCTCTTACCTCCTAGAACAATATCTACAACATTTTTCATCATAATATTTACTTCATTCTTTATAGAAACACATCCGGATTCTAGCATACCAAAACCTGATGAAAAAAATAAAATTGTCCTTATTAACAAACTTTACATGTGTCCGTAGTCCCTAACAAGGGCGTACCCCGCGATTATAAATGTGAATCTTTTTAAAACTAGTCTTCCGGTATTGGTCTCATATAGGTTAGGACTATACAGACTAGCCTGCAATGACCTACCACGGGACGCGCTCGTCTGGTTCACGGACGTATTCGTCGGGGAGCGTGGGACGGGCAGGACTATACAGACTAGCCTGCAATGATAAATTGGAGGCCAAATCAAGCTGCAAGAGCCACTGCAAGATTCAGGAAATCGTGAAGGAGCCCATGCTTGAAATGAGGTCAGACTTCTCGAGGTCGCGAATCTGTACGGAAAATAAGTGGTAACCCCGACCGCGAG
Source organism: Tillus elongatus (assembly GCA_964006375.1). Taxonomy (NCBI): domain Eukaryota; kingdom Metazoa; phylum Arthropoda; class Insecta; order Coleoptera; family Cleridae; genus Tillus; species Tillus elongatus. The sequence goes on from OZ023264.1 coordinate 18,442,684, forward strand.
GCATGGCGGAGGGAGACGCCGGGTCTACCACGGGACGCGCTCGTCTGGTTCACGGACGGTCGGGGACCGTGGGACGGGCAGAACTATACAGACTAGCCTGCAATGATAAATTGAAGGCCAAATCAAGCTGCAAGAGCCACTTCAAGATTCAGGATATCGTGAAGGAGCCCATGCTTGAAATGAGGTCAGACTTCTCGAGGTCGCGAATCTGTGCGGAAAATTAATGGTAACTCCGATCGCGAGGCATGGCGGAGGGAGACGCCGGGCCTACCACGGGACGCGCTAGTCTGATTCACGGACGGATACGTCGGGGAGCGTGGGACGGGGGCAGGCGTTTATTCGGAAGAACCGAGGGTAAGTCACAGTATTTCCCTCGGGACTCATGCAACGGTCTTTCAGGCCGAAATGTACGCAATATTGCACTGCGTGTGAGTGAACAAGAGGAGGGGCTACACCAACAAGCAGATCCTCGTAGCCACAGACTGTCAGGTAGCCCTTAAGGCCCTAAGTAGCCCACGGGTAAATTCCAGGCTGGTTAGTGAATGCCGAGACGAGACGAGCTACCTGGTTGAGCAGAATGAGGTGACCCTCATCTGGGTCCCGGGTCACTCGGGGGTTAGAGACTATGAAGAAGGTGACAATCTCGCGAAGAGAGGATCAGCAGAACCATTTATGGGACCAGAACCGGTCCTGGGCGTATCAAAAGGCACGGCCAGGGGAACCATCAAATCCTGAGTTAGGGACCAGCATAAGGTATACTGGGCAGATTGTCCAGGGCTCAGACATGGGAAGATACTAATTGGGGAACCCAGTTCAAAGAGAGCTATGGAGCTGCTAAATCTTAGCAGAGGACAGCTCAGGAACATAACAGGACACATGACGATCAAGAAACACCTGCATAAAATGGGGCGGTTCAAGGGGGACCTGGCATGCAGATTCTGCGGAGAGGGGGAGGAATCAGCCCAGCACATCTTGTGCGAGTGTAAAGCTCTGGACCACAAAAGACAACTGATCTACGGTCAGCCTAGACCGGAGACAGAGCAATATAAAACTTCACCCTATCAGAAGACGGCTAAGGGTGACTGGAATGCTAAGTGTGCACAGACCTAATGCTGGCCGTAATTCTAACGTCAGCCGTCTTCGTGAAGAAAAGCAAGTATTGGATGTCGTAAGTGAGAATCCCAGCATTAGTACGAGGCTGTTGGAGCACCAAATTGAAATTGCAAAAACAGCAGTCAATCATATACTGAAGCAACAGCTACTGCACTCATGGTATTTAAAAGCTCTGGACCGCAAAAGACAACTGATCTACGGTCAGTCTAGACCGGAGACAGAGCAATATAAAACTTCACCCTACCAATCGCTGTGCAGACTAGTTCAAGGCACAGTGATTTTGGAATGGGTGGAGTAAGACTAAGGGTATGCACAATAAGCCAAAGGCTGCGGTGCTATCGAAGCAGCAAAGACGCGGACGAGCCTTAAGGGAAAAATGGTTTCATATAGGGTGACTCACGGTTGATGGTAGGTTAGACGTTCACGGAGAATGGGACGGAGGATTATTTTAAAAATTTGTTTTCTTGGCTAAGTCAAGATTGGAACCTGTCATGAGCACTGATAAGTTCACTTTGAGAACCCAAATCCCCACAATACATATTTTTAAAGACCTGACGATCGTTTCACCAACAAAGGTAGCGTCATCAGAGGATGAAAAATTTTTCGTGGTAAACCTGCCGTATCACAAATTTTGATATATGCCAAAAACGAGAGTTGCAAAACAATTGACAACCCATAAACGTGGAACAATATAAATTATTTGCCCTGATAAACATGCATTATAATTTGATGGAAAATGCAAAAATGCAGTAAGACAGGTGTTCTATTAAGAAACAGAAAAATTTTATCACCAAAGACATATGGGCCACCTGTAATTATCAAAATAATTTTAAAAGATGCAGTTCAAGCCACCCTATAATTAACGTATATAATTTTGTTCTCCTATCTTGTATAATAACGGATATATTGAGCTTTGCCGTAGAAATGCGCTAGCCTGTATATTACGTGTAAACAGACAAAAACTTAAACTGGTTCCGGATGTAGGTTCTTAGAGGGCCTAGTTCACGCTCATTTGAAAAAATCTTTTCAAAATTGTTAGGTATCAGTCTCCTCAAAAGCAATTTTTTTCTACGAAAATTCGCTAAACTTTATAGACTATTAAACTGTAGACTCTATAACTGAAACTACTTCTAAAGCACCAGAGAAAGGGTCTATTAGAAATGAATATTCTTAAAATATTTAACTAAAATGAAGAACAATGATGGTTGAGGCTGAAACTTAAGGCTTTACGACATTTCTTCTACATAATCCGTATTCGTTTGAGGTTATTTCTCTAGAATACTACATACAGACTTGAAGACTACTTCTCTGGCTTCACTGTTGGGTTTCTGTAGGTGAAGGGCAGGTCCCGGATGTGGGTTCTTAGGGGGCCTAGTTCACGCTCATTTAAAAAAATCTTTTCAAAATTGTTAACTTGCAGGCCCCTCAAAGGCGAATTTTTTCTAGAAAATTCGCTAAACTTTATAGACTATTAAACCGTAGACTCTATAACTGAAACTACTTCTAAAGCACCAGAGAAAGGGTCTATTTGAAATGAATATTCTACAAATATTTAACTAAAATGAAGAACAATGATGGTTGAGGCTGAAACTTAAGGCTTTACGACATTTCTTCTACATAATCCGTATTCATTTGAGGTTATTTCTCTAGAATACTACATACAGACTTGAAGACTACTTCTCTGGCTTCACTGTTGGGTTTCTGTAGGTGAAGGGCGTAACCAGCGCGTAAGCCAACTGGAGCAAGAGGCCCTTATGAATTCTAGATGTTCTAAGATGTTCTTCAACGTTTCTGTGACTAGTTTCGCTGCTTGACAGCATTCTGAGACAGATAAAAATTGAATTAGTACGAAATCACGACAACTACAAATAAAGATCTGTTGGTATGTTATATGATGTTTTGATCAAAAAATTCATCAAATTGAAAATAAAATGAAACGCAGATGACGGATGAGGCTTTCAAAATGTCTACGTGATGTATGTCAATATTTAACATAAAAATAGGACTAGCCTATAATAACTATGATAACAGTTACAAAAATAAAATAACTAAACAGTACAACGAAAGTATCGACATACATCTACTCATTATCTTATTACAACTTTTTTGAAAGAAGAGTTCAATTTATTTTCTTTGACTTATTTCATTAGAAAAAAGAATATCCAAGAAAAGGGAATTTATTAAATCAGTTTGCTCATTTAAAACAAGATAGCTATTGTCGTGTGTATGCTTGTTGACTTCCAAAGCTTCAAAAAAGTCTAGTTGACGTTTGTCATTACAAAAATGTTGTGGTTGTATGCGGTTATTTACTGTATGTCTATGTTCGGTATCAATAATATGTTTTGCAAATGTAGATTTATCAGCGTGGTTATTTCTAAATGCAGAAATATGTTTTTCGTAACGGGTGTTAAAATTTCTAGAAGTTTGACCTATGTAGATTGCATTAAACTCCAGCTTTTGTCAAGAAACAAGATTTTTCTTTCGCGTTAAATACCAAATCACGCGTCGTGTTGTAAGATTTTAAAGCTACCTTTGTCTTTGTACAGGTATTTAAAATTTTTGAAATGTTTTCTGAAATAGTACCAAAATAAGTTATCGAAACGTACCTGTTGTCTTTTTTGTCTCTAATATTTGGATAAATTAAATTAATCACTAATTTGTATTCTTTCTCTCAATCATTTTATCTGTTATTTTAACAGAGTAGCCATTATTAAATGCTGTTTGCTTAATTATTGAAATTTCTTTTTCAAAATTGTTTTGTGACATAGGTATTGAAAATGCACGATGTAATCATAGAATGGTAGGCTGACAGATTTTGTGAAAAAGGGTGACATGAATCATATGGTATTGTTGTGTCAGTGTAAGTTGGTTTCCTATATATTATTTATTAATTAAGCAAACAGCATTTAATAATGGCTACTCTCTTAAAATAATAGATAAAAGGATCGAGAGAAAACAATACAAATTAGTGATTAATTTAATTTATCCAAATATTAGAGACAAAAAAGACAACAGGTACATTTGGATAACTTATTTTGGTACCATTTTAGAAAACATTTCAAAAATTTTAAATACCTGTACAAATACAAAGGTAGCTTTTAAATCTTACAACACGACGTATGATTTGCTATTTAACGTGAAAGAAAAATCCTGTTTCTTGACAAAAGCTGGAGTTTATAAGTTAACTTGTACACATTGTAATGCAATCTACATAGGTCAAACTTCTAGAAATTTTAACACCCGATACAAAGAACATATTTCTGCATTTAGAAATAACCACACTGATAAATCTACATTTGCAAAACATATTATTGATACCGAACATAGACCTACAGTAAAACACCGCATACAACCACAACATTTTTGTAATGACAAACATAAACTAGACTTTTTGGAAGCTTTGGAAGTCAAAAAGCACACACAAAACAATAACTACCTTGTTTTAAATGAGCAAACTGATTTAATGGATTCCCCTTTCTTGGATATTCTTCTTTCTAATTAAATAAGTCAAAGAAAATAAATTGAACTATTCTTTCAAAAAAGTTGTAATAAGATATTGAGTTGAAATATGTTGATACTTTCGTTGCATAGAGACTGCTTTATTACTGTTATTGTTTAGTTATTTTATTGTTGTAACTGTTATTATAGGCTAGTCCTATTTTTATGTTAAATATTGACATACATCATGTAGACATTTTGAAAGCCTCATCCGTCATCTGTGTTTCATTTTATTTTCAATTTGATGAATTTTTTTATCAAAACATCATAACATAACATAGCAACAGATCTTTATTTGTAGTTGTCATGATTTCGTACTAATTCAATTTTTATCTGTCTGAGAATTCTGTCAAGCAGCGAAACTAGTCACAGAAACGTTGAAGAACATCTTAGAACATCTAGAATTCATAAGGGCCTCTTGCTCCAGTTAGCTTACGCGCTGGTTACGCCCTTCACCTACAGAAACCCAACAGTAAAGCCAGAGAAGTATAGTCTTCAAGTCTGTATCTAGTATGGACCAGTTTCACCAACTAAGGGCAACAACAATCAATTAATTTCTCTAGAAGTTGAAAATTTGATGACGCTAACATCGTTAGCGAAACAATCGTCGGGTCTATAAAAATGTGTTGTGATGGTTTGAATTTCTCAATGTGTACTTATATGAATGTTCATCATAGGTTCCAATTTTCACTTAGTATGTATCTATATGTTTGTTTCATTATATTTTGCCTGAAATATTTATTGTGAAAATATAGCCGTTTTACACCTCACCTGTTTGCATAGTAAAAATCATAAAAGAACTGGTTATTATCCAATTGGTATCTTCTATGTTGATATTGTAAAGCCATGGTATCCTATCTGTTTGGTTACCATCAAGAGTCATGTTAGACATATTGTCTGTAATATTTTCCATATTGTAAGGTGAAGAAATGTTTATATATAAACTAAACTCCACATATAAGAACTCAAGTCCACCAACACAACTTCAAGAATAAGTTTCAGTTTGTAAACACTTTAATATTTCACATGTTTTGATCTAACAACAAATATTTTATTCATGCACGTGACCTTATTTATTTTTTAAAACTCAAATCAATCTAATTAGCTGTAAATTATGTAAGGTTTTTGTTGGTAACTAGCATGACAATTTAATAAAAACCTCTTTTTTGTTTGAAAATGGTATATAACTTCTTCAGTTGCAGTTTATATACTAACTTTACAAAAAATGTTTGTCGACCAATGGCAATGAAATTTTCTATATTTCTAGATAAAAAGTGATAACAATATGGACAAAAAATTTTAACAGGTATACACTTTTTAAATATTGTTTTATCAAAAAGAGTTGTGGGTGCAGAGTTTGTGTGGTGTGGTATTATTACTATTATTATTACCCTGTTGATTTTGTATTATATAGCTTTAAATTTGATAGAGGTCAGTTTGGATTTAAAAAAATTCTGGACGCAGCAAGTATGTTATTGTAGTGAATTTTCATAAAAACGTTTTTAGTGGCAAATATGTCTTTTTTAAAATAAAACGCGAGGAATTTGGTATAACCTATATACAAGGTGAACCTCCAGGAAATGCATCGATTAATTATTGGAAAACCATTAAAATTTAGTACCATACTAATGCAATTGGAGGGGTCTAGGAGTCGCAGGCCAAAGGACTCCAGGGGGCAAGCTGAGGAAGTGTAAACAACAACATAAGCTTTCGATGAAGCTTTTCCCAAGACTGTCATGCACGGTGAAGATCCACAGCCTGCACGAGGTGGGGTGACCCTGCTGATAACTAAACATGATGGATCTAGACAAGGAGGTCGAAATAAACTACCCCAATCTACGGCGTCACGTGATCCTTGCCTAGGGATGGATGGCACCAGGGTGATGGTGTCGTGAACGGAACCTCTGGAGTACCGGGCAACCCTCCAGAGTAACCCACCTTGCACCACACAGGGCGTTCTGATGGTGTGGACAGTATTTTCCCCCATTCTCGTGGGAACAACATGAAGATTATAAATATATATGGAACCAAAACCAATGAGGCTCGAGGAGTGGCTCCGGCTACAGACTCGTGCCTTGAGTCTATTCCGGAAACGGAGATGAGCCAGGGAGCGGCAGTGTCCGCCGACTCTGGAGGTCTCACAACCGACGGAGATACGTGGGATCGGGGGGGTAGCTTCGGCCACAGACTTGTCCCCGAGACCCAAGCTGGAGGCTGAGTCCCACCAGAGGGTGGCGAGGCCCGCTGACTCTGGGGGACCCTCCACCAGTGATGACCCTACTGTAGTGGTAGAGGGATTGCCCCGGCAGTCCAAGCGTCTTTCCGGGGCGCAAAGAAAGAAGCTCCGGAGGGCGCAGAAAATGGCTACCGGAACGTGGACGGTCGAGAAACCTGTAAAGGCGCAAAAGGGGAGTACTAATCAGAAGAGTATGCGCTCGAACTCTAGCACGCCTACTACAGACAGACGTCCCAAAAGAGCCAGGGCACCTGTAAAAGCGCAAGAAGAGAGTGCGAGTCAGAAGACGCCGCGCTCGGGCTCTAGCACACTTACTACAGACAGACGTCCTAAAAGGACCAGGGCTGGAACACCGGCGCAGACTGGCTCGTATAGGGAGGATGCGGAGGGCCTGCGATGGCGGTGATTGACAGACGCCATCCTGAGGTCATGCTAGACCAGGGGAAGGCAGACCTGATCTAGGCTGAGGTGGTAGCTGCGGTGGACTCACTTCAGGAAGGGTAGAGCCCGCCTCAGTTCCACCGGGCGCGCCTGGCGGCGGACATCCTCTGTATAATCTGTGCCGGCTCGCAGTCGCGGGACTGGCTGCGGAAAACGATCGGGGGCCTCGGTCAGATTTGGGAGGCAGCAGACTTGACAGCCGTCGAGCCCAAGGAGCTCCCAATGAGACGCAAGGCCCTCGTACGTATCCCTGACACCGTCCCGTAGGAGACGGTGCCAGTAAACTGAAGATCCAGAACCCTGAACTGGGGACACAACACTGGTCGGTTCTAAGTAGGAAGGCAGAGGAGAAAGGACAGACTTTCGCCTTCTCGATCGACTAGGCGTCTTACAGAGCACTTGAAGGAACCTCCTTCAAGGCATTCTGGGGCCTGGGAAGGGTTAGCTTCTGCTTACTGGGGAAGCAAATAGGGGTTAATGGGACTTAGGTTCCTTCAGATCAAGCTCCAACACATTAGGGCAGCCACGGCCGGACTACTGATGGCTCTGAGGAACACGGATGTGGCCCTCATCCAGGAACCGTACTCCTATAATGGAGAGATCAAGGGACTCGGCGAAGCTGCTGGAAAGCTCATCTACAGCAGATCCAGCGAGAACCTGAGGGCCTGCATTGCTGTCTGGGAAGGGATAGAGTTTCTACCTTTACTGAATTTCTGTTCCAGGGACCTGGCAACAATCAAAATCCGATGTGAAGGAGCGGATGGGCCGAGGGACATTACTGTTGGGTCAGCCTATCTGCCAGGGGACAGCACGGACCCTCCTCCACCCAAGGAATTGGAGCAGCTGATGGTGGGTAGCAGAGCAGGAGAATGGCAGACCATCATCGGCATGGATGCGAACGCGCACCATGAGTTGTGGGGAAGCTCGGACACAAACTCTAGAGATAAGTCACTTTTACAATTCTTTATGAAATTTAATTTAGACATATTGAATAGAGGTAATAAACCGACTTTCGCCACAACACAGCCTAAGGAAGTTTTAGATCTAACAGTTTCCACCCAGTTTCTGGGTGACTTTGTTAAGAACTGGGCTGTGTCTGGGAAAGTGAGTATCTCAGACCATAGATACATCCGGTTTGAAATCGCCAAAGTCGAAAGACAAACGGTATGGTACCGGACTGGGAAGCCTGCAGCGTAGACTTAGCAGTGGAGCTGCGGGGGATTAAGAACACCAAAGACAATTCAATAGACCTCGAGATTGAGGCAGCCCAAGTGCGAGACGCAATCACGTCGGCCTAAAACGCCAACTGCCCCCTAAAAATGAGGTTGTCCACCAGGAACCTGCCGTGGTGGAACGAGGACCTCAGGCAAAGGAGGACGCAGGTTCGTAAGCTGTTTAACGTGGCCAAACGGTCGGGAACATGGGATGAATATAGACAGGCCCTAACGACCTATAACAAAAGACTGAGGGAAGCCAAGAAGGAGTCGTGGAGGAAGCACTGTGAGGAAGTGGAAAACACGTCCGAGAGTGCCCGACTACACAAGATCCTGTCCAAGGGCCCTCAAACTAACATAGGCTCCCTTAGAACATCCACGGGAGGTTTTACAAACTCGGGGGAGGAAACTATGAAAATTTTACTTTAGACACACTTCCCCGGCTGTAACATAATAAACCAATCACCTCCGGACTGGGAACACTCAGAAATAAAGACGCCTTATAGGCGGGCTTCTAGAGTAGACTGGACAGTCGCTAAAGAGGTGGTTACCTGGAGCAAAATCAGATGGGCCATTAACAGCTTTAAGCCATACAAATCTCCGGGATTTGATGGAATAATGCCCATCATGCTCCATCACGGGATAGAAATACTGGCGCCGGTGCTTACCCTCATTATGAGGGCCAGCCTGGCTCTGGGGTACATTCCAAGGACATGGAGACTGGCCAGGGTTGTATTCATTCCTAAACATGGGCGACCAACAGACCAGGCAAAGTCCCTGGAGGTCAACAAGTCTCATATCCTTCTTGCTAAAAACAGTAGAAAAACTGCTTGACCGGCACATTAGGGGCGGTGTACTGGAAGCATATCCCCTACACTGCGGAAAATATGCATACAGAGCAGGATTCTCAACAGAAACAGCACTGCACCAACTGGTGCTGAAACTGGAGAACCGGGAGGTGGCGCTGGGGGCCTTCCTAGACATAGAGGGGGCCTTCAGCAACACCTCATTCGGATCGATTCTTGCAGCTCTCCGGGAGCGTGGAATAGAGACCTGCCGCAGGTGGATCGGTTCCATGCTCAGGGACAGGGCGGTGTTCACCTCACTCGCGGGAGGGACTCTGCTGGCGGGGGTCGCGGCGTGGTGTCCACAGGGGAGCGTTCTGTCTCCCTTGCTCTGGTGCCTAGTCGTGGACAGCCTGCTGGGGAGGCTCTCGGGTGGGGGGTATGAAGTACAGGGCTATGTGGACAATTGTCATCATAGTCCGAGGAAAGGTCACACAGTCAGTGTGGAAGCACATGCAGACTGCACTGAAAGTGATGGAAGGGTGGACGGTTGGTCAAGGGCTCGGGGTGAGCCCCGAGAAAGAAACCGTCGTGCCGTTTACGAGGATGAGGAAGTGTGACAGCCACAGAACACACACTCTATACGGTAGGTAAAATATCTTGGGGTCATATTGGACTCTAAGCTTAACTGGAATGGTCACATTGGAAAAATACTGCGTAAGGCAGTCATGACCTTAGCCGTCACTAGGTGGCTATATGGAAAAACGTGGGGACTAAGACCTAGTATGGCCCACTGGCTGTACACAAGGGTGGTCAGACCATCGTTAACATATGCGGCACTGGTCTGGTGGCCTAAGATGACACAATCCAGTGCCAAACAATGCTAACCATGCGTTAGTGTATACATATACATAAGCTCGACCTCCTGCTTCTGGAAGAAAGGGAAAGGAGGCTCTAATTAGTGAGCATTGCGTAATTACTACCCTTTACAAGTTCCGATCTCAGTTGTCACTTTGATGCTAGTTGGGCATGATAGGACTCATCTAGAGAGGCTTTTCTGTGTTAAGCAATGTCTCCTTTTCTAGTAATAAAATATTATATCTGTAATAAAATGTGAAAATGTATGTTTTTTTTTTCTCCCTCGGGGCTCGTCCGCGATAGCACTGCAACCTTTGGCTTATTGTGCATGCCCTTAGTCTTTTTACTCCACCCATTCCAAAATCACTGTGCCTTGAACTAGTCTGCACAGCGATTGGTAGGGTGAAGTTTTATATTGCTCTGTCTCCGGTCTAGACTGACCGTAGATCAGTTGTCTTTTGCGGTCCAGAGCTTTACACTCACACAAGATGTGCTGGGCTGATTCCTCCCCCTCGCCGCAGAGTCTGCATGCGAGGTCCCCTTCGAACCGCCCCATTTTATATGCAGGTGTTTCTTGGCGGCCATGTGTCCTGTCAAGAGACCTGTTTTGTTTCCGAGCTGTCCTCTGCTAAGATTTAGTATCTCCACAGCTCTCTTTGAACTGGGTTCGTCAATTATTGACTTCCCATGTCTGAGTCCTGGACAGTCTGCCCAGTACACCTTGTGTTAGTTTCTGACCCAGGACGTAATAGCTCCCCTGGCAGTGCTCTTTGTCACGCCCAGAGCCGGTTCTGGTCCCATAAATGGTTCTCTGCTAACCCTCTCTTTATGAGACTGTCAGCTTCTTCATTGCCTTTCACCCCCGAGTGACCCGGCACCCAGATGACGGTGACCTCATTCTGCCAATCCAGGTCGCTCGTCTGCTCGGCACTCTCACCATCCAGGAATTTACCCAGGGGCTACTTAGGGCCTTAAGGGCTGTCTGTGGTTATGAGGATCCGCTTGTTGGTGTAGCCCCTCCTCTTGTTCTCCCGCACACGGTGCAGGATGGTGTACATTTCGGCCTGAAAGACTGTTGCATGGGCTCCGAGGGAAATGCTATGGCTTACCCTCGGTCCTTCCGAATAAACATCTGCCCCCGTCCCACGCTCCCCACCGGATCCATCCGTGAACCAGACGAATATGTCCCGTGGTATGCCCAGCGTCTGTCTCCTCCCGCCATGCTTCACGGTCAGGGATTTCCACTGTAAAGTTGTTTTCCCTGCAGATTGCTGGCTCGCGAAGTCTGACCTCATTTCAAGCATCAATCTCCTGAATTTTGCAGTGGCCCCTGAAGCCTGGATTGATCTTCAGTTTATCATTGCAGGCTAGTCTGTATAGTCCTATTAACTATGTGCAGGGGGCCACATCCAGCAATACTTCCATGGCGGCTGTTGGGGTTGAAGTCATCATCCCTGTGATGCCTAGGCAAGCCATCCTTTGGATCTTGCATAGTTTTTGTTTGGCACCGGATTGTGTCACCTTGGGCTACCAGACCAGTAGCGTGTATGTTAACGATGGTCTGACCACCCTTGTGTACAGCTAGTGGGCTATACTAGGTCTTAGGTCTTAGTCTAGTATGTAGGTTACATAAAATAATAATATACTGATCTATCTAAGGCCTTCGATTGTCTAAATCATTCTGTTCTGATTGACAGGATGAGGGGTATCAGATTCTCCGAGGACTTGCTTGGCTTGTTCAGATCTTACCTGAATGGAAGGAGGCAATTTGTTGCAGTTGGGGTCTTCAAGTCTGACACCTATTACATAGCTTCAGGAGTGCTGCAGGGTTCCATACTCGGTCCATTGCTGTTTAATATATTTATCGACCCAGTTAAACATGTTTTGCATGTTCCTTTTTTAATGTATGCAGATGATATTAAGATTTTCGGAAATATTTCGAGTGTTTGTGACTGTTTTCAGCTCCAGAACAGTCTTCAGATCCTTGCTGAATGGTGTTGTCGTAGTGGCCTTTCTGTGAATGTTTCCAAGTGTTGTGTGATGTCCTTTACTCGAAATAAGCACGCAATCACTTTCGGGTACAATATAAGAGGGCTTCCACTTGATCGCCCCGGGACAGTCAGGGACCTTGGAATTGTTTTTGATGGTACTCTATCTTTTAAACCACACTATGAGCAGACTGTCAGTTCTGCTTACAAAACTCTTGGGTTTCTGATAAGAAACAGCAAAAATTTCTCACAGACTGACACCCTCCTGCTGCTCTTTCATTGTTTGGTTAGGTCCCGACTTGAATATGGCTCAGTTGTGTGGGCTCCTACTTATGAGATACATGTGGCAAGTCTAGAATCAGTGCAAAGGCTTTTTCTCAAATTTCTTAGCTTTCGTGAGGATGGTCGATATCCTTCTATTGGTTTTCCTCAGGAAGGTTTACTTCTTCACTTTGGTCTGCAGAGTCTTGTCGATGCGCAGGCAGTGCAGTTTCGTTACATTTTTATACGAACTGCTTCAGCAACTTAATTTCAATGTGCCGTGTGTTGCAGCACGTTTTCCAGGCACATTCTATCTCCCGACTGCTCGTACGCGATTGCTGCTATCGTCTCAAATTTACCAGATGTGCAATGATTACTCTGTACTGCAAAACCGCCTAAGTATCTTCTCTAGAGGTGTGCGAAGCTTCGAAATTCCGAACCGAACCCGAACTCGAACCGAACCTTCGGTTCGAAAATATGTTCGCACTAGCGATGTTGAAATAGTTCGAAGTTCGAAATATGTTATTCTTCAAAATGGTTCGAAGTTCGTTGCTCAAAAATACTTCGAAATTTAACTTTACAGGCATTGAATGTTACCAAAAGTAGCGAAGTTGCGGCCTCTTTAACGCGGTAGCGGCGCTTTAAACTCATTGAGTCGATAGCGTACTTTCAGGAGATTTCACTCATGCATATTTTTGAAAGTAGATGTGACACATTGAGACACGACGAAGCCCTTTAGCAGTCACAGAATTACTTTTCTTGTATATCCTAGCCTCCCATCACCTATTTCAGTAACATTATGATGGTAGTGTTCAAAGGCGATCGGTAACGTAAATGTTCAGAATTTGAGGATAATTACAGATTGCCTTTGGAAAACACTGGTTTCAACATTCTTTATTACACAGTGAGCCAAAACAGTTAAATATTCACAATCAGGAGACAGTTCAAACTTGTAAGTGGTTATTTTATACCTATCATGCTCACTTTGAACCCTCCCAATCTGTTTGCTAAAACTGCCTAGCCAATACCAAACAACAACATATTTATAATTGAGCTTATCTATAGATCTAGAAATCGTAAAAAGTTTCAAATATTTTGTGTTTTTGATTTAACGTTGCCCCATCTCCACAACGATCAGAACCGGAAGGCATTTTCACCCAATCAACCTGCAAATTTATTGAATCCTTCCTTTTTGTAAAAAGAGTTGGAATCTTTTACATATCAAATATTGTATGTTACAATATTCCAAAATTTTGTATTTAAGGAAATGATATATGAGCACTGAAGAATTTTTGGTAGTTCGATGTTCGATTTTGAATTTCTAAGAAGTTCGAAGTTCGACTGTGAACCTTAGACATACTATTTCAGAGGTTCGAAGTTCGAAGCAACATATTTGCTTGGGTTCGTTCATAGTTCGGTTCGAACAAAACATGGGTTCGCACACCTCTAATCTTCTCATCTAATATATCAGAGATAAAAATGTTTTTCAAAGCGATCTAATTTATGACTCTCTTTTGTGTAGTTTGTTTGATTATTGTTTGTTATTATGTTTTGTGTATCGGCCCATCCTTAGTTTGGCTTTAAGCTGTTGGATGGTGTATGAATAAATAAATAAATAAAATAAAACTACACAATTATGAAAAATGGCACATAGTATATTATGTACGTATTGTATATTACATATAGTTGATAATCATTTTTAAGTCATAATCTAGCTGTATATCCTAACCTTAACTTTCTCATCACGCAATATTATTTTCATATATACTTTTTTTTATATATATATACTTAAAAACACATCCGCTTTTTTTGAACGTTTATACATGTCAAAAGATTTAAGCTTTACAAATTTGTCTAATCATCCAATAGCAAGCCTCTAAAAATTATGTATGAATTAGTAACTACAAAAATATATCATATAAAATGTTTAAACAACTTACATAATTCGTAGACAACAATTACATAATTTTCAGAGCTCGACTGCTGAAATGTCATTATATTTGCACCAATACTGAAAATTACAGTATTCCAATAAACAAAGTTAAGAGACAATCTAAAATTCGAACCCTTCTTAAAATTATTATTTTAACGATTTCTTAACTAGAGAAAGTTAAAAATTTAAAGCAAGCCACTTTAAACCACTGGCTGCATGTCAGGTTACATTTTTTCAGTCAAAGCTTTAAATTTAGCTGCTTCAAGTAGCCACAGATATAAAACCACATAAAAACCTGCCAGATATATGCATAAGTAAAATTTATAAAATTACAGCAGTTCTAAAATTATAGAAACAAAAAATAAAAATATTGCACTAAAATTAGGTTGTAAATGGGACAATACTAATTACTTTAGGTAAAAATTTAGCTGACACAAATTCAGGTAAAGTAACAAGATATATATTAAAGCAGAAATAATTTATTTTTCCAAAACGGAAATAACCACAGAGGACCAAATCGAATTTTAGATTGTCCTGAAAATTTTAACTACAAGGATGTGTGACATTCGAAAATAAATCCAAAAGTCTTTACAAAATGGCTGCCAGATCAACAAATTCAATCATATTTTATTAATAGATCAAACATTAAAACATTTTTGCTGCCAGTTATATAAAATAAATGGGTGCCACTGGAATGAAAACCACTGGTTTTTTAACAAACACTGGGAGACTCGAAAATATACTATGTTGTAGATACTCGGATAAAAAAATACACTTACCTGACATTAAGTCAGGTTTACAATATACAACGAAATATAATTTCAGCTTGTCCATGTCAATATAATATCTAGGCAACAGTCACCGTTTAGAGATATTTGTATTAATTATGTTATTATTCAATTATATTGTTTCCGTTATGTAAATATTTTAAGTTGATTTTTATTTGATAAAACTATTTTAAATTATATATTTATCATTTATTTCATAAACATTTAGTATAAAAATTAAATACTGCAAATAACACCAAAATATTTGCATCAAAAATAAATATCAAAGTACTTAACGGCAGTTTAATTTACTCCCCCGGGATATGACTAAATTGGCCCATGAGGTCAGGTCATTAGGCGTCATTTGCAACGTGGCCTTTTTCTATAATCAATTGATTAAATTCGCAGAATCTCGAAATTAATTTAAGAATGCTGGGAATCAAAATTTTAATCCTGGATTCTACAAATTGAGTTTCCTACCAGACGACAGATGATGCTTTGACCCAAAATCTGTATTACCAATTTCCACTGGTATTTCTAAATAAATAATTATACTTTTAATGTAAATAAAATGCTTATATCAAGCTCTAATTTGATTTGTAGATTCACTTTCCAGTAAATCTACTTTGTTACGACTTATTTCATCTTAAAATAAGCCAGTTATTTTATTATAACAACTGTTTAGCCAGTTTGTGCCTTTTTGTAATCATGGAAATTGAACAATATGGTCGGTTATGTGGTACATTTTTTCAGAATGGGGATGGGCTGAAAAAGCATGTAGGAAAAACAAACAGCAGTTAAATCTGATTTATAAGAATCATGCACCATCAATGATCAGCGTTATATAAGGTGTTCAATTAATTTCAGCATGGCTCAACATCCATTTTTTAAGATAAACCAACAGGCTGCCCAATTTAGGCTACTACAAAGGGTATATTAACCTAATCCGTATCATACTAACAAACCACATGATGAAGAGCAGAGCGTGCCAATATTGTAGACATCTCAATAAAATACACACATTAAAAAGCTATGAGAGATCTAGCTGCATGTTTGCTGATAGCTGACAGTAAACACACTGGAGTAGCGATTTCAAAAGAATTCTTTAACAACAATTTGGGTGAGAATCTATTGTGTTTTGTACCATTAAATGACACTTGGGATTATTACCATACCAAAAGAAAAATCCAACAGGCTTTGCAAAGCACATAGGTTGAAATTTGCTGGGATTTAACTCGAAGTTATATCCCAAGGACTGATCTCGAACACCTACCAGATCTTCTTTGATGTATTGACAACCTTGTAAGTAATCTTTTTTTTTTTGGAAAGTGATAATATAGTTGAGTATTGTCCCGCGTAGGCTTGTATCTTGCATCGACTCACTGAACTTAATATTTCAGGGGTATATATTATAAAATGCAAAGGCGCCAATATGGATCTCTGAGGTATTCCAAAGAGGATAACTGTATAGGCTAAAAAACTATTATTAACACAATACGCATTTTTCTATCAGCCAAATATGATTCGACAAGCAACCTTAGAGACATAACCATAATATCCAAGTTTGACACAGAGTAATATCGTCTGCGGTTTCAACTGATGTATCATCTTACTTTCTGCAAAGTAGATTACTCCTGCCATGTGTCAAAGAAGGTGAACACAAAACCATTGTTTGGAAAATACATCGTTTTTTTTTTCCTCAGACATAATCTTCACAACTCTATTTTGAAAAAAAAAAGAACAATCATAGGACCATATATTGATGATTTACTAAATCAATTCAAAGTTAAACTGATGAAAACTTTTCTGTTTGATCAAGAAAATGTGCTCTTTCACAATGATAACCTGCTTACTTACATGTCTGCAATTGTCACAACGAAACTATCAGACTACACAGATTGTTACCTTATCCACCATGTTCACCAGATTTAATGCCGTGTGGTTTGCTGTTTCCAAATCTGAGAAACAGCTTGAACAAAAGCAGTTTACATTATCAGTGAACCTTATTCCCAAAGTGGAAACCTATTGTGCTTAGTTCATGGAATCCTGCCATTTGTATAACTCAAAAAAAATTGTTGAACGTTGCTGGTTAAAAAAATTTGAGGTCAAAAATTAAATCAAAAATATTTGTTTCCTAACAAGAGTACATTATCATACCACCTTCATACATGAAATGTTCTATTCTGTGGTGTGAATGTGGCACAGATGTACAATTAAAAATTCGCGCTCATTTGAAAAAATTTTGCAAAGTCTCACCATCGATACCTCTCTATTAGTGAATTTTTTTAAATAAAAATTCACTAAAAGGTAGGCTGCAGATCAATGGCAGAGTTCAGCAAGCACCAACAGTTGAATAGTTGTGTCAACCTATATATTCACCAGTCCCGCTGAATTTCTGCTGGAACTCGACTGTTGCCGATTGGTCAAAGTGAAATAACAAACATCACAAAATACGTGGAATCCTGCCATTTGGACAACTCAAAAAAAAATGTTGAACATTGTTGGTTCAAGTATATATATATATAAAAAAATTCGGGACGCAGCAAGTGGGTTAGGGTAGTGAATTTTCATTAAATGCTTCAAATTTAAATAACTCAATTTTCTATAAACCTATAAAGTTGAATTTTGGTATATAGTAAGCCCTTTCCCAAGGCACTTAAACATTCTCACCACTCAGCCCGTGGAACTGAGAAATTTAATTGCATCAATAAGTCTGGACAATCCACTTTACCATGAAACAAGTTACACAGGAACATCACAGATGCAACTTTTCTACGTGAATACAAACTGAGTATGCCAGCTTGCATCAACAATTGGCCATGATCGCATCCCCTCTGTAGGTAGGTACCAGATGCCCTATATACAAGGTGTTTTAAAAACTTACGCTGAACATCTTCCAGAGCACCAATATGAACACTATAAAAGGGATCAAAAACCAAGCTACAATATTCAAGCCTCGATCGAATGTAGGCAAAATACAGGATTTTCAAGCTATCAAAATTGGAAAATGATCTGCCACTCCTTATAATGAAACCCATCAACTTCAAATGGGATGCTGTAATTGTTTGAATATATCCAGTGAAACTTAAATGTTCATCATATAGAATGCCAAGATCCCTGTGCGTTTCAGTCCTAGCCAATGGTACACCACCCACTTTGTAAGGAAAAGCTACACGGCTGGTTTCTCTAGTGTATGTCATCACTTTGCACTTCGAGACATTTAATTCAAGTCTGTTCTCAACACACCACAGCTGTAAGTTGTCAAAGTCCACATGGAGTCTTGAACGGTTACCAATATCGTGAACAATGGAGTATAATTTGAGAACATCAGCAAATAATAGATGATTACCAGAAATTACAAGCTTATGTCGTTAATAAATAACAAAAAGAGGAGTGGGCCAAGATTGGAACCCTGTGAAACGCCGGAGCTAGCAGGGAAGGGTTCAGACTTAAATCCATTATAAAAACATATTCCATACAGTTAGTAAAGTAGGATCCAAAGAATGCTATCAGCCGTTGATCAAGGCCCGCCAAATGCAGCTTGTACAGAAGTGTTGAGTGGTCAACACAATCAAACGCTTTGAAGAAGTCTGTATAAATGACATCCACCTGACCCTATCCATCCAAAGCTTCACCTACATACTGTGTGAACAGGGATAAATTCGTCAGTGTTGAGCGCCCCTCCATAAACCCATGCTGGTATTGTGACAAGCGATACTTCACGGCAGGATAAATAAGACTATATACAACCGCCTCAAAAATAAATCTCTTGGCCACTAGTAGAGATAAAATTTAAAAAATTTGGTATCTTACTAAATTTGAGACGCCCCAATTCATTGCAATAAAAATAAATGGGGCATTCCATTTAAAATAACAAAGAAACTAGGTGCAGCGCAAAACTGGCAAATCTGGCAACAGTGCCAGACAGACTACCATAACCGCCTAGTTAATACTAGTGCTGGGAATTTATCCGTTTGTGTATTCAAATATTCGTTCCGAAAGCTTCACGACTATTCGAATTATTCGAGTATTCGTAGAGTATTTGAATATTCGTGGAGTATTCGAATATTCGTGGAGTATTCGAATATTCGTGGAGTATTCGAATATTTGTGGAGTATTCGAATATTCACACAGTAATAAACACTCCCCTAAGCCCATGAATGTGTCTCGTTATAATTTTTTGAATCTGCCTCTGTTTCCTAGAAAATTAGCTATTTAATTCTTAACTTTAAAATAATTCCGGAAATTTTTTATTGTTTATTTTAGAAAAATCGAATTTTTGTACACAATAGCTAGGATTCGTGTACCTTCCTTTTATTACCTGGGTGACATTGAAGGTGAGAGGACATTTGCCCCACCATCGAAGGCCTTCTACTGGTAAAATTTAACGGTTTTTGTGCTAGAGAAGAGCAGTTGAACACGTGATCGATAATGGGAGAAGAGCGAGCATACCGGCTGTAATGCCGCTGGCGCGCATGAAATTTTTATATCTTATCACTGACTGACGGGCGTTGTTCTACAGAACAGTTGACTGACTGTTTTTTTTAATGTTTAACAGATCAATATATACCCACAACAAACTTTCCAAGCTTTGTAAATAAATTGCACATTATTTATTTTTCATACACACATTCGAACTGACTGACCAGCTCTGTTCCCGTATGCAGCTGACTGACTGACATAACTTTTATTGTTATACAATATAGAATCTGTATAACAATTATCAGCTTTTGTACATTCATTTTATTACCCCGGTAAAAACGAAATTTTTGTTGGTAAGATTCGTTTGACTGACCAGAATATGTGTACGTGCACAGCATACCTAATTAATAGAGGTGTGTGAAGCTTTGAAATTTCGAACCGAACCCGAACTCGAACCGAACCTTCAGTTCGAAAATATGTTCGCACTAGCGATGTTGAAGTAGTTCGAAGTGCGAAATATGCAATTCTTCAAAATAGTTCGAACTTTGTTGGTCAAAAATACTTCGAAATTTAACTTTACAGACATTGAATGTTTGCCAAAGGTAGTGAAGTTTCGGCCCCTTTAACTCGATAGCGACGCTTTAAACTTGTTATTGGTCTCATTGAGTCGATAGCGTAATTTCAGGAGATTTTACTTGTGCATATTTTTGATAGTAGGTGGGACACATTGAGACACAACGGAGCCATTTAGCAATCACCGAAATATTTTTCATATATATCCTAGCCTCCAAGCACCTTTTTCAGTAACAACATTATGACCGCAGTGTTCGAAGGCAATCGGTAATGTAAATTTTCAGAATTTGAGGATAATTGCAGATTGCCTTTGGAAAACATTGGTTTCAACATGCTTTATTTCACAGTGAGCCAAAACAGTTAAATATTCACAATCAGCAGACAGTTCAAACTTGT
Organism: Tillus elongatus; assembly: GCA_964006375.1. Classification (NCBI taxonomy): domain Eukaryota; kingdom Metazoa; phylum Arthropoda; class Insecta; order Coleoptera; family Cleridae; genus Tillus; species Tillus elongatus. The sequence continues at coordinate 18,463,169 of OZ023264.1, forward strand.
AAGTGGTTATTTTTAACTGACTTCAAAAAATGAGGAGGGTCTGAATTCGACTGCATTTTTTTAAATCTGTGTTACCTCAGAACTTTTTTCTAGGTAAACCGATTGTGATGATTCGTTTTTTATTTGAAAGCTGGTGCTTCTCATGTGGTGCCACATAAATTTGATGAAGAACTGACCAGTAGTTTTTTGAGTTAGTCTTAATCTATTTTTTTTAAATTTTTATTCTTATATACCTATCATGCTCACTTTGAACACCCTCAATCTGTTTGCTAAAACTTCCTAGCCAATACCAAACAACAACATATTTATAAGTGAGCTTATCTATAGATCTAGAAATCTAAAAAAGTTTAAAATATTTTTTGTTTTTGTGGTTTTGATTTAACATTGACCCATCTCCACAAAGATCAGCACCGGAAGGCATTTTCACCCAATCAACCTGCAAATTTGTCGAACCCTTCCTTTTTGTAAAAAGAGTGGAAATCTTTTACATATCAAATATTGTATGTTACAATATTCCTAAATTTTGTATTTAAGGAAATGATATATAAACACTGAAGAATTTTGGGTAGTTGGATGTTCAATTTTGAATTTCTAATAAGTTCGAAGTTCGACTGTGAACCTTAGACATACTATTTCAGAGGTTTGAAGTTCGAGGCAACATATTTGCTTGGGTTCGTTCATAGTTCGGTTCGAACAAAACATGGGTTCGCACACCTCTACTAATTAACTATCAAAAAATCAGCTCTCGTAAATTCAGAGAATTTTTTCACCTCTGGCTCTCCGTCTATAATATATATATTCGAATATTCGAATACACTCTCGTTGAAATAATTCATATTCGAATACTCGAATATTCGAACTATTCGTATTCGATTCCCAGCCCTAGTTACTACCCAACAACAATATATATATATATATATATATATATATATATATATATATATATATATATATATATATATATATATATATATATATATATATATATATATATATATAAAACTGAATTTAGCTAGAGAATTAGAAATCTAAAAAGGAGGTTTTTCTTTGTATTTTTGATTCAACGTTCAGCCTAAAAAAAATTATCGAACCTTTGCTTCTTGTAAAAAGAATAGGAATCTTCTACGTACCAAATATTGTATGCTACATAACAACTAAATTTTGTATTTGAGGAAATGATACATAAATATTGATGATGAATTTTGATCAGTTCGGTGTTGAAATTTAAATTTTTCAGAAGTCCGGAGTTCGGCTACAAAGCTTACACACACGATTTCCGAAGTTCGAGACAACATATTGGCTGGGTTCTTTCATAGTTGGGTTCGAAGAAACCATGGGTTCTCGCACCTTTAATATTGCTGAAAAAAAAAAGGATATTTTTTTATATTATATCTATTAGGCCATTAACTAATTTTTTTCTGAATCTGGTATTTGATTCAGGATTAGTGACAATTACATGCACAAAATTGCAAAAAAAATACAAAAAACTTATGGTGGAAAGTTGTTTGTATTTTTGTGCATTATTTGTAATTTGATTTATTGTAATTATTGTTCAATAAACTGTTATTATTATTATATTATTATTATTATCTCACAATTGGCATCAACATGAACAAGCTGAAGTTGAACATTTAACAATGAAAACAATAATATAAATAAAAATTCACTAAAATACTAAATTAAACAATGTTACATGATTTCATCTAGAAAATAATTTTTACCTAAATAAAAGTTACACTAAAATATATAAACTTATAATTAGAAAATTGAACAAAGAATAAAATATGTTGGTACTGTTTGAACACTAAACTAATTTTTAAAGTTGCACAAGCTTAAGTAGAAAATTATTACTTAAAATACAGCTACTTCAACTTAAAAAAAAATAATAATATTTTAAAAACAGCTCAGTGAATAAACAAACCAATCAAAAAAATGGCAATCTCATATAAAATCCGACGACTTTTTTCAATGAAAATGTCATAAAATTCATATTGCAATTTTCAGTGTCGGGGAATAAGCCATCGACAAAACATTTATGTACAACTCGAAATAGATCTCCTGAAAATCTTGCAACCTTGAATGAAAAATAATTTAGGCAAAGTTTTCAGAAGACCTATTATCTTTTAAGTAAAAAATTTTCAGAATACTGGCGCATACGTTTTAAAATGACTTTCATTTACTCTTTTGAGGCAGCAAACTTTTCCTTTTTGGAACTATTAAATTACATAGGTATATTACAATATAATAAATATATGAAATGTTTAAAAAGGTAATAAACAACAAAATTATGCTATATATATCTAAAACATACAGGCTGTTTCAGAATTATATCCCTTCCTCCACGTAAAGTGTCAAATTATCACACCATCTACTGAAGAAAGCGCAATTGTGAATCACCAGAGAAAATAATCATTTAAATAAATATCATTTATTAAAACTTTTTCAATAACATACAAGCTGGGCCATCAAAAATGATACAACCAGGTTTTTAAGTATTTAAAAAATGCTTACACAGGTACGATTTTCTTTTTAAGAGAGAAATATTTTTGCGTGATTATCAAAGCTATATTATTCCCCTTAATTGGATAGCTACCCTTTACCCAGTAACGCAACATGCTATAGATAATCAAGAGTGTTTTGTCCTAAATGAGGACGATTTTGATTGCAGTCTACAAATCAAGTGATAAGACACAAGCTGTCAATTATAGAGATGTTTCAATTGAACCTGTAATACCGAAACTATTTGAATCTATCATTGCGGATGAGATTTCCAATACCTTGAAACACAGTATTGTTAGAGAGCAGCATGGTTTCTGTAGTGGAAGGTCAACGGTCACTAATCTCGCCATTTTTCAATCTTACGTGACGGATGCATTGGAGGCTCGAAAGTCTACAAATCAGGTGATAAGACACAAGTTGTCAATTGAACCTGTAATACCGAAACTATTTGAATCTATCATTGCGGATGAGATTTCCAATACCTTGAAACACAGTATTGTTGGAGAGCAGCATGGTTTCTGTAGTGGAAGGTCAACGGTCACTAATCTCGCCATTTTTCAATCTTACGTGACGGGTGCATTGGAGGCTGGAAAGTCTACAAATCAGGTGATAAGACACAAGTTGTCAATTGAACCTGTAATACCGAAACTATTTGAATCTATCATTGCGGATGAGATTTCCAATACCTTGAAACACAGTATTGTTGGAGAGCAGCATGGTTTCTGTAGTGGAAGGTCAACGGTCACTAATCTCGCCATTTTTCAATCTTACGTGACGGGTGCATTGGAGGCTGGAAAGTCTACAAATCAGGTGATAAGACACAAGTTGTCAATTGAACCTGTAATACCGAAACTATTTGAATCTATCATTGCGGATGAGATTTCCAATACCTTGAAACACAGTATTGTTGGAGAGCAGCATGGTTTCTGTAGTGGAAGGTCAACGGTGACTAATCTCGCCATTTTTCAATCTTACGTGACGATTGCACTGGAGGCTGGTCAACAAATTGATGTTATATACACTGATGTATCAAAGGCTTTTGACAGTGTATGTCATACCCTTCTTCTGCAAAAATTGTTTGCAATAGGCATCTGTGGTTGTTATCTTTCGTGGATTCGATCTTACCTGTCTGACAGAAAGCAATTTGTTAACATTGGTGGTGCTCTATCAGATGAGGTCCTCGTCTTGTCTGGGGTACCACAGGGATCACATATAGGTCCTGTTCTCTTCAATCTTTTTATTAATTATGTTGTGAGTTGTTTTGAGTCATCGAAATGTTTATTGTATGCAGATGATAAGTTTGTTTCTGAAGTTGTCCATGGTGTCAACACTTTGCAACATGATCTCGACAACTGAACTCGCTGGTGCAGTTCAAACTTGTTGTCGCTTAATGTGGGTAAATGTAAGGTTGTGAGCTATTTTAGGGGCCAGAATCGGATTGTTCATAGCTATACCATTTATAACACGGTGTTGGACGTTGTCACTTCAGTTGCAGATCTTGGTGTAATTTTCAAGAATGATTTGTCATTTAATCTGCATATTGATGCTGTGGTTGTGAAATCTTGCAGACTTTTGGGGTTTGTTAAAAGACACAATAAACATATGATTGACACAAGGGCAATCACTAATTTGTATACATCCTTGGTTCGAAGTAATATTTAGTATTGTTGTGTTTATAGTTTCCATCCTATGCTTGCCACATAATTAAAATGCTAATTTTTCTAATTGTGATATCTTTTATATTGCTATGTCTAGGATGAAAACTGTCTTAAGACAGTGATTTTGATACTTTGAGTTATTTTTATTATTTTTAAGTACCACTTGGAATTGTTTAATCCTGTAGATGCAAATTTAAATTGTATGAAACAGTAACGCAACTTGATAGAGATAATCAGAGTTTTTGGTCCAATATTTGCTTTTCGATTGTACTCATTTTTCCTTAATGGTAGTGTTAATCATCATGACTATTGTTACGGGTTAGATTGTAAGCTAAGAATCTTCCATGGAGTACACATACAGCACTGGTAGAAACTGAATGTTTGGGCTGGGATTTTTGATAGCCATCTGGTTGGTCCTTTCTTCTTACCGGGAAACTTGACTTGATTTAGAATTACTGCATAACAAGATTGATCCCACGCTGACAGATCACAGAAAATGGCAAAACCAAGGAGTTTTCATCAAAACTCCCTGGTATTCCAACAAGAGATGCTCCTCCACATTACGTCTAGACAGTATGACAGTAGCTTGATGAAGGATTTCCAAAGAGATGGATAGGAAGACAGGGCCACACCAAATCTCTCTCGAGATCCACAGATTCAGCACCACCGGACTTTTTATGCAAATATCTAAATGCCAAATCAACCCAACTCCGGCCACAAATTTGCATCATTTACACCAGCTTATTGAATGTCGTCTGATAACACCCAAAAGGCGTCAGAACGTGAGAAAACAATTTGAAAAAAAATTTGTTTGCATGGAGGCTGGTGGAAGCAACCGTCAACATTTTCTCAAATAATCTTTCAGGTGCTACGCAAACCCATGCTTTTTGCATCACACTTTTCAATAGTGATGGGTCGTTATTTAACAATCTGTTATTTTTTAACGGTTGCAGAGGGGCAACAGTAACCACCTGTTATGGATATATAAAAATAACAGGTACAAAATACCGCTTTACACTAAACTAGAATTCGGATTCGTATCTGTGTCTTTTCCACTGCAACTAGCTTCGATGAATAAACATCGGTTTTAATCGGCAACCGTTAAATTTAACGGGATGAATGGACATGAGACTGGGAATGCTAAATATGTATGGGTATGTGTATACAGTACAGAGCGGACTTTACTTCATAACATATTACGTAACACTTAACACGTTATTTATACTAGTGTGCTCGCTCTCACTCACAGTTTGGGAAAGTAGGATAATATCGATCGACAATCCAGTTCAAAATAACAGATAAATAACTGAACCTGTTATTTTCAATGGTTATTATTACATAACGTTAACCGGTTCAACTGTTAATAGAAAATAACCGTTTTGCCCATCACTACTTTTCAATAAAAACCTTTTTTTTTAAAGCAATGTCATTAATTTTTTGGATCATACTTGTCATCTTTGATTTTGTATTTTCTCCACTCGAATTTCAAGGATTGTTAAAACTGAGAACATGACTGAATAAAAAATTAAGTAGCCTCTCCAACAATATGTGACACGACCTCACTTGCTATTTTAAATTTTGAAGAGGGTAGCTACCATGTTTAGGAAGATTAATTAGCAACTTTTGACATTAGCACGAAAATCTGTTTCTCTCAGAAGCAAAAACTGCCTATCCGAGTGTTTTTCAAAGAGATTACTTCATACACTCGAAAACCAGCTTGTTTATAGTTTTCAATGGCCCATCCTGTATATGATAAACAGATGAGTTAAATTATAATAAATATATAAAGGTATCACACCAAAAAAAAAATGTAAACATAACTTTTTACATCAAGTCAAAATTAAGAATTAGCCAAAAAGTAGCTATTACATTTCTATGAGCAATAAAATGTACAAAGACATTTTTTAAAATGGAAGACGTCAACTTCCCATATTTCTTTAATAGTATCACAAACTTTATGACACATGGAAAAATCTACTGCATCAAAAACAAGTAAATGCAAGTTATTCCGTAAAAATTGGCGCATACACGATTTTGCTGTTACATGTGACTTGAGAAAAAACCATATATAAATATAAATGTAAAAAATGAAACATGTAATGAAAAACAACATGAAAACACATGACAATAAAACACTAAATATAAAAAAAATGGCACAATTTTGTTCAACCAATGTAGCATCTGGTCATTTCAAGTGCCGTCTCAAAACAAACAATACAGTAACTTTTAACATGTTTAGTATACAAAAATAATTAATTTATTCACCTTCAATTTTATAATACAGTTCTCACGAATCTTCAATGAATACTTTCAAATGTATAAGTATGTACAGCATAGTGAGGTGACCAAATCACTGAACAATAATCAAATAAAAACAATCGATGAGTGGACGATGGTCAATGTACGAACACTGCTTCAAAGATTAGTGATTCAAATTATCAGACCCAACATTCTTGCAGCTCTTGAACAGGGTGCCCAGCAGAAATAAAAAATCAGATTCCCTGACATTTCCAGGTTGAGCAAGTGAATTTTTCATAATACTTAAAATGAAAGTCACACATCTCTGAATACGTTTCTATATAAAATTCTGAACAAAAAACTTGTTTAATACACAAACATCATCAAAAACATAAATATGCTTATTATTTTAAATTTCTGAAGAAAACTGATAACTTTCTACTAGAGGTGTGCGAACCCATGTTTTGTTCGAACCGAACTATGAACGAACCCAAGCAAATATGTTACCGCGAACTTCGAACCTCTGAAATAGTATGTCTAAGGTTCACAGTCGAACTTGGAACTTCCTTGAAATTGAAAATTGAACATCGAACTACCCAAAATTTTTCAGTGTTCATATATCATTTCCTTAAAAACAAAATTTACGAATATTGTAACATAAAATATTTTATATGTAAAAGATTCCCACTCTTTTTACAAAAAGGAAGGGTTCGACAAATTTGCAAGTTGACTGCGTGAAAATGCCTTCTGGTGCTGATCGTTGTGGAGATGGGTCAACATTAAATGAAAACCACAAAAACAAAAAATATTTTAAACTTTTTTACATTTATAGATCTACAGATAAGCTCAATTATAAATATGTTGTTGTTTGGTATTGACTAGGCAGTTTTATCAAACAGATTGAGAGGGTTCAAAGTGAGCATAATTGGTATATAACAATAGAAATTGAAAAAAAAAATAGGAAACCGAGTTCATTAAAAAAAAACTACTGGTCAATCTTTATCAAATTTATATGTGACCACATGAGAAGCACCAGCACTAAAAAAAGAATCATCAAAATCGGTTCGCCTACAAAAAATTCTGAGGTAACACACATTAAAAAAAACAGTCGAATTGAGAACCTCCTCTTTTTTGAAGTCAGTTAAAAATAACCACTTACAAGTTTGAACTGTCTCCTGATTGTGAACATTTAATTGTTTTGTCTCTCTGTGAAATAAAGCATGTTGAAGCCAGTGTTTTCCAAGGGCAATCTGCAATTATCCTCAAATTCTGAAAATTTACGTTACCGATCGCCTATGAACACCGCCATCATAATGTTGTTACTGAAAATGGTGTTGCAAGGCTAGGATATATAAGAAAAATAAATGTGATTGCTAAATGACTCTGTTGTGCCTAAATGTGTCCCACCTACTGTCAAAAATATGCATGAGTGAAATATCCTGAAATTAGGCTATCGACTCAATGAGACCGATAACAAGTATAAAGCGCCGCTACCCAGTTAAAGGGGCCACAACTTCGCTACCTTTGCCAACATTCAATGCCTGTAAGGTTAAATTTCGAAGTATTTTTGAGCAACGAAGTTCGAACTATTTTGAAAAATTACATATTTCGAACTTCGAACTACTTCAACATCACTACTGCGAACATATTTTCGAACCGAAGGTTCGGTTCGAGTTCGGGTTCGGTTCGAAATTTCGAAGCTTCGCACACCTCTACTTTCTACTTAAATGAACGTTTTACACGTATTACACGTTTTTGCAGTAGCGAGTAATTAAGCTTCACTTATTTTATTTTAAATGAGATCAAACCACAAGAGCCATATTATAACCAGTGTTGAAGTATTCGAATAAAAACACGTCTTGATTTTTAAAAAAAAAAGCTTCTTGAACAACGAAAGTAAATATCAAATGTTTACTATGAAAAAAGTCTAAATGAAATTACCACATTGTGGAAATAAGATAGTATTCATGCATATTTTATCAATGTGGTAATTTTAGATTTCACAACTTCAATCTCAAATTTTGCATTTTCTTCAGTGTGTTTTTCCGCGATCTTAGTTGTGATATTTCTCTATCTGTTTTATGTATCATTTTTTTCTGCTTCGCTCATCCAAAGCATTGTTGTCTGATTTTCCTCAAGAGCTCTTTTATATTTATGATATTATGAATTCTTGATGCTACTTTAGATTCACTTCTCCCACTCGTCCTAATTTCTTTACACTATCGTACACAATGTGTTGCGATATTAAGGTTTTCTCTTGTGGATTACAATACAAGTACCCATATACAAAGGCCCAATATTTTCACTCCAACTTTAACTCTATGTTACACGATCGTAAAGGTTAAAATAGAATAAACACAGACAGTGCAGCTCTACACCGCCAATAATTAGAATGCATTTTGCATTTTATGCATTCAAGGAAAAATATTTCAAGTGAGATAAACAAATGAGACTTATTCGAGATAAATGAAGTAGCTATATTTATTTTGGCGCATGATGTGACATTCGCTGCGTTTGTTGGCGGCTAAAATTGATATACCAAATGGCAGCCGCAATGTTGTCAGATATATATCCCTAGAAGACAAATAGTTTGGTGAAAAAGATTCGTATAATATACTTATATAATTTGAAACCAAAATAATTTGTTTGTGACGGAATTTACAAATATATAATTTCCAGGTCTGTGGAATGATTTTCATGACATTTGAGTAAAATCACAAATTTCCCTGACATTTTCCTGACATTTTAGGGGGTATTTCAAATTCCCTGATTTTTCCCGGTTCCCCGGTATTCCACGTCGCTGGGTACCCTATTGAAGTAACAACATCAATGTGAAGTGAGATCCTAAGCTGTGAACCAGCTGTGACATTCAGATCACGAACAGTATCAAACCACCTTAAAGACATGTTATCTATGAGATAATCAGAATCTGCTGTGGTAAACTGAGACGTAGCTCTACAGGAAAACTTTATCACAAATTAATAAAAAATCACTTAATTAAGAGCCTCGGTGGTTCAGGGGTAAGAACATGTTCCTCTGAACCAAATGGTACTGGGTTCGATCCCAGGGTTCTCCTTTCACTTTTTAGTACAAACTGTAACATTAACATCAACCTAGGTTCTGGCATTGTATTTGAGCAAGTTGAATGTCTGCACAGTTCGCCCTTCGGAGGGGGCATAAAACCATCGGTCCCGTGTCCATGTGATGTTGGGCACGTTAAAGATCCCTACCCTCCTTACAGAAAGGTAGGAGTTCGGCAAAATTTCCAGAATAGTGAAGTGAAACTACTCCCTGGCGTCGGCGATTATCCATAGTCGCGGAAATAGGCCGACGTAAAAGGAACGAAACACACACAACACTTATTTATGTTCCATGAAAATCATTTATACGATGTTATGAAGACAAGCACTACATTTGAAGAAGCATCTGGGTGGTCAGCGCTATCACGACGATGACGAGGTCAAAACGGCTGTGGTTGTCAAATCAGGTGGCAGACTTCTATAAAGATGGGATATAAAAGGTGATTGTACGATACGATAAATGCCTCAATATTGGTGGAAAAGTATATAAAGGTACAGGCTTAATTTCATGTGAGAATAAAATTGTTAAGAAAAGGTTACTTGGTTTTTTAAATGTCAAAACAGTACTTACCTGGACACACCTCGTATATGGGCCTCTTTTAAGACAAGTTTTAAATAGGAAGGTGAGAGTCAACCTTTTGACAATTATGACAAGAAATGTCTTACTTACAAAGTATGTGAAAAAAATTCAGACGATCACAGAAGCAATCGCCATCTACTAGGAGCAACGCACGATTCATTAGCAGCCTCCAAGAACAGAACGAAAAATGGTCCGGAACATGTCGAGTACTGTAGTAACGCCCAAGAACGTAGACATGAAATAAAGCCAGATGTAAAATAAAACGACAATAGTAGGACTTTAAAATCTTATGTTTACCTAGAAAGTGTTGGTTATATTTTTGTAATATATACCTCAAACACTTGTGTGAGTCAGTTTCCTTAATGAACCCCAAATTTTCCTACGTTGGTGAACAAAACCTGAACTTTTATCTACTCTACGATTGTAAAATGCTTGATGATCCATAATGAAATCAGTTTTAATTTACAGTATGATCATAAAATGTTTGATTATCTACTGTGAAATAAATTTTAAGGGGAGCTCTTAACCCAACTGACCTTCATACTTATCCACAATAGTTTTGTTTCTCTTCAGTAGACTTGAATAACTCAACTTTTTAAATGTTTAATTTTATTTATAATAAAGGTTTTATATTATAGTTTTATTAGGTATCGATTTTATCAAATAAGCCAAGAATAAAACAGGTTTAAAGAATTAATAAATTAAACATTGTAAATCATTAAAATTGTTTAGCTTGAGATTTTGTTAAAATATTTCCAATTTTCAGTTCTTGAATATATAGGTTGTAATTACCTACAGCGCTTGTGCTGGATATCGTCAAGATTCCTTATTAACTATTGGTACCGTGAGTTGTACAATATACCACTTTAGTGCGATTTAATTCATCACCATTCGATACCACCGTATAAATAATATAATTTAAACGTCTGAATGTGTATATACAAGGTAAGTTTAATTTTCACAATATCTCTGAGTTTTTGACTCTTCTTGCAGGTTTTTTTATGCACGAGTCTCTTTTTATGTACGAGTTCTTACGACCACTTTTTATTTACGAGTTTTTAGTTACCCGCTTTATTTACCAGTTTTTATTGTCCAGGCAGTATTAGTTTTCCAGACTGGTATTGTTCAGCCTGCCTTAATCTCTATTTTCCACTGGTAATTTTACGTGAAATAGATTGAGTTTTCTGGATAACTGGATTTTATTATATGCTAGCTTATTGTGTGAATACCATTGGACACAATTGATTGCTGCTGCTTAATTAACTGCGACAAGGACGCCTGGGTATAACGTATACTACAACAGGAGGGGAGGCAGATCAGTTACCACCGCATTTTAACACTTAATAAACACAATACTATTCATAACAACTACTATTGCGACATTTGAGGTTATATATCTTAGTTTTATTGTTGCATGTAAACGTTTGTGATCACACACAGTATAACTAGTTTGTTCACTATGAACATAATTAAGATACTTTCAAATAACTTAGTTACCCTCAGCTACCACTAACTACTTAACCATTCAATAGCACTTTTGTATTTCTTTGACCGTAATATATTTGTCAATCTTTAATCTCTTTTAATTCCTGTGATTTTAAATCATCTAAGTGACACTGTATAAAGATATTTTAATTCATTTTATCTTAACATGAACCCGAGCTGTCTCGCTGGCCTCAAAGTGGTTTTAATTCTTTACTTTTAAACATTTTTTAAGGAGAGGGAGGAGTGCCGTCTCACTGGCGCCCTGACATGGTTTTATATTATTACGGTTTCTCACTGGCATCTTAAAATGGTTTAATTGTCTGGTTTTTTTCAATAAATTTTATCCATCGCATTTAAATCTGTAATAAAGATGGCAATTTTAAATGTTTAATTTTATTTATAATAAAGATTTTATATTATAGTTTTATTAGGTATTGATTTTATCAAATAAGGCAAGTATAAAACAGGTTTAAAAAATTAATTAATTAAAACATTATAAATCAATAAAATTGTTTTAATTTACACAACAGTTTTGAATGTCAATCAAACTTGTTTTTATACCGGATTTAGACTACCAATTTTATATGTACAGACCTTATTCGAAGCTTATTAAACTGTTTGTTCTTTTGTATAACGGCACTTTCAATAGCAGTCTGCTACAACCTGTTAAAATCAAACTCTACAATCTACATAAAATCATGGCAAAATAGAGATCAAATTACGTATATAAAGATCAAAGTTTGCAATATTAAAAAAACCATAATAATAAAAACACGAGTATTATCATACAACATGGATTTTGGCACAAAAATTGGCGTGTTTCTCAAGTCACATGTGAGCGTTCACCTTAAGCCACCTTAAAAAAATATAATGTGTATGCAAAAGTGTGTTTGTTCATGATAAAAATGACGATGATGATGAAAGCCGTTTGTACGAATCTATATGTACAATGTGGCAACTCAGCCTTTACTATCAATGCTATTGCGGCTGACCGGGGTTGTGAGGCAAGTTGGTAGGTGCACCCTGTAACAAAATAAAAAATATATAAATATATGGTGAGAAACACATTTTTCTTAATGAAAATTCGCTAATACATAAAACACAAAGATTGGAGTGATAATTGCAGAGGAATCTACTATTCTTAAAAATTGTATGGTTAACATAAAGAAAATAGTAGTTATCAACCTTTTTTTTAAACTTCATAAAAATAATAAATAATTAAGCAATAACTTACCGGTAAAGTTGCATAGTGTGGTGCAGAGAGCATGTGATGTGGTCCAGGTGCTAATTTTGGACCATCTTCCGCTTTTTCTTCCTCACGCCGTTTCAGACATGCTGCCTTGGGATTCAGATTCCGTTCTAAAATAAAATTGGCTATTAAGTTGATTTATTTCAATATATTATTTAGTAACAGTAATTCGAGAATACTTATTATTATTGGGTTTTGAATAGAGAAAACATCGATGATGAAATGTTTAATAAAATAAAAAGAGTTATGACTGGATATTTACAGAAATATTTAGTCAAATTTATTAACACATACATATACTTCGTTCGTGGATTAAACGGTGTCTAGAATTTATTAAAACTCGAAGTTTCTGCTTTAGTTTTGGAGTAATTTCAAGATGTTAAGGAAATACAGTGAACTCTTTTTATGTCAGCATCCCTTTTAGTCAAATTCCTCTTCAACTCGAATTATTTTAATGGCAACAGTCAATTCCCCTCTAAAAGGTCAGCTTTTTAAGTCGAACTCTCTTTAATTCGAACAAAAGAAGTATCGCCTGATCTTAAAATATGTATAAAAATATTCTCTTATAAGTCAAACGATATGCTCAAATGTCACCGCCTTCTTGTAGATTAGATTTGATTAGATTCATTGTGAGTGGGCTATTCCAATCCCTCCACTGTGACCTTAGGTCTATTGTGCTCCCTGCAGAAGTCGATTCTTGAGGGTGAAAATTGTTTGACAGGTGTACTGCCATCTGAGTGAAGTCGCTTGTCTGTTTCGAAGCTCAAAGAGAGATAACCTCTCTCCGAGTTCGTCTGGACCCAACATCCCAAGCATCACCCAATTGAGGCCATCCGTCAGTTTCGACGCACACAGTGGAGGCATCAAACTCTGGGTGTATACCAATCATCAGATTTCTCAACCCCCTCCGGGTCGTCTGGACACATGACACCCCCCGTCCATTTCTAAACAGATTAAGGTCAGGAACGACTTAACACCCACTCAGCGAATTGAAATTCGCGATCTACATAAAGAGCTTGAATCCAGGCGGGTGGAAGGGGACCATAATCTTACTATTCGATATGTTAGAGGTGTCCCAAGGCTTGTTTCTGTGTCGGGTAACGACTCGAATCACACCAATGAAGGTTTGAGCGCTGGCAAGAGGTTTCGGGCGGAGGAATATTCCCCACGACAGGGAATTAGGTCCAAATATTACAGAAACAAATGAGGCTGCATTGCTAAGCTCGAGGATCCATGTTCCATGAATTTCTTACCTGTTATTTTGGAATCTCAGCGGTATTCGTAATTTGGACGAACTACTTGATCAATACGTGGATGGTTTTGAAGTGTTATGTTTGGCTGAGACATGGTGGGTCGGTGATTTAGAGATCAACTCATTGTTAGAGAATAATTATAATTTAGTGTTTTCTCAAGCTATCAGAGAAAGATGTTACGGACGGGCTAGTGGTGGATTGGCCATTCATTTTCTTAAAAAATATAGCCATCTTGTTCTTGACATCTCTCCCTGGTGGATTTCACTTCTATTGAAATGGGATGTTATCTCATTTTGTAATTTGTTCTTATTTTAAGCCGTCCCTGCCCATTGGCCACTTTTTCCGTTTTGCAGATGAACACATGCCTCTTACAGTCGCTATAGAAAAGAATATTTTCACCTATCCGTTTCCCCACGTAATTTTATCTCATCGGAAATCAAGTAACAGTGACAGTTCTCAACTAACAGAATTGCCGATTGGAAAATTGAAATTTACTCTGAATATAAGGATTGATGAGACCATTGACTAACTGTTATTAGTGAAATGACGTGACAAACCATTGACCATGATACAAGACAACTCTACAGCGAAATCTATGAGTAACTTCAGCAAATGATTTGCCAGTTGCATAGCTTTGAGTACTAATTTGCTTCAACTAAAATGAAATGTTATAGGTTAAGAAACTTGGGATATTATCAGGGCGTTGACATATTTTATGTTTAAGTTTCTTAATTGCTAGCTGGATATCAGAAGTATCTAGATTCTGAATATGAAGCAGGTTAATATTTACATTATGAGCAAAATTTATTTGGATGGGACACTCACTGACATGACAACTGTCAGCGAAGAAATCTGCAAAAGCATTCATTATTTCCTCCGGAGATGTTAGAGTAGTCATGTTAACCCTTTCGCTCCCAATACTCCGACTTAATTATTTTATTATTTTATGACTGTTACACTCACCTCTCACTTGCTGCTCCAACGTCATTATGACTTCGACAGCCATATTCAATATACCGAGTTTCGTTTGTGGCTTGTCTGTTTTCAGGTGTGTCATACACATTCTTCCTAATTCTTTCAGTGCTTCATTTATATCACGAATTCTTATTCTGCAAAATACACACACACACAAACGATAAATAAAAATATTATGATTGAAACAAAATATCGTTATAATTTTATGCATGCAATGCTGTGATTACGATAACTAAAAACCAAATGTGTATCAATTAAGAAACACATAAATGAATATAGGCCAAAATACACAAAAAAAAACAATGTAATAACAATGGTGTGTCTGTACTTGAGACCAAAAAGAGAAAAAAGACATGATACAGAGTGTTAAAGAGTGAACAGTGATATCACACCTTTCTCTGGCGTTATTCGCTTGCCGCCTTTCTTTTTCCCTTTGCGCCTTTATGTCTGGATCTAACTCGCCCTCCTCCGTTTCATCCGCACTGGAACAACTATCACATTCTGTTTAATCTTTGCAATTAACTTAATTAAGCATGATCAATATCAATTTAGTTGGTTGTTGAAGTGATGCTTGAAGACGAAATATATTTTATTAACAAATGTTCGCAAATTAAAAAAAATAACATAATTGGTAAGATGTCTTTTCCGCACAAGGAGGGCCAAAAATATAATAATGAACAAACTTTTATATTTAATCGCAATAAAGACAAATTTCTCCCAGGACAAGTACTGTCGTCTACTTGGTCAATGTGATGAAAAACGCACGGTATATAAAGGCCCATATTCAAAGTGTTTCTGTAAAATAAAACTGCATAAATACAATTAGATATGTGTTAGAGAAATATTTTCAAACTACACATGCTGTTTGGTCATACAATGAGGCAGTTTTCATTGGAAACAGCCATGTTTTTATAATAATCTTTAACATATTAAAAAAAAAACTAACTACGAGATGTTACTTGTATCTGAGTATAGCCCAATTTAAAATTAATGTGGATTAAATGGGGTGTTTAGTTTCATGACAGATCAAACTTATATTTTTTGTTGGATCAAACACTATATTGAGTTTTATTTTCAGATAGAGCATGTCAAACCAAGAACAATGACTCTACAATAGAACAGATTAGAAACCACAGGCACACAAAAGGTAAAAAGAGCCAAGAATAAGAGCTTTCTGCATCTTCCACTATGGCCTACTGGTATCTATAAGCTGGAACGATGTTCAGTTCCACTATGAAGTACATCAAGAGAGCCGATTATCAGTATGACCAAATTTACAGAATGTCCTGGATGTAGGCATTTAAATTAGAAACGCGAAACACAATATTCATCTTGCTTTTCAGTCTCCTTGATGTTATATCTGCGAGAGCGGGGAATTTGATCAGTAAAATCTATTTATTCTCAAAATGCAGCAGGACGATATCTGGCGTGTTTGCACTAAGTAGGCGCAATCTTGGGAGTGCATAGTTCCAGTAGATACGACACCTACCTCAACTGGCCTCAATATATATTGCGTAACATATAACACAATCGGTTGTTCTTCTTTTTATTATTATTACTACTTGTGTAATCCATCTTTCTAGCCAAAGAAATTTATATTTTGTACTGAAACAAATACGCCAATTCCAAATCGGCATGCATATAATGAGTGGTTGGAGGACCCTCAGCAAAGAACAGATGCAAATAGATAATCAATCAGGCTAAAAGTAACTTTCATAAACCAAGAAGAAACTAAGTTATGTCCAAAGCTTCTGCCGTATGGCAAAAATCATTGGTCGAAATTTCATCAGCATCTCCTTTCTTCTCATGATTTCCTGTGACGAAATAATCCCTATATAATCGTTTCTTTTTCCGTTGATTCACTTCTAATTCTATGATTAAATCGCTGGCGTCAAATCCACCATATGTTTCTACTATAAAGTCAAAAATTAGAGATATCCTTTTGCTAAGTGCATATTGAAAAATCTAAGACTTTCAGAAGACATCAGGGCTAGATAGGAAACGTAAACAGAAACAGTGGTAGATATTTTCAATTATTTAAAAAATTGTTCTGCAACTATCCCTGTATCCAGCATCAGCCAAAAGAAAAAAAAACTACTTTTCTTGGCATTACCAGTATTTCTTGGGCTTTGGACAAATGTCCCCACACCAAAATTCCATATGAAAGCAAAAGATGGAAATGTGCATAGTATGCCATAACTACATCAAAACCTGCAGCTTTCCAGAGCATTAGATAAATAGTTCAGGACCTTTTCTTACACATATTAACATATGTGTGGGTTTGTGTGTGGGTGTGTGTCCCAGTTAGGTCTGTTTGAAAGTGAACTTCTCAGAATTTATTGGTAGGTTGTCACAACTGTTATTAGAGGTAAGCATCTTAGTATGAATCAACCAATATTCTGCTTCCCTTAGAGCTTTCTGACTTTTGGTGTTCACTTGAGCCCTACTTTAGCGAATGTTCAGAACAGGGGTGTCGTGTACATATAAATAACAGTAAATCATTAAAATATATTGTAAACAAAAGTGGACCTAATATTGAGCCTTGTGGCACTCCTGATGTTATCGGTGCCCACTCTAAAGGAGCAGATTTTGTAATCATCTTTTGAATTCAGCAATAAGGGTCCGAACATGTCAGTTGTATATAAAACATATAAACAACATAAAAACATTTAAGACGCATCTAAACAGTATATATATTTCGATTATTAACTTTAATATAGAGCAGATTGTCCCTGGAGTTTTTTTTTGATGCTGGAGTTGCATATATATATATGTTTGTGGTCTTCCTTTTTCTTTGTTATTGTGCCATTATCTTTTATTTCAACGCTATTTCTATTTTGTTAGTTTGCAACGTAATTTTTTGAAATAAAGGTTATGTATTATTACTAGAGGTGTGCAAACCCATGTTTTTTCTTGAACCGAACTATGCACGCACCGAATCAAATATGTTGCCTTGGACTTCGAATCTCTGAAATAGTATGTTTAAGGTTAAAAATTCAAAATCGAACATTGAACTAACCAAAATTCTTCAATGTTCATATATTATTTCCTCAAAAAAAATTTTTGGTATATTGTAGCATACAATATTTGGTATGTAGAATATATGTTTTCCTTTTGCAAAAAGCAAAGGTTTGACAAAATTTGCAGGTTGATCGCTTGAAAATGCCTTCAGGTGCTGATGTTAGTTGTGATGATGGCTCAACATTGAACCAAAAACACACCAAAATATTAGAGGTGTGCGAACCCATGTTTTGTTCGAACCGAACTATAAACGAACCCAAGCAAATATGTTGCATCGAACTTCGAACCTCTGAAATAGTATGTCTAAGGTTCACAGTCTAACTTCGAACTTCTTAGAAATTCAAAATCGAACATCGAACTACCCAAAATTCTTCAGTGTTCGTATATCATTTCCTTAAATACAAAATTTAGGAATATTGTAACATACAATATTTGATATGTAAAAGATTCCCACTCTTTTTACAAAAAGGAAAGGTTCGACAAGTTTGCAGGTTGATTGGGTGAAAATGTCCTCTAGTGCTGAACTTTGTGCAGATGGGTCAATGTTAAATCAAAACCACAAAAACAAAAAATATTTCAAACTTTTTTAGATTTCTAGATCTATAGATAAGCTCAATTATAAATATGTTGTTGTTTGGTATTGGCTAGGCAGTTGTTATTACGTGTGTGGTTCCTGGATTGTAGTTACTGCTGTTACATATTAAAATGGACTGTATCGTGTTATGAAATAAAATCATTTGGAAACACTTAACTTAGTTATATATTTAAAGCAATAAAAACTATATACTATTGATATACATTATATATAGGCGGAACGTGTAATACCACAACGCATGGTCGTGTACGAACCAAATGCACTCGGTGCTGAAGCTTTTCGAAGCTGATCTGTTGAACGAATAGGCTATATAAACTATATACTGTTGATATAGATTATATATAGGCGGAACGTGTAATACCACAACACGTGGTCATGTACGAATCAAATGCACTCGGTGCTGAAGCTCTTCGAAGTTGATCTGTTGAACGAATAGACTTTGTCCAGGTATTCATTATTGCAGGTACCCTGTTTTCGAGGGATGGGACATGCGCACAATACATTGCAGTTATGTCAGCTTGCTTGTGACATGCAAGACTGCACTGCTATAACTTCAAAGTTGCGCGGTAAAACTAGACAGCAGTTTTAGCAAACATATTGAGAGGGTTTAAAGTGAGCATGATAGGTATAAAATATTCACTAACTATAAACTGTCTCCTGCTTGTGAATATTTAACTGTTTTGGCTCACTGTGAAATAAAGCATGTTGAAACCAGTGTTTTCCAAAGGCAATCTGCAATTATCCTCAAATTCTGAAAATTTACGTTGCCGATCGCCTTCGAACACCACCATCATAATGTTGTTACTGAAATAGGTGTTGGGAGGCTAGGACATACAAGAAAGATAATTCTGTGATTGCTAAATGGCTCCGTCGTGTCTCAAAATGTGTCCCATCTACTGTCAAAAATATGCATGAGTGAAATCTTCTAAAATTACGCTATCGACTCAATGAGACCGATAACGAGTTTAAAGCGCCGCTACTGAGTTAAAGGGGCCGCAACTTCGCTACCTTTGGCAACATTCAATGCCTGTAAAGTTAAATTTTGAAGTATTTTTGAGCAACGAACTTCCAACTATTTTTAAGAATTACATATTTCGAACTTCGAACTACTTCAACATCGCTAGTGCGAACATATTTTCGAACCGAAGGTTCGGTTCGAGTTCGGGTTCGGTTCGGAATTTCGAAGCTTCGCACACCTCTACAAAATATATTGAAAACTTTTTTAGATTTCTACACCTATAGCTACGCTCAACTATATGTACTTTTTGTCTTTCGGTATTATTTTATTAGGCAGTTTTAAATAGAGGGGGTTAAAGTTGAGCATGATAGTTATACAATAACCACTTGAAATTTTAATTGTGTATTGATTGAGAATATTAACTATTGTTTTGGCTCATTGTAAAAGAGGGCATGTTCAATGTAGTATTTCCAGAAGGCAATCTGCAATTAAAATCATAAATTCTGAAAAATTACATTACTGATTGCTTTTAAACACTGACATTATAATGTTGTAACCAAAGAAGGCGTTCGGATGCTAGGATGTATAAAAAAAAGCTATGTTTGTTAAATGGCTCTGACAAGCCTCAATGGCTCTGTCAGGTCTCAATGCCTCCCACCAACTGATAAAAATTTGCATTAGTGAAATCTCCGCAAATTACGCTACCAACTCAATGGGGCCAATACAGAGTTCAAAGCGCCGCTACCGAATTAATGGGGCCGCTGCTGGCTTACAACTTCGCTATACCTTTGGCAGCTTCTAATGACAGTAATGTTGAATTTTGAAATATTTTTGAACAACGAACTTCAAACTACTTTAACATCGCCGGCGCGTACAATTTTTCAAACTGATGGTTCGTTTCAAGTTCAGGTTCGGTGTGAAATTTCGAAACTTCACACATTTCTAATTATTATTATTATACCGATATTGTAGGGTATCATTGTTGGTGGTTTAAGGTGCATTTTGAAAATATAACAAAATATAGTGCATTCTGTATAAAAAATGTGTTATGTGCTGTGGGAAAACCAAAAAGCCTGTAGAAGCCTTGGTATTCTTAAATTGAAGTGCAAATAGATAGAAATAAATGTACCCCATTTTTATACGTTAAAAATTATTTCAAACAAGGTTGTTTCCAGTAGAAAGTCACTTTTTTAAGTGAATTTGATGTACAAGTACAAGGCATATGAGTTATTGAATACATGACGCTTGAAGATAAAAAGAATGGAGAAACAAAGAAAGAAATGTGGAAATACGGATTATTTTTCACAGGGTTGCACTTCACTTTTCGAAACCTTCAAAGCCTGATATTTTTTTCCATTGTTGATCTGGTTAAGAAAGTTTTTTGAAAAACTTGTGATCGTGAGTTGTAGAATTAAAATTGTGTGTATCAACTTAAAAATCATCTGTATATGTATGACTTAATTACCAAATTAAAGTCAAAGAAGGTATTAAAATATATTGAGACTGATTTAGGAAAGGGAGAGTGATTTTTACACAAAATATGTTGATATAGAAACAGATGTATCACGTAAATTCGTTGTCATTTTTAAATCGTTAAATCAGCAAGATAATACATGACTATAATAATTTTTAATATTTATCGCTACAATAACTATCAAATTTAATTAACCAAAATACAATATATGTTAGATTTTACTATATGACAGTAAGATAGAGAAGAAAGATCATCTTAATATAAATGTAGCATATTTAGCAAGGTCAACAAGGGTAATTTTACCTACTATGTAATCTTATTTAATTGCAACTTCACAAACTTATCGAATATATTATATAAGGGTTTCTTCACCTTATATAATATATCACAATTTGTAATTATTAAATAGTATTTTTATTCTTACAATTTCAAAAAATAAGCAATTACTTTTCTTTATCTAGATTGGTGAGTTATTTGGTATTTTGTTTTTCATTGCATGATACAGATTATTTGTAAGATCCTTAAAACAAATAATAAACATTACAGGCCCTCCGTTTTATGGCTCTGGCCTAGTGGCCTAGTTGTAAGTAATATAATATATAATGAGGGTGAATACATTCAAAATGACGAAATTTTATTTTATATAAGTGACAGGTTTCAGTGTACACCCAGTTTTGGTGAGTTGGACAGTTGCAAGTCAATTAAATCTATTGGGAATAATTTCTGCAAGAGCACGTTCCCACCTCTTCTCTCAGGGGATAAAATTGTTTCTACCGCCCTGGGTAAGGCTGAACTTTTTGCCTCGTTCGCCGGCAATTCTACTCTCAACCCACCTCCAAATGTGCAACCACCAACAGTCCCCAATGTCGCGCATAAAATGACGGATATCATTTTCAAAACTGGAAAGGTACGAAAGATGCTCTCTTCTCTTAATACCAGGAAAGCCTCTGGCCTTGACAAGATCCCAGCAATTGTTCTCAAAAAATGCGCACCAGAACTTGCTCCTGTCCTGACTCGTCTGTTTAAGACATCTTACAATAGAGGCATATTCCCTAGTAATTGGAAAACTGCTCGAGTACAACCCGTCCCCAAGAAAGGATCAAAAGCACTTCCTAGCAACTACAGGCCTATTTCTCTCCTTTCAGTCATCTCTAAAGTGATGGAAAAGTATATAAACACTGAATTACTAAAATTTCTTGAAAAACACTGTCTAATCCACGACAGGCAGTATGGATTCTGTCAGCGCAGATCAACTGCCGACCTCTTTTCCTTTGTCACCCATTCTTGGAACAAGTCTATGGAACTACACGGTGAATCCCAGATTGTCGCTCTAGACATATCCAAAGCATTTTACCAGGTCTGGCACGCAGCGCTGCTTAATAAACTTCCGGCATATGGCCTACCACCAAAACTCTGTACATGGACAGCAAATTTCCTCTCCAACCGCAGCATTTCTGTTGTCGTGGATGGCCATTCCTCTAAACTGTATCCAATTAATGCAAGAGTTCCTCAAGGTTCAGCTTTAGCCCCTACTTTATTTCTTCTCCACATCAATGACCTCCTCTCTAGCACATCCAACCCAGTTCACAGTTACGCAGACGACAACACCCTCCACTCCAATATACAATATTCTAAGCCTGTCTCTTTAGCCCAACTAGATGAGGAACGCAGACTCATGGAGGGTTCTATCTCCGTGGATCTCCAAAAAAATATTAGACTGGGGAAGTAGAAATCTTGTACAATTCAACCCCACCAAATCACAGTCTTGCTTTCTTTCTCATAAGAGATACACTAGCCCTAGACCCATCACAATAAACAACCAAGTTATTCAAAGTAATGAGTCCTTTTCACTTGTTGGCATCTCTGTGGATCGAAATCTCAATTGGCACCAACATGTCACATCAATTGCAGAAGCGGCTGCTAATAAATTAGGTTTCCTCTTCCGGGCTCGCAAATACTTTTCACCAGCTAATCTCTATACCTTATATACTTCACAAATAAGGCCAAACCTCGAATACTGTTCCCACATCTGGGGTGCTGCTGCCGCTTCTACACTCGCTATCCTGGACTCCATTTAGAAGAGAGCTATATGTCTCATCGGTGACCCTACCCTCACCCAAAGGCTGCCATCCCTTGCCCACCGACGTGCCGTTGGTGACCTCTCTCTCTTTTATAGATGTCTGCACAGGCACTGCTCAGAGGAGCTTTCTTCCATAATTCCTCCACCTGCTGCCCCCAACAGATCTACCAGGGGAACAGAGGGAATCACCCTTTTACTGTCCAGGTCACCAGACATAGAACATCTTGTTATGCCCGCTCTTCTCTCCCGAGGACTTCCAAGTTGTGCAACTCCGTGCCGGCACATGTTTTTTCTTCTCCCCCGAACCTCCAAACCTTCAAGTCCAGAATTAACAAGTTGCCTCTTTCCTCCTTATCGACACCCACGGTACGATAGTATTTAGCTGTGTGCCCTCGTGGTGTGTTGTTGAAATAAATAAAAAATTAAGGATAGGACAAACGTTAGTAGAAAAAGCTTATCCTTTCTTGTCATTTACAGGTCACCATTAGGTAGCCAAGATCAGTTTAATTTTGAGCTCAATAAATATTTAAGCTCCCTAAGAGATAACATGGACTGGAGAGTTATTGTTGGAGATATAAACATGGACACTCTGGCGGACTGTGAATATACTGAGGGCTATCTATACATAACGAGTGAGAGTGGGTTTGTATCTACCATAAACTGCCCTACAAGGGTGCACAGAAATTTAACAAAAATGCAAGGCAACAGAGTTTAAATGAGGAATAATAGAGACGAGAAGAACCGGTCGTTGTGCGGTTTTTGGTCTGATAAGTATTGACAGTGATAGATAAAACGTTTCCATTCTTGATAGATAATTTCAATTCTTGAAAGAGACTTTGTTAATGGACCCGGAATATTAAGGGTTATGGAATGCAAAAGCGGGAGTGGGGTATCCGGTGCTAATACTGTGGAACAAACAACAGAGAAGTTTTTGGAGATACTTATACTTTGCATAAAGAGGAATACATGCAATAATATGTACAGAACATTACAACGTTATCCAGAAAAATGCAGCGCTGAGAGAGAAACATAACGAGTATTGAAATAAAGTAAGCAAGGCTATAAGAACTGCAAAGGGGAATTTTTTCCAGGTAAATATTCTAACGGGTAGAAATAGCAGCAAAGGTCCCTGGGATACAATTAGTAAGATTAGAAGCGGAGGAAAAAAGTCAGAAAAACCTGTAGAGGAGATTGGAGATGACAATAAGGACATGGTTAGGAACAAAAGGAACATAGCAATTGTTTTCAACTATTATGCAAATATAGGTAACAAACAGGCGGAAGGTTTGGTTCTGAGGGCAGGTCTACCAAGATCACTGTTTCCAGAGAAATCGGCTCTGCCTACTGGCGGAAGGTTTGTTTCTGATGGCAGGTCTACCAAGATAACCGTTTCCAGAAAAATCGGCTCTGCTTATTTGTCTCATGTAAACGGAAACAAGCACCTGGGTTGGAGGGAGTTAGAGCTGAAATATTGAAGGAAACTTGCCCCTATGTTGTCTCCTTTACCTCATAAATTTTTTTGAATATGGAATCTGCCCAACAGCACATAAGATGACAATCACTAAACCATTATATAAATCTGGTTTAGCATCTGAAGTTGCTAATTATCAACCAACCAGTTTAATATCGTGTTGCAAAAATTGAAAAAAAAGGCCCTAAATCAAGAATAGCGTCACTTCTTGAAAATAACGTTGATCTATCAAATAAACCGTTTGGATTTAGGGTGGGAAAATCAACGCAGGATGCTATCGCAAGCATAATCTCAAACGTGTATTTTTGAACAGACCAAAGCTACCGCTGTTTGGGTATATTTATAGATTTAGCAAAGGTGTTTGATACTGTCGATCCCAAACAACTAAAACTACTAAGGCTGGTGTGTGGGATTTACAGGTGTTGCGTATAATTTGCTAAGGAGTTACGTGGCTGTGTTGAAATCAGAAGAGAAAAGAGCGACTTAAGAACGGTTGAATATGGAGTACCACAGGAGACTGTGTTAGGTCCTACATTGTTTAGCATCTATATCAATGACCTTTTGAATGTCAAGTGTAATGGGGATATTCAGGGTTTTGGTGATAATATGGTGGTTGTATTCTGGAGTGTGTGTGGGCAAAGTTAAAAGACAGCAGAAGAGGGATTTTTCAAAATTAAGTGCTGGTTTGATGACAGCTTGTTCACGTGAACATAAAGAAGACTTAGGACTAACGACTCACATAAAGCAATCTTGTTTCCACGATTTAAGTGGCCTCTGTTTGGATAAACGAGTGTCAAACTACTAAAAGATCGTGTAATAATTTTATTGCCATGAAAAGCGAATGTCAACTCATCATCCAGCTCCAAGTCCAAACTTCTGCACACTCTGATTAACTGCAGTTGCTGACCCCTAGTTTCTATACGTATTAGACTCTTCCATCATTCTTTTACAAGTCTTGGACCCAATAACATAATCTTCGACATCCCTGGATTGACTTAATGTTCACACGCTTTTTACAAAACCAAATGGCCCAACAGGAAATTGTACTACATTCTAGTGTCTGCACGCCACAAGCTTCACACAGAGAACCAATAAAATAGCTAAACGGTTTTTCCAAAACAAGTGAAAACACATGTGAAGGTTTCCATATGTTCTATTAGTTTTTCATGCAGGCTATCAGTAAACGTAACGCTGCCAAATGGGACAGGCTCCATTTATTCTGCCACTCCATTAAAAAAAAATGCACAATATGAAGGATCATATTGAAAATCTGTTTGGTGGCATTAAAAACGGTGCAGAATGCAGCATTGAATTAACACCGGGCAAACCAGGGCTTTAAGCTAGAAGTGTATTTCTTTTTGGGCTAATTAAAGCAATAAAAAAAATTACCAGCTTGAAGTTGACTTATTTATGTACTTAATTTAGAAAAAATCTTGTTAACACTGCTACTAATATGAACTACAATTATACTGAGATGGGCATATAAGGAGAGTGCAAGAAATGGACATATCAACAAATGTTACCAGGAATGTGCCTTTACATACCGTTCACGGACATTGTTGGCCTGTCTACGTTCTTTCTCACGTACGGCCTTGTTGCCTGGATCTTCGCTTTCGTCTTCGTCCGCATTACTTGAACAACTATCGAGAAAGAAATTACAAACTCTGATGCATGGAACTTGGAAAACTAGAAAATTTAACATTTGTATTTTATATTACACCCTCACTAACTACACTCCAGTTTTCCCAAGTTCCATACTGTCAAGGTATAAATGAAAAATGGACAAGGAATTAAATAATCTGTTAATTTGAGAATAATTATTGATGTGAAACTCAAATTAATGTAAATATTAATTTAAAAAAAAATCAAATAGTTTTGATGGTAGTCAAAATTAATAAAAACAAACTCACTATCGCCTCGACCTCTTTGACGATTTAGGTCCGCTTGTTGAGTTAGGTTGAACTTCTACTGAACTAGATGGTTTTGTGTCACCATCTGGGGGTTCTTTACGTTTTTCTGTAAAAAAAAAAAGTTTAAATTTTTTCATTTATTTATTTACTGATAATCCATTTGTGTACAAATAACGAAAAACCAAAATGTAGCTAATTAGAACAAAGAAAAAAAGGATACAGTACATATTGTGCACAAATATACATAAGATTGTATTCTAACTTAAAACTTAACCTAAACTGGTGTCTGAAGGACATGACAGGTAGAGCAAAGAAGAATGCGGTTCCAACAAGGCTAGCCTTGTAACTGGAGAGCTTTCACCATAGTTGCTTCGGTGAAATTTTAGGTCGAGCAGGTATTTGCCTCTTGTAACATGACCTGCCACATTAAACCCCATCAAGAAGGGTACAGCTGGGGAATTCCAAACTGAGTTCACAATCTTATATAAGATTCAAATCAAGGTAAGTTCTTTGCTGAGCCACAGATTGAACATCCAACATGGAGCACATCTCACTATGCGAATAATTAACTTGCAAGATACCTCTTTGGAGTCCACAAAACCATTCACAATTTTGAATATAAAACAGAGTCTGGCCACTGTTCTGCGGGCATCAAGAGAGCTCAGCGTTAACAAACTTTGTATCTCCCCATAGTCATGATCAGGTATGGAATAACCAAGTCTATAAGAGCAGTGCCGCAGAAAGGCATGCTGCACACTTTCAACAGCCCCCGTGTGGCTGGCATAATAAGGGGACCACACTATCGATGCATACTCGAGTACACTTCTAACAATAAAACAGTAAACACATCTGACGGTATCCAAATGAAAAAAGTCTACAGTTTCTCACAACAAAGCCCAAAAGTTTAGAGGCTTTCATGGTAATATTCTTTATGTGCTGTAACACCAAGGATCTTGATCTGGTTAACATAAGACAAAAGCTCACCAATTACCCAATATGAAGTCCCAAACTTCCTCCCTCCTCTGAAAAAGCTGATATGAGAGCATTTGCTGATGTTAAGATTTAATTTGTTGTCAAAGCACCATAAAGAGTGACACTCTAAATCATCCTGCAACTCCTGCTGATCCTGAAGGCTAGTTATCACCTTAAACAACTTCATATCATCAGCAAACATCGACACTCACTACCAGCAAAGATATGGATCACATCGTTAATAAAAAGATTGAATAAAAGTGGTGTGAACAGTGACCTCCCCGCGGAACACCAGATGTCATGTGAACAATATCTGAGGTACCAGTCAGAAAAACTCTCAAACCAGGCCACCAAACAATCACTGAAGCCAAGCCACACTTTCAATATAATCAGAATGAACACTATATGAGGGCAACCACACAGGCCAACAGAAAGTGAGTTGAAAATAGTGCAAAAGACATCAGCCATAGTGTTCCTTCGGATCGGAAGCACGCTACACAATCACACCATTATTACCACGTTGCACGGGGAGGTGGTGAGCTTCAGGTCTGTAAGGGGGTGCCTGCAGCGGGGGGGGGGGGTATTATCCCCTCTGCTTTGGTCCCTCTTTGTGGATGATGTGCTAGCTATCCTGGGCCGTAGGAAGTTGAGGTCTAGACGTATGCAGATGATCTTGCCATAATGGTTAGAGGCAAATATGAAGAGGAACTTTCAAATACTCTTCAAAAGGCACTAAATGTAGCGAATGATTGGTGTTGGAGGGAGCAGAGGTATGTTAACCCCCGCAAAACCATCATTGTTCCATTTACCAGAAGAAGAAAACAAATTAAAACCACCTCTTCTTATGGGGAAACAATTCCATTTATGAAACAGGCGAAATATATGGGAGTTACCCTACATAAGAAGCTCAATTGGAATGTACAGTTACAGAATGTGCGGATTACAGTACAGTTACAGAATGTAATCCGCATGGCCAAACTATCCCTGTGGACATGCCTAAGAATCTGGAAATAACTGGCAACAACAAGCCCACATTAGATGTACTGGCTGTATGTAGGGGGTATCAGACTGATGATACCTTATGGAACTATAGTTTGGTGGCCTAAGACATTTCGTTGTATCGCAAGAGCCAAACTGGCTCAGCTACAAAGACAAGCTTGTCTGATGATAACAGGCGCGATAAGCACTGCTCCATCAACCGCTCTAGAAGACTCTTAAACATTCCATCTCTTCACATTTGGCTGGAGAGGGAGGGTAGGTGGGCAATATACAGATTAAAACAAACGGCTAACAGCATGCCAAATATAATCAGTTTGGGAAGGACCAGACTCCTCAATGACATTGAAAGTCTTGAGGTTCTGGGAATGGTTTCAGACCTGATGCCTACAAAGATCAGTAGAGATCTGACCCTATTGAGGGTATTTCTCTGTTGGTACACTGACGGTCCCAAAACAGATCGGGGGGCAAGAGCCGGCGCATATGGGAGCAACACCGAGGCAAGAATATTATCTAGCCTTGGAAAGTATGCAACCATACACCAGGTAGAAGTGTATGCTGTCGAGATATGTGCAAGCGAAATTATACAAAACCATTGCACACACACAAATCGACAAAAATATATCCAGATAACCAAGCTGCAATAAGCACTTAGTTCCTACTCTTGCAATTCAAAAACGGTATGGAGCTGTAAGTCTGCCCTCAACAAACTAGGCAGCTGAAGTGAGGTGTCGCTGGTGTAGATACCGGGTCACTCGGACCTTGATGGCAATGTAGCAGCCAACGCACTTGCCAGGGGTGGTGTCCAGGAGGACTTTATCGGAACATGTGCTAAGGATATCATCATGCACACCAAACGCACTTTAAAGACCTGGACAGATAGAATCTAGCAATGGCAAAATCTGACAGGATTAGCACGCTCTAAGGCCTTCATAAATGGCCTTTCAGAGTCGAGGGCTAAAAAACTTCTAGAGCTAAACAGACAACTGAGAGCTCTAGTCGGCTTCGATACAGGACACTGCCGCTTGCATCACCACATTCACTGAATTGGTCTCGGTCAAGAGACTGAGTGCCGGCTGTGTATGGAGAGTGACGAAACAGCAGAGCACATGGTATGTTCCTGTCCGGCTGCGGTAAGGACAAGGCAGCTGCTCTTTAGCAAGACAAAGCTTACACCAGAAGATTGCAAGAGAGCTAAACAGACAACTGAGAGCTCTAGTCGGCTTCTATACAGGAGACTGCCCCTTGCGTCACCACATTCACCGAATTGGTCGTGCCGGCTGTGTATGGAGAATGACGAAACAGCAGAGCACGTGGTATGTTCTTGTCCGGCTGCGGTAAGAACAAGGCAACTGCTCTTTGGCAAGACAAAGCTTACACCAGAAGATCTGGGTCAACTTTCGCCCACAAAAATTGTCGACCTCTGTAAGAGGCTGGATTTGTTGGGCAAAATTTAAGATAATTAGGCGTGAGCCACAATGGACCTTAAGGGCGCCATAGAGGGACCGTTATGGCCCACTCACACCTAACCTAGTGTTCCTTTTTATGAAGCACAGCATATTCAGAGATCTATTTACAATGTCTGTGCAACGTGGCACACAAGTAAGTCGCCTGTCAAACAGCCCACCTAAACCATTTACAATATTGGCACCGCTCCAGTAGATTGTTATAGAGGCAAAGAGACAATAGTCAAAAGTAAGCCCTTGGGTTGACCTGGTAAAGGATATCACTTTACACTTACATATATTAAATACAAGATCATTGGAATTACACCATGTGCTAAAGTGCTCCAGATCACATTGAGGCAACACTGCGTCGACAGGAGAAGCAATCTCTCTGAAAATCTTGAAATGATCGACAAACATGAGACACTGAGAGCTTTTAAGTATTCTTGGCACATCATTGATAAATGTCATGAAGAGAGGGGGACCCAGGTGGCTACCTTGTGGTAATCCCGGAAGGATCTTTATTTTATTAGAGTAATAATGTTTGTACTTTACTACCTGTGTACGTTGACTCAGAAAATCAGACAGCCAAGCATGCAACGGCCCATGCACGCTGAAATTGGACAGCTTAAGAGCACAGAACTGAATGATTTACAGAATTAAATGCCTTGAAGATGTCCATGTACACTGCATCCACCTATGTACCCCTCTCCAAGCAATCCTGGATGAATTCTGTGTACAGCATCAGGTTGCTGTTGACAGATTGTCCCCTACAGAGACCATGCTGCTCATGAGTGATAACCTGCCTCTATGTTTCCACAATCCTATGGCACATCATACGCTCAAACAACTTTGGAATGACACTCTGCGTGCTTATGGGGCGATAATTGACCACATCTGCAGCATGTCCTCCCTTAGAGATTTAAACGACAAAGCATGATTTCCAGCCAGTGGAAAAAACACCAGATGCAAGTGATGACCGTAAAATCAATGCCAAAGGCAAAGCAAGGGAACTGCAACAGAGCCTCAGAACTTTCAGAGGCACACCATCAAGACCAGGCACCTTTCTTGTATCAGGTCTGGCCATATGCTTCTCCAAATCAGCTACCTCAATGTTCACGTTAGCAAGCGTGATGGATATCTCGGTCACTATCTGCTGGGTTTGGCTAGTCAAAGGAGCTTGTTGGTACCCGCTAAAAAGATGAGAAACATTTAGCAAACATATTTATTGTTTGTTTACAATCACTGCTCACTCCCCCCTCATAACTTATGGCAGATGGTAGGTTAGGTTAGGTTAGGTTTGAATGTGAGTGGGCCATACCGGTCCCTCCACCGCGACCATAAGGTATATTGTGGCTCACGCCTAATGGTCTATATTTCACCCAACAAAGCCAGCCTCCTGCAGAGGTCGATAATCTTTGTGGGCGAAAGTTGATCCAGATCTTCCGGAGCAAGCTTTGTCTTGCCAAAGAGCAGGTATCTAGTCCTGTCTGCCGCTGGACAGGAACACAGTACATGGTCTGCTGTCTCGTCACTCTCCATACACAGCCAGCACTCAGTCTCCTGACCGACTCCAATACAGTGCATGTGGTGATGCAAGCGGCAGTGTCCTGTATACAGGCCGACTAGAGTACTCAGTTGTTGTCTGTTTCTCTAGAAGTTTTTTAGCCCTTGACTCAGACAGGCCATTTATGAAGGCCTTAGAGTGAGCTAATCCTGGCAGATTTTGCCATTGCTGGCTTGTCATTCTTTCTGTCCAGGTCTTTAAGGTGCGTTTTGTTGTGCGTGGTGTTATCCCCAGCACCGGTTCTGGTCCGATAAAGTCCCTCTGGACACCACTCCTGGCAAGCGTGTCGTCTGCAACATTGCCATCATGGTCCGAGTGACCCGGTATCCAGACCAGTGACGCCTCATTACAGCTGCCCAGTTCGTTGAGGGCAGATTTACAACTCCATACCGTTTTTGAATTGCAACGGTAGTAACCAAGAGCATTTATTGCAGCTTGGCTATCTGTATATATCTTTATCGATTTGTGTGCGCACTGGTTTCCTATACTTTCCCTTGCACACATCTCGATGGCATACACTTCTGCCTGGTGTATGGTTGCGTACTTGCTGAGGCTAGTTGATAGTCTAGCATCGGTGTTGCCCCCATATGCGCTGGCACCTACTCCCATATTGGTTTTGGAGTCATCAGCATACCAGCAGAGATCAGCTCTCAATAGGGTCGTTTGATTTGTTGGCAGATGGTAACCCCGATGATCCAGATTTTGACCTAATATATCCCTACAACGAACATACGTCGTCTTCGGCAGGCCTCTCAATATTGCCTATGTAGTCCTGGTAGCAGACTCTAAATAAGTGTCAAATAAATGTACTTTCGCGTTTTTAAAAAGGTCGCATGTAATGAATGATTTGGTTTAGAAAACATGAATATGACAAAAAAGAAAATGAAATTCGAGTGATGGTACTTACTGGTGTTGTATGTGGCTCGCTCTACCTTGACTGGATCGGGAAGGTGAGGTTCAGGTGGTGGAGGCCCCGCGTACCCGAGCGTCGTCATCTGATGGGGGGTCAAACTGGGCGGCAGCTGCCCTAGACCTATCTGGGACTCAGCGTGGTTACGTAACACATTGATAGCGTCGTCCAGTCTTTCCTCCATACGTGTTCCCTGCAAAACAAAACATAATAAATCATAAAATTAAGTTTTTTAGCAACAAAAACTATGCGCAATTAAAATTTTATATGCTTAGGTCACATCCCACTTATGATCGAATTCACTTGCTGTAAGAGGAATAAATATTACTGGGAATTATCAAAATGCATATTGTTTTTTTTTTTATTTGATGAATCTCTTCAACTACTCAGGTCATTAGTGAGATGAACAAACAGCACGGGATAATCGTATATTTTTAATCCATTCTCAAAAAGATATCACAACAGAATGATTATCAAATTTGATTGGCCAGCAGAAAATGTTATATTATGTAATTTTTCTTTTTTCTCAAGCCATCATCATGGGTATAACAAAATCGTACCGGACCTGAAATGTGCTATGAAAAATTATAAAACTCATAGTTCATGAAACCTAACTAGTATTATATAGTGTACTCAAAGAGGTTTTACAACCTCTTTGAGTGTACTGCATAAATTCTTTACCATGGTTAGTCAATTAATACGAGGGGGGTCAATAAGTCCGTGCCTTTTTGGATGAAACACAGGTTTTTTGACAAAAAATCATTCTATTTCTCAACATAGTCTCCTTTGAGCTCTATACACTTTGTCCAACGTTTCTCCAAATTATTTATCCCTTCCAAAAAATGAGATTTGTCGAGGTCCACAAAACAGGTATTTGTTTGTGAGATGATTTCATCATTCGAGTCAAATCTCTTTCCAACGAGCTGTCTCTTTAAGTTTGGAAACAAGAAATAGTCACTCAGGGCTAAATCCGGAGAATAGGGCGGATGAGGCCAGCAACTCGTGGCCCAATTTATGCAATTTCGCCATGGAGACTACACATGTGTGCACCCTTGCATTGGCTTGGTGGAAAATAACTTTTTTCTTGGCCAAATGCGGTCGCATTTCCTTCAAATCATCATTTGATCAGTCCAATAAGTTGGTATAATATTCGCCATTGATTGTTCTTCCCTTTTGAAGGTAATCAATGCGGAATATCCCGCATGCATCCCAAACAACGGTCGCCATGATTTTATTGGCTGACAAACCCAGCTTGGCGTTCTTTGGCGCCGATTCGCACGGAGAAACCCACTGTTTTGACTGCTGCTTGGTCGCTGGTGTGTTGTGGTGAATCCATGTTTCTTCCACAGTTACGAAACGGCGCAAAAACTCGTCCTTATTGCAGTTCAACAACGCCAAACACTCCTTCGAAGTTGTCACACGATTGTGTTTGTGGTCGATTGTGAGCAAACGCGGCACCCATCTTGCAGATAGCTTCCTCATACCCAAGTGATCGTGCAAAATCGAAACCATTGAGCCATGTGATATGCCTATGGCTTCCACAATTTCCCGCACTTTCAATCTCCGATCGGCCAACACCGTATCGTGAATTTTTTCAATTGTTTCGGGTGTAGTGACATCAACTGGGCGCCCAGAACGTTCGGCGTCATTTTTGCTTGTACGGCCGTAACGAAATTCAGTAAACTACTTTATTACCAAGGAAATTGATGGTGCAGAGTTCCCATAGTATTTATCAAGTTTAGCCTTGGTTTGTGATTGTTTTTTTCCGCAAAATGCAAAAAATAATGTTAGATGAGCACATGAAATAAACTTTTTTCCATTTTCGTTATAACAAGAGATTGTCTGCTTTCAATGGCTATCTAACACAAACTAACTAAAGCTGTGTGCTTGTTCAAAATTTGACAGGAGTCAGCTGACAGATGCCTGTTGACAGGAGCAGTGTTGCCCTTCCTGTGAAGAGGCAGGAAATTCAAAGTCATGGACCTATTGACCTGCCATCGTAGTTAGAAAAAGGTCATTTTGCAGCTTACCTTAATGTCAGTTCAAGATCAACCAAACTGCTGGTAAAGGTAATGCTTACGACCTTACATGTATGTTGATACTATTTTTATCTTGTGGTTCCTTCTCTTTGCAGAGTTATTTGCATTTCAGTGCGGCCATGCTCCTTTACAATCCTTTTCTCCCCGCAGTATTAAAACCTAAAGTAAACTGGAGAACAGGGTGATTGTTCCCATTAATTTCCAATTTCTGGAATTTCCCAATCTTCCTATGTGCCACTTTCTCATTGGTCAAGTGACGGTAACTTCTAGAATGTAGAGCAGCCTCCTTCCCCTAGACTTTTATAAGGTGTTTTTTCCACACTGCATTTATAGCTGCTTTTAATCTTATTTACAGTTTCTCATCATATAATATACAATTTTGGGTGAGTCGGTAAATATGACTGTGCCTAGTGTTACTTCTGCTGATATTATTGATCGTATCTGTAGTTTGAAAGATAAACTTCCTTACTGTCCAGATGGAATCCCCTCCCATCTATTAAAATCTTGTGCCTTCACCTTGGCAATTCCACTGAGGATTCTCTTTAACAGGTTTGTTGTCTGGTGAGTTTCCACATGTATGGAAACATTTTTATTTGATGCCCGTTCATAAGCAGGGACCAAAGCATTTGGTTACTAATTATAGAGTTGTTTGTATTCAGTCAGAGATACCCAAACTTCTTGACTTTTTTGTCTCTAGGCATATAACTTGGGAATGCAGACATGTTTTCGTCGAACAGCAGCATGGTTTTCTTACAGGAAGATCTACAACAACCAACCTTCTTCTTTACCAGAATGTATTGGTCTCAGCTTTGGAGGATAGGTTACAGGTTCATTCGGTGTATACAGATTTCTCCAAAGCGTTTGATAAGGTTAATCACGCCTTATTATTGTCAAAACTTGCATTGTTGGATTTTAATGTCAATTTGTTGTCTTGGGTGTGCAGCTTCCTTACGGGTAGGTCCCAGGGTGTAAAGATCAGAAACTTCATTTCTGATAGTATTACTGTTTCTTCAGGAGTTCCTCAAGGTTCACATTGTGGACCAGTGCTCTTTAATCTTTTTATCAATGCTGTCATACATTCACTTAAGCATAGTCAGATTTTGATGTTTGCTGATGATATCAAAATTTTCAAGATTGTTCGTTCCAGACAGGACGCTTTACTTTTACAGGAAGGCTTAAATCGTTTTGCTCGGAGGTGTGGTGACAATCTTCTGACTCTGAATGTTGATAAGTGTTTCTGCATTACATTCACTAGAGCTCAGTTTCCCATTGACTTTGTGTACTTCATGGGCTCTAATGCTTTACAGAGGAGGGAAATAATTAAAGACTTGGGCATTGTATTGTATAGGGAATTATCTTTTAAGGATCACATAGAGTACATAGTATCTAAAGCATATAAAATGTTAGGATTTATTCATAGATCAACTCTGGATTTTTCATGCAATAGCTTGAGAAGGCTGTATTGTGGTCTGGTTCGCTCTTTGTTGGAATGCTCTTCTGTAGTCTGGAGTCCGAATTACAATATTTATATCAATCAGATTGAGGCCATACAAAATAGATTCTTAAGAATTTGTGCTTACAGAATGGGCTTGCAGAGAAATGATCTTAACTTTTCTTATTTGCGGAATCGGCTGCACTTGCAGTCACTCAGTGGTAGAAGGATTGTCAATGATGTTTGTTTTTTGCATAAATTATTAGTGAATAAAATTGAGTGTCCTTCTTTGCTTGAGATAGTCTCTCTAAGGGTTCCGGACCGCACGAGAGCAAGGGAGGTTTTTGTGGTTCCCGTCCATCGAACCAATTATGGCTTTTTCAGTCAGATGTTGAGAGTGGCGAGAACTGCAAATGAGAATTCGGAGCTCTTGGATATGTTTGATGATTCTGATCGTTCAATTGGAGGCATTTTGAGAGGTGTTATTGATTGAATTGTCGTACATACGGTGTACAGGTTATGTTTTGCTTTTTTGTTATGTTCTCATATTGAGATGGGTTATTTAAGACTAATGTAGTTTTAGATGTTCTTATTATTATTGTAAATGGTTGATCCATTGAATAAATAAATAAAATAAATAAATAAACTTTCTACCACCTCTTTGGCATGTATACTTGTTGGTATTTTATATTTAAACCATGTATTTGATAATAACAGACCTCTTTCTCTACACGTTAATCACCACTCTCATTAACTATTGCATGTCCTCAAGATCACACTATTTTGTTTTGCTTCTCCTCACACCTACTCACTCATTCATATATCTGGTAACAATTATCCTTTCGCCTAGTTGACACATGTCTAGAACTGCATCCACGTCTTTTCTTAAGATTTTCCTCTCTGTGGGTGCATAACAAGCAAACAGAACCAGTCTGCGTATACTTGTCTTTGTCAGTGGAAAACTAACATCACTTGTTTAGTTCACTCCCTCCAATTACCATAAATGTAAAACATGGCTGTATATTAATGAAAGGAATGGAAAGCAAAGAAGGCGTAGTTTGGTTTTGGAAATATTGAACATTTAGTGACAATATCAAAAGGGAAAACTAAAGTTTAAACACATTGCATTGTATTAAAGTGGCATTGAGAAATTTTTAAATCCAAAACTTTGCAAGCTCACAACCTTCCATGTCAAATATAAGAACACACATTACACTAACTAGAATGAGAATACAGTAGTTTTCGTGAAAGCGCAAATGGGTAATTCGTACATAATTTTAAGAAAGAAACTAATTAAGCAAGCATAACTTGTCAAGTTTTTTGTTGTCAAAAACAGAATATATTTACTTACATTTACTTCGGCATGGTCCCTTAGAAAGCCTATGGCATCATCTAAACGTTGTGCTTCAGGGGCTGGTGGCTTCACACAAAAACAAAAAATAACACCATGCAAACACAAACCAACAAAATAAAAAATAAAAAAATATAAAATACAAAAAAGTTAATAACCTGTCAAAAATAAAATATCAATAAACTTTATTTTAGCTGCTGGACCATGGAATAATTGACGGGTTAAAAGTGAAGTGAATAAATCATATTATGAGTCTAAAATACTTTAAAGGTGAGCGAATTATTTATTAGATTGAAGACAGCAGGACACATGAAAAAAATACACTAAAAAAAATTTGACGCTGCTAGTGTGTTATGATGGCGAATTTTCTTACGAATTTTTCTTCCAATATTAGACACATTACTTTTAGAATTCACATCACTTAGTTATCAATAAGCACACTTTGAGAACTTAAATCACTACAATACATTTTAAAAAGACCTGACGATCGTTTCACTAACAAAATTAGCGTCATCGGAAGATGAAAAATTCTAGCTACTTTAAAACTAACATCACCTTATATACACGGCCAAAATGTCTGGAATTTATTAAACAAGTTGGCAAGATTGTAATCTTAAGTTCATCGGACCAACAAAAAGATCTATTGGAATTAGATTTAAAGAACAATTAGCACAATTAAGATACGGTATCATAAATAGATCTTCCGTCGCCCGAAATATTTAGGATAATAATCACCACGTTAATGAGGAGAATCTAAAATTAATAAAAAATGTTAGACGACCAGGACAGCTAAACGCATTCGAGAGCATATGTATTGCTAAATATAGTAACAATCAAAAATGTATGAACCTTGCTCCACAACTGATGAGCAGTCGACTGATAGATTGTTTTATAAAATAAATACCGACAGTTCGACACGTCCGAGAGATAACAAAAGAATACATATATTTCCGCCAAACTAAACTATATTAATTTAATTGAACCTTCACAAAATTACTAGAGAAGATACCTTTCAGATAAAGTAATAAATAAAGTTCAAAAGCCTCGTCAGGCTATAAAAATACAATACACTGCAGAATTTGCCTGTGATTTAGTCCCCCTCTCGGTTCCGTTCTTTACCTAAGATTTAGTACATAAGGTGATGTTAGTTTTAAAGTAGTTAGAATTATTCATCCTCTGATGACGCTAACTTTGTTAGTGAAACCATCTTCAGGTATTTTTAGAATGTGTTGTGGTGATTTGGGTTGTCAGAGTGTGCTTATCAGTGCTCATCACAGGTTCCAATCTTCACTTAGTGACATAGTTATCATTTCCCGGTTTTTTCCATAATTTCCCTTTTTGTCAGGGTTTTTTTTTTAATTAGAATTATTAATTGCATATATCTGTTACAGCATGTCTGCAACACCCCTTCACCCTTCAAAAAAAAAGTTTTCATCTTGCTCTTAAGACCACTAGTTTAATCTCTTCATTGAAAAGAAAATACAAGGCCTTTCAAACTTTTTGTTCGGTTGAGGAGATGAGAGTCGGGTGGAGTCAGGTCTGGTAAGTTATTCCACTTATTCGAACCCCAAGTCACAAATTGTTTCCATAGTATCATGATTTGTGCGCAAGAGCATTGTCTTGCAAAAGGAACCCACATTTGGGTAGCCTTCCTCACTTTTACCTTATTTTTGACACGGTGATCAGGTTAAATTATAATTCCTGGTTATTGTTCTACCTTTATCCAGAAAGCAAATCACTACTACATACTACATCAATAGGCTTCAAATCAGAAGTAACTTACTGAACATCAAAAGCTGGTAAGTACATTCTAGGTATCAATGAAGCTCTTTTTTTTATACTTTAACGTAGGTTTATTTTCGCGACTATGGCTAATCACCGACGCCAGGGAACAGTTTCACCTCACTATCCTGGAAATTTTGCCGGACCCCTGCTTTTCTGTGAGGCGGATAGGAATCTTTAACATCGCATGGACACCGGACCGACGGCTTTAAGCCCACTCCGAAGGAAGGAACGGGCAGACATTCAACTTGCTCAAATACAATGTCAGAACCTCGGTTAATGTTAATGTTAGCGCTGAAAAAGTGAAAGAGAAACACTGGGAATCGAAGCCTGCTTCGGTTCAAAGGCACACGTTCTTACCACTAGACCACTGAGGCTCTAAGGAAGCTCTTAAAAAATTAAATGTAGCTCAACACATTTAATTAAGAAAGACATTCATAGTTAATATTAATCTAGTCCTTGCTAAGCATAAATAAACATATTTTTGGTGTTAAAATTTTCCGAAATTCATTTTTTCATCTCCTGGTCTACAATCTAACAAAAAATCAAAATTTAATTTACTTATTTACGCATAAAAAACTGTAAATAATGTAAGGTACTACTAAAAACAAAACTAAATTCAAAACAAATATTCCAAAATACAAAGGCACTTAAATACAATAGTAAAAGCAAAAAATAAAGCACCAAAAACAATTTGTATGCTCACCATGTGTAGACCCTGAGGTGGAGGCGCCGCATTATGTACAGTGACTGCTTGCGTGTAGTGGGGCGAGTGTGGAGTGGTTGTGTGGTTCCCCAACCAAGCAGCGGGCGCCAAGGGGGGAGGCGAACTCACTGGCGTCGATGGGGCAGAGCTGTAGCTGCTGGCACTAGCCTGTTCTGTGATTGGATATATCTATAAGAAAAAAAAACAATAAAACAAAGCACTCTTGTCAGAGGATGAACGGTTATAATTATGGAAAATTCAAAGAGCTAATTCTCCGAGCGTCTCGCGCCACATGTGAATTTGGGTGCCAAGCTGCGACCTTGAATGTCAATTGGCATTTTAGGGCATAAAAGACCTGGCCGAGGTGCAGCTTTTGAAGAATTCTGCCCAAACAACCTTCCTGGGCTGCCCTGATATCAGTGTGCCTAATTAAAGGCTAAAATAAGGAAAACCTTATGGTCACATTACATGTATGTATGGCAGAGTTGGTTTTCCTTCTTTTAGCTTTTAATTACGCAAACTGATGCCAGGGAAGGTCAGGTCAGGTCAGGTCAGGAAGGTTGGTTGGGCAGGGTTCTTCTTCTTCACATGTGGCGCGAGACGCTCGTGCTAATTCTACTTCAGAGCATATTGCGCTTAATAAACAAAACAGCTTATGTTAGCGAATTTGTATTTTTTAAATTCCCTATCGATGGTGAGACTTTACAAAAAATTCTGCAAATGAGTGCGAATTTGGGCCCCTAGAATCCGAAACTAAGGCCCGTTTGGATCTACTTATATATATATATATATATATATATATATATATATATATATATATATATATATATATATATATATATATATATATATATATATATATATATATATATATATATATATATATATATATATATATATATATATAGGGTGGCGCATTGAAAACGAAACAGACCAATTTGCGTCCGTCTTTTTTTTAAGAAACGCTGAAACACGTCGATTTTAATATTGAGGGGGACATGTTTTGACGCAAAACTCAACTTTGTCACATCAACCCCTTAAGGGTGGTAATAACAACCTTTATATTTTAAATATGGAACATGGGTCGAGTGTTACATCATTTGAAAGCTCTTTCTTTTCTGAATTCAGCACACTAATTTTTTTTGGAAGTTTTATCAACTTGTTTAAAAATTATTCACAGTTGGAGTTGCAAGAACGTATTTCATTCATTGTGATAAGAAATGCACTAATTAGTCATTTTTTTGTTAAAAAAAACTAAGAAACAAAACCAAACGTTCAAAAATGTTTATTCAGTTAAGTAAGTGTTCAAATTGTTGATCACCAGCTTCCATACAAAAGTAGAAATTTTGTTCAAAACGAGCTCTGGCATTCTGGAGCATTTGTGGAGTTATTAGACGGCATTCTTCAACAATGCGTCGTCGTAATTCTTCCAGAGACTCCGGTTCTGTTGCGAAAATTCTACTCTTTAAATGGCCCCATAGAAATAAGTCCAAAGGAGTTGAATCCGGTGATCTAGGGGGCCACTCAATAGCACATCTACGCCCAATCCATTGCTCTGGAAACTCTCTGTTCAAAAACTCCCTAACACGTTGTGAAAAATGCGGAGGCGCTCCATCTTGTTAAATCACTAATTGATTTTTTGATAGCGATCATAATTTTCAACAATGTCAATTAGTAGAGGGTAAACGATATCTTCTAGTAACTCCAAATACGTTTCGCCACTCAAATTGCCATCAAGAAAAATTGGTCCGATTAAACGGTCTCCAAAAATGCCAGTCCAGACATTCAATTTCTGTGGAGTTTGAGTGTGGACTCCGTGAAAATTTCTTGGATTATTATCTGCCCAATAACGACAATTATGACGAGTGACTGTAGAGTTTAATAAAAGCGTACACTCGTCTGAAAAACAGATATGGAACAGAAAATTCCCGTTATCAGCTATTCGTGCAGTCATAACTTCACAAAACTCCAGCCGCCTATCAAAATCATCTTCATTCAGTTGTTGTACAAGATAAATTTTATACGGGTGAAATTTATGGTGCTTCTTTTGATGTTTGAAACAGTGGCCAATTTTCTCGTGCTCAAAGTTGGGTCTGCAGCGATTTGTCCTAAAACTTCAATCTCATTTCTAACCGGAAATTCACGTTCAGGATCCCGTTTTTTGTTGGCTACTGAACCACTTTGTCGAAACTTTGCAACTAACTCCAAAATGTATTTTCTGTTAACATGACTGTTCGGATGTCGTTCATTAAACAAATTTGCGGTACGGTTGGCACAGTCATCGTTTTTTGAAAAAAAAAGAGTAATTATTTCAACTCTTTCCTCTACAGAATACACCATTGTGAAATTAATTTTCGGTAGTACTATCAAGTATCAAACCGACCGATAAACTGAAATAATAAACCGCATTTCTCTCATTCCGATAAGAAATTTTCTGATAGTCAATTTTTTGTTTACAAACCAACAAAACATTGACTATCAGCACATTTCTTATCGGATTGAGTGAAATGCGTTTTTGCATCTCCAACTGTGAATAATTTTTAAACGAGTTGATAAAACTTCCAAAAAAATTAGTGTGCTGAATTCAGAAAAGAAGGAGCTTCCAAAACACTCGACCCATGTTCCCTATTTAAAATATAAGGGTTGTTATCACCACCCTTGAGGGGTTAATGTGACAAAGTTGAGTTTTATGTCAAAACATGTCAAAAGTTATTAACCGATTTTGATTAAACTCGGCAAGAATCTCTCTTTTATTAACCCTGTATCTGGCATCATCAAAAATACTTGTCATAAAATCTTTATATTCGGTATGTAATCCCCTTAAGACTTCATTATACCCCTAAACACAAAAAATACTCCAAAAATCTATCCAAAAACGACTTTTTAATTAGTTGCCTAGAAGCAACATTGTCCGTTACAAGTAACAAATTATGCAATATTTTTCGCAGTACAATATATTACAATAGCAATGATTAAAAAAAACTATATGCAAAGTTATTATCGACAGCAAATCTACATGTATAATAATAATAATTAAACCGTTATACATAATAAACTACACGATCTCAAAAGACGTTGCTTACACTTATTTAGTTTCACTATGAAAACATAAAAAACAATTATTTTTTTGGGTAGAGCATAGTCTCATCTTGCACTTCTCGCATTGTACAGTTGTATAACCAGTTCTACACAGTCTACATCTGCTTTCAGTTGAAAATATTGGACAGTGGCCTGCCGAATCCATTCTGGTAGCATCATCTGGCCTCACACTAAATGGTTGACGAATCCT
This sequence comes from Tillus elongatus, assembly GCA_964006375.1. Lineage (NCBI taxonomy): Eukaryota > Metazoa > Arthropoda > Insecta > Coleoptera > Cleridae > Tillus > Tillus elongatus. The sequence goes on from OZ023264.1 coordinate 18,506,184, forward strand.
ATCTTCCATATTGTCTTTTGACGGTCGTCCTCTTTTGGTTCTACATTTGCCTGTATTAGATAAAGATCTAGCCAGTTCCATTATAATTTTTTTCAAAGGCATGGGTTTTACAGTCCTGTTAGCTCTGCAATCATTTATATACAGTAGCCATGCATTGATGACGCAAACATCTAAAATCCATGTCACAATGAGGAAATACCACTTTTTACTTCTGCTTGAACTTCCATAAAGTCCTAGAAGAGAGTTGGCTTTATCCACTCCCCCCATATGTTCATTCTACTGTGTCATAAGATTTGGACACGGCACGTTAACTTTTTTCTTTCCACTTTTGGAATACCTTAGTACATGGTTGATAGGCCCAATTCCACTAAAAGTACTTGCGAAAGCACACACTTATTGTCTGCCCATTTCACTACAATAATGTTCCTTCGAACATCTGCGTTATGGACGTAAGAACCTCTTCCACGTTACAACAATACTTTGTCAGCTTCTAGGCTGCAACCACCAATTCTATTAGACCGAATTGTACCCAAACTCAGAATTCCGAACCGTTGCTTCAGATAATCGAAGAGGCGCAAACTTGAAAACCAGTTATCGCAAAAAATGACCGAAATCTCTGGACTACTTAGAGTTTTGTATAAAGCAATAACGACTGATGCTCCAACACCAATGACCTTTCGTCTTCAGTTATTTCATTTGGTGTTCCCTTCAATGTTGGAAAAGTTGTGGCTCCTTGATAGGCAATGAAATCAGCAAGGTATCCAGATATCCCAGCACATACAAAAAACTTGTATCCCCATTTATGAGGTTTGCTTTGTATATATTGTCTCAAGTTACCACCATATGTGCCCTTATACGCTATCATTGCTTCATCTATAGAATACTGATTTTCAAATTGATATTTTCGACAATTTGCAGCAACATGATCCAGAAAAGGACGAAACTAGCGGTCTGTTGTTTCAGATGAAACATCCAGATTATCATTGAAATGAATATTTTCTATTAGCTTCTGAAATCATTTCAACGGCATGAGATACAAGAGAAATTCTGGACGAAGCGGACCAATAATCTTCAATTGCTGGCAATTGTATCACTCCCATAGTAAGAATAATGGGAAAAAATTGTAATTTCCGTAGGATTTGTGTTGATGCTTGGCCCGGTCTTTTGTGTGCTGTAAATGTTCGTCTGATACTCGATATCGTTCATTAGACCGCAGGAAAAAAATCTGGTAAAATAATCTAGAGGCCAAGCCACTTCCTCAGAAGTTGAATCTTTATGAAAGTCCAGTTGATTCGAAATAGTATTGGTGGTTATGTCACATTCATCCCATTGGAAATATGCTTGTTCTCGTACATTGCTTCTCTTGTTTGGTGGTTCTTGCTGTTCTTGTTCTTCATCGGTTTCAATGACCGTTTTATCAATTATAATTTCATGTTGTTATTGTGGTTCTGTGTCACTAGATTCCTCAGATTAATAAGCCAATACAACAGGATTTTTGTTTTCAATGTCAGCATCAGATTCAGAACAGTCAGATAAATCCGACAGAATCGGATTAGTGGGGACAATAAAAGGTATACACTTTCTTCTTCCATAAAATGAACTAGTAGAAATTATTTTCCACTCCATCGTAGTTACGCTGAAATAAACCGCCAACGTCAAATATTCAACTGGCAACGTTGCCTCTAAGCAACATAATGTTTGTGCAACAAACAAAGGCACTTGCCTGGGTTGTATTGTCGAAACAACAACACACACGCTACTAGAAAACAGTTACTTCATATATCTATGTTTCAAAACAAACAAAAAAGTTCATTTATTGACTTTTCCAAGTGAAAACTGCACCACTGCTTCTGTCACTTTGTAAATGTATGGTAACTGTCAGTTTCAAATGAAGTTTTGTTAATACTAGATGCATTCTCGCAACAATTAGAACCGTAGACCGGTTTTGCTCTCATTAGAGCTCTTCAGTACGGCATACTAATTGTAGCAAAAATGCACCAAAAGTAATACGGCTATAGTATAGCCAGCCTTAAAATACTAAGTCAGTGGTGGACGTGCCGCCACCTAGTTGCGGAACCAAGTAGTATGTTGTCACGCCAGCTCCAAATAACACAAAGTGTTAGAAAAATAGAGACTGTATACAACTAACTAACAATTTAGAAAATTGTCAGCCCTGGCCCATTTCTACCCCAATATAGGGACAAAGTATGTAAGACTAGATGCATTCTCGCAACAATTAGAACCGTAGACCGGTTTCGCTCTCATTACTGCTACAATTAGTATGCCGTACTGAAGAGCTCTAATGAGAGCGAAACCGGTCTACGGTTCTAATTGTTCCGAGAATGCAGCTAGTCTTACATACTTTGTCCCTATATTGGGGTAGAAATGGGCCAGGGCTGACAATTTTCTAAATTGTTAGTTAGTTGTACACAGTCTCTATTTTTTTAACACTTTGTGTTATTTGGAGCTGGCGTGACAACATACTACTTGGTTCCGCAACTAGGTGGCGGCACGTCCACCACTCACTTAGTATTTGAAGTTTTGTTGTTGAAAAGTTTTGCAGTAGATGTCGCTGTATGTTGTAAAGGCGCTATAAAGCTTGTTGCTTATAGGAAACGTTGTCCGGTAAGCCCTGAATATGATCTAGGTTGATTTGTGACTCTCTAAAAATTATGTTGCAGCAACAAAATCAGATACATGGTTAATGGCTTGGATGAAAAGTTAGCCAGCCCTATCAGACCAGTTTTTCTTAAAAAAAAAGATGTATCTCAAAAAATAACGAGGTGATTTTGATGAAATTTGGTTGGTATGTTGTCCTCGTAAACACCTTATTACATACCAAAACTCAACTTTCTAAGTTTATTGAAAATTGACTTATGCAAATTTGAAGCATTTAATGAAAATTCGCTACAATAGCGTACTTGCTGCCTCCCGAAATTTTATTAGATTGCTCTCATTACACTTACCCCTCCTAAAGCTTTGCTAACACTGTCGATGTGGTTGCTTGGCGGTCCAAATCCTGCATTGTTTTGAGCTGCAGCTATCGTTGTGGCGGGTGTGCCGTTCGGCCTTAGCGAGGACATTGGAGGTAGACCCTGGGCAGCAGCAGCGGCCGCAGCCGCCGCCACGGCCGAGTCGCTCTCCGGTATCAGGCCGTAAGCCTCGTAGGTTTGGTAGGGGGTGGTGCCTGCGGAGCCGTATGCAGCCGGCGTTGACCAGTCTCCAACGGGGTTTGGGGTACCGTCCGCTCCCAGGTAGTAGCCGCCAGCGGTTGCTGCAGAGTTCGGGCTGGTGTAGCGCGGCGAGTCGTGCGCTGCGCTGAATTCGTCGCTGCCATACTAGAAACAAAAATAAGATATTAATTATGTAACAAACATCATTATTTTGTAACTCACGACAATAAACATTTTTAAAAGTAATTGTGTTCAATTGGTAAAAAACTGGATTGGCTGCAACTGAAACTAAGATTTTTATTACACTTCTAAACGTTGTAGTTCTTTTAAACACTATACCCATTTTATAACATTCTTAATTAGTTGTGATCCACCCACTATTCATTAATTGTTATTGTCCGTACTTGGTGGAACAGTTGCATACTAAATACAGACGTAGTGACTCGGACGTAAAATGTACAGAATGTATGCTGATAAGCATTCAAACAGAAGACAGCTGGATTACAAATTATTCAACAATATTTACGACAGATTATGTGAAATTGGTTAGATTCGTTAAAAACGAGATATTTTAGGCCGTCCAAAAATATCGCTCTCTAAGTATCAGTTAGTGTAGAAATTAGTTCAAGACGAATAAATGCAGCTGCGGACGTAAGATGTACAGAATGTATGCTGATAAGCATTCAAACAGAACACAGCTGGCTTACAAATTATTCAACAATATTTACGACATATTAGGTGAAATTGGTTAAAAACGAGATATTTTAGGCCGTCCAAAAATATCGCTCTCTAAGTATCAGTTAGTGTAGAAATTATTTCAAGAAGAATAAATACAGCTGCGGACGTAAGATGTACAGAATATATGCTGACAAGCATTCAAACAGAAGACAGCTGGCTTACAAATTATTCAACAATATTTACGACAGATTAAGTGAAATTGGTTAGATTCGTTAAAAAGGAGATATTTTAGGCCGTCCAAAACTATCGCTCTCTAAGTATCAGTTAGTGTAGAAATTAGTTCAAGAAGAATAAATGCAGCTGCGGACGTAAGATGTACAGAATGTATGCTGATAAGCGTTCAAACAGAACACAGCTGGCTTACAAATTATTCAACAATATTTACGACAGATTAGGTGAAATTGGTTAGATTCGTTAAAAACGAGATATTTTAGGCCGTCCAAAAATATCGCTCTCTAAGTAACAGTTAATGTAGAAATTAGTTCAAGAAGAATAACTACAGCTGCGGACGTAAGATGTACAGAATGTATGCTGATAAGCATTCAAACAGAAGACAGCTGGGTTACAAATTATTCAACAATATTTACGACAGATTATGTGAAATTGGTTAGATTCGTTAAAAAGGAGATATTTTAGGCCGTCCAAAAATATCGCTCTCTGAGTATCAGTTAGTGTAGAAATTAGTTCAAGAAGAATAAATGCAGCTGCGGACGTAAGATGTACAGAATGTATGCTGATAATACATTTTGGAGTTAGTTGCAAAGTTTCGACAAAGTGGTTCAGTAGCCAACAAAAAACGGGATCCTGAACGTGCATTTCCGGTTAGAAATGAGGCTACTGAGATTGAAGTTTTAGGACAAATTGCTGCAGACCCAACTTTGAGCACGAGAAAATTGGCCACTGTTTCAAACATCAAAAGAAGAACTATTCAGCGAATATGGAAGCATCATAATTTTCACCCGTATAAAAGTCATCTTGTACAACAACTGAATGAAGATGATTTTGATCGGCGGCTGGAGTTTTGTGAAATTACGACTGTACGAATAGCTGATAACGGGAACTTTGTGTTCAATATCTGTTTTTCAGACGAGTGTACGTTTTTATTAAACTCTACAGTCAATCGTCATAATTGTCGTTATTGGGCAGACATTTTCACGAAGTCCACACTCAAACTCCACAGAAAGTTAATGTCTAGACTGGCATTTTTGGAGACCGTTTAATCGGACCAATTTTTCTTGATGGCAATTTGAGTGGCGAAACGTATTTGGAGTTACTATAAGATATCGTTTACCTCTACTAATTGACATTGTTGAAAATGATGATCGCTATCAAGAAAGTCAATTAGTGTTTCAACAAGATGGAGCTCCTCCGCATTTTTCACAAAGTGTTAGGGAGTTTTTGAACAGAGAGTTTCTAGAGCAAAGGATTGGGCGTAGAGGTGCTATTGAGTGGCCCCTAGATCACCGGATTTAACTCATTTAGACTTCTTTCTATGGGGCCATTTAAAGAGTAGAATTTACGCAACAGAACCGGAGTCTCTGGAACAATTACGACGACGCATTGTTAAATAATGCCGTCTAATAACTCCACAAATGCTCCAGAATGTCAGAGCTCGTTTTGAACAAAATTTGTACTTTTGTATGGAAGCTGATGGTCAACAAGTTGAAGACTTACTTAGCTGAATAAACATTTTTGAACGTTTGGTTTTGTTTTTTAGTTGTTTTTTTTTAACGAAAAAATGACTAATTAGTGCATATCTTATCACAATGAATGAAATACGTTCTTGCAACTCCAACTGTGAATAATTTTTTAACGAGTTGATAAAACTTCCAAAAAAATTAGTGTGCTGAATTCAGAAAAGAAAGAGCTTTCAAATGATGTAACACTCGACCCATGTTCCCTATTTAAAATATAAGGGTTGTTATCACCACCCTTAAGGGGTTGATGTGACAAAGTTAAGTTTTTTGTCAAAACATGTCCCCCTCAATATTAAAATTGACGTATTTCAGCGTTTCTTAAAAAAATTTCTCTGTACGCAAATTGGTCTGTTTCGTTTTCAATGCGCCACCCTGTATAAATAGGTCAGAAGGGTAGCATAAGGAATCAGCCTCGTATGGTAAGCTGGCAACACCGCCTCTTCTTACACACGCAGCCGGTGGTGTCCCAGTTGCTGTTGGTCCTAATGGACGGAGACAAGGGCAGCCCAGCAGCGCCAAACGGGCTAAAGGGAGGGACACATTCCAATAAGCATCATTCCGCGGCGCATGTACAATTATATACCTAAGAATTAGTATTCCATTACGATGTCCAGTTTACTTAAATAATTTAGACTTTTTCCCATTTTCTTGGATACGTATAAATAGGCCAGAAGGGTAGCATAAGAAATCACGTTCGTATTGTCATAAATTTTATTAATGTGTTGTATATTACATCGGAGTGAAAAGCTGTAATAACCTATCGAGTCTCCTCAATATTAATTACTGAACATCCGTGCAAAATTTTCCTTAAATTTGCAACTCTTCTTTATCGAATTAATCTGTTCTGAGGCAGAGTACGTAATATTCCGAAGCGAGTTAATATCGGTACCTCATCAATCAAATTCATCGAACACAAATCCATATTCTGGGTCATGTTTCATTCAGTATAAACTGATTCATTCCAATAATGTTTCAATCTAAATTCAATTTGTGCCAGGCGTCTTTAGGATGTGGGCCTGAGTGTGTGTGTATGTGTGTGTGTATTCACATATGAATATCAAGCAACAAGCTTCTAACTTGAGGAGAGCTCGAGACCTTCGTAGCCTCGCCACTTTATTTATAGGAAAGATCAATTGTATTCTTGCATTATATCGCTACGCTATCACACTCCAGACATAATTAAATTTTCAATTTCTGATAAAATAAAATCGAAACCCTTTTGTATTAGCAATTCCTTTGCTGTTGTAACAGATATACACTGAAAAATCAAAAATCAAAAGAAGTATGGGTAACATTAAAAATTCCAAATTTTCATGAAATTATGCTGAATTTCAACAAAAAAAATCCGAACACTCGGTAAGAGTTGAAAAAATGATTATATTTTCAAATTCAGATGTCAAAGTCTGGACGCAGCAAGTGCGTTATGGTAGTGAAATTTCATTTAAATGTTTTTAATAACAAATACGTGTTTTTTTAAAAAAGCAGGCATGAAATGGTATAACCCATATAGTAGAAACAATGTACCATATTTCATCAAAATGACTTTATTGTTTGAAAATGTACAAAAATTTTCTGAAAATAAACTTAAAATGTTCCCGAAAAAACTGCTTCCTGGCAAACGAACGTTAGGTTAATAGCAAATTGAGCTATTGAAATTTGAAACTTTAATGAAAATTCGCTACCATAACGCACTTGCTGCGTCCAGTTGTGAAGCCACGGGGAAAAGTCTAAGGCTGTATTAAGTATAGAACAGTTTCACTAAGTTAGGACAAGTTCGTGCTCACTTGAAGAACTTTTTTCAAAATTTCAGTCGGGATCTCCTGATGGCGAACTTTTCCTACGAAAATTCGCTAAAGGGAAAATATTATTCTATGGCGTATTCCTTAGTAGTTAACATTTTGGAACGAGAATTAAGCACTTAGAGCTAATAAACGATGGATGTAAATTTAAATTGAAGTAAATAAATAATATCTGAATATTATTCAGTAAATAGTAATTTTCAGACTTTTGACAATAAAAGCATATTTTACCATATGTACATCGCACATCTAGAACGTATCACTGCGCTTGCGTAATGTTTGGTGAATTCTGGTAATTTAGAACAAAATTTAGCAAAACACGGTGATTTTTTGAGCTACAATCTGGTGAAATTTTGAGGTCTAGGTTGGCAACGGTGACTGGCCCTTCGGCAAGCTATGACAAGACCTGTTCCAGCTCAGTCGGTAACGTAGTTTGGCATAGGCATCGAGTTGTAAGGGGCGTTCTTTAAACATTTACCTTGCGGGTGGTTTAAACGTTGTTTAAATTGAACGTGTTTTTGTGGGTTTATTCGCAGCTATTGTTAAGCTTTTGACTCATCAAGCTTAGTGATTTTTTATTTTTTAAGGGTCCAGCGAGGGTCAAATATTAAAATAATAATAAATAAAAAATACCCTATTCAACTTAAGCCAATACACAACTTTTTTTAATACGGCCATAAAGAAATTAAAAAATCGATCCACCCAACTGGACAGATCTCCCGATTTATAACACTTCGTAATGAGTAAAAAAAGGCAGGACGCAGCAAGTGCGTTATGGAAGTAACTTTTCATAAAAATGTTTTTAATTACAAGTATATCGCTCTAATGCGAGCAGGCATCAATTTGGTTATCGGTATAACCTATATAGTAGGAACAATGTACCATATTTTTATCAAAATAATTATTTGAAAATGTACACAAATTTTCCGAAAATAAACTTTAAATGTTTCCGAGAAAACTGGTCTCCTAGCCAATGAACCTTAAGTTAATAGCAAATTGAGTTATTAAAATTTGAAACATTGAATTAAAATTCGCAACCAAAACGCCCTTGCTGCGTTCATACAAAAAAATTTCAAAAATAAAGTTAAATGTTGGTTTCCTAACCAACAAAACTTACGTTAATAGCAATTTGAGTTATTTAAATTTGAAGGATTTAATGAAAATTCGCTACCAAAACGCACTTACTGCGTCCAGAATTTTTTCTTACAAACATGCATCATACTTCGATAAAAAATGCTAAAATGCAGTAACGAATTTGTTCTACGAAAATTAGCTAAAAATTATAGACCGTTAAACCATAAACTTCACTTAACCTACAGCGAAAGCATCAACTTAACCAAACCGACAGCCAAAGCATCAAAGAAAGGGTCTATTTTAAATGGATATTTTGTAAAGATTTTAGTAAAATGAAGGGCAATAACGGTTGAATCTGAAACTTAAGGGGTTCGCAGAACACTCTTCTTGCAACATTTTCTTTTCACAATCCGTATTTGTTTCACGTTCTTTGTCTAAACATTGCCAATTTTGACGTTTTAAATTGCGAGTTTGACGTTTTGAGGAAAACTCCAAAATTTGTTTCTTTAGCTGCCCGTAACTTTTTGTCCTTGAACTTAGAGAGCTAAATTTTGGTACATGGTTCACTCTTTATAATACCCATACGCGCACCAAATTTGGTTGTCCTCACTTTGTTATTTCCGGAGATATAATTTTTCTTTATAAAAAGAAAACAAAACCTGGTCCGATTTTCCTGGCTAACGAACTTATCCACGCCACTTGCAAAAGGAAGGTACTCACCAAATTTGATGAAGATCGGCCCATTATTTTTTGAGTTATCGGTACGATATATATATATATATATATATATATATATATATATATATATATATATATATATATATATATATATATATATATATATATATATATATATATATATAAACACGGATCTCCCTAGTAGTGAATTTTTTTAAGAAAATTCAATAAAAAAGAAAATTTGAATTACCAACGACTTATGGGCCAGCCTTTAATTGTAGAAATATTTTTTAAGGTGTAGCTCAAGATACCCTATAAATAATGTATACAATTTTTTTTTCGTTTCTTGCATAATAACGGCTATATTGAGCTTTAAAGATTTTTTACGAAAATTCGACAAAAATGATAAACCATTAACCGATAAACTCTATAGCTAACACTACTGCCAAAGCATCAGAGAAGGATCTATTTGAAATGAATTTTCTGGAAATATTTTAGTAAAATGAAGAACAATGACGATTGAAACTAAGACTTCAGGCTTTGTAAAACATTCTTCTTGAGACATTTTCCTTCCATAGCTCATATTAGTTTCAGGTTCATTGCCTAAATATTACCAATTTTGACGTTTTAAATCGCAACTTTGACGTTTTGAGGAAAACCCAAATTTACTTCTTAAATGCCTGTAACTTTTTTTGTCCTATAACCTACAGAGATAAATTTTGATTTAATTAAATGTATTTTGGGTCCGTTGGTAGGTAACTTACCTATAATGATATAAACCCGCGTACCAAATTTGGTTGCCCTTACTTGGTTAATTCCGGAGATATAATTTTTTTCGAAAGAAAACACAAAATTTTCCGGGAAAACCATGGCGGGTTTTCCTGGCTAACGAACTTATCCAAGCCACTTGCGAAAGGAAGGTACTCACCAAGTTTTAGCAAAATCGGTCCATTATTTTTGTAGTTATAGGCGTGACACAAATAAATAAATAAATATAAATATATATATATATATATATATATATATATATATATATATATATATATATATATATATATATATATATATATATATATATATATATATATATATATATATATATATGTATGTATGTATATATATATAAACATAAAAATTCTGAAACCGACCTCGGATTTGGGTTCCAGAGGTCCTAAATAGCGCTCATTTGAAGACATTTTTTCAAAATTCAAAAGTCGGGATCTCCTCAGTGATTTTTTTTTTAAGAAAATTTACTAAAAATTCTTCTTTCATTTTTGTTACCGGAATGTCTTAAAAGTTCCGCTTTATATCGTTTAGACCAAGAGTTTTCGTAGTCAAAGTTCTTGAAGGGCTTTCTCAAATTCTTCTCTTGAAATAGGCGGGTCCAGATCATCTGATTTTATCTTCTCTATCTTCTCGTTATAGTCCTCTTGGAAAACGTTAATTTCCTCTCCGCGATACAACTCTTCCAGGCAAGATTTACAGTGTTAAATAATTCTTCCTTTTCTCTTCTCTTCTAATGTTAACTGTCCATAAATTATAATCTAAATCAGACTTAGGCCAGAGGCTCGGTAGTCCGGTGGTAATAACGTGTGGCTCTGAACCGAGGGGTACTGGGTTTGGTCCCATCACTTTTTTAGTACATACTGTAATATTAACCACAACCGAGGTTGTACCATTATTTTTGAGCAAGTGAATGTCTGCACGTTCCTCCCTTCGGAGGGAGCGTAAAGCCGTCGGTCCCGTGTCCATGCGATGTTGGGCACGTTAAAGATCCCTACTCTCCTTACACCAAGGCGAGGGTTCGCAAAATTTCCAGGGTAGTGAGGTGTCACTGCTCCCTGACATCGGTGATTAGCCATAGTCGCGGAAATAGACCGACGTTAAAAAAACACACACACAGGGGCTTAGGTCATTTCAACCTATCCGTTAATAAATACGTTCAGAAATCCCCCGCTCAATATCGCTGTGGAATAGAGGAGAGAAATAATAGACAGGCCACATATTTTCAAACGTCACCCAGTATATATGTGGGATCTTTCCGGGTTTTATGGGGGATTTTAGTGCGGAACGTTCGACATTGGTTTCAACTTATGCAGGACAATTTATTATCTTCTGCGGGCTTGTTTCCAGTGGCCAGTCAGCATATTTCCAACATACATATTTCCTTCCCACGGTCACAGATATGGCCCTCTGTATTGGTTTTTTACGATTTTATTTTTTCGCCATTTCATCATTTATGTCTTTATTCGATTTAGGGGCCAATCTCCGATATCCGGAATATTTAGGACGTCCTACACAACTCTGCAAATCGCGCCTGTTTCATTCGTGTTGACTTCCAGTCACCGGATTTTTCAGGAGTTTAAAGTGTAACTCCTCTTAATTTTACCTTGGAAAAAGTCATGATGCGGCGAGTGCGTTATCGTAGCGAATTTTAATTAAAAATTTACTTATTTTGTTAAAAAAAAATTAAAAAATTTTGGGCGCAGCAAGTGCGTTTAGTAGTTAATTTTCATTAAAATGTTTTAAATAGCAAATATGTGTTTTTTTTTAAAGAAAGCAGGCATCAAATTTGGTTACCAGTATTACCTATGTAGTAGAAACAATGTGCCATGTTTCATCAAAATAACTTTATTGTTTGAAAATGTACAAAAATTTCCGAAACTAAACTTAAAGTGCCACCGAAAAAACTCGTTTCTTGGTCAACCTTATAGGTTAATAGCAAATTGAGCTATTCAAATATGAAGCATTTAATCAAAATTCGCTACCATAACGCACTTGCTGCGTCCAGAATTTCTTTTCTTACAAACATGCATTATGTTTCGATGGAAAATGCAAAAATGCAATAACATAAGACGTGTTCGGCGAAAAAAAAATTGTATCAACGACTTATGGGCCACCTTTGTAGAATATTTTTTAAGATGTAGCTCAAGACACCCTATAATTAATGTATACATTTTTTTCATGTCTTGTATAATAACGGATATATTGAGCTTTATTGATTTTTTTACGGAAATTCGACAAAAATTATATACCATTAAACGATAAACTTTATAGCTAAGGCTACTGCCAAGCATCAGAAAAAGGGTCTATTTGAAATAAATTTCCTGGAAATATTTTAGTAAAATGAAGAACAATGACGGTTAAAGCTAAGACTTCAGGGTTTGTAAAACATTCTTCTTGAGACATTTTCTTTCCATAGCCCGTATTAGATTCAAGTTCTTTGCCTAAATGTTGCCACTTTTGACGTTTTAAATTGCGACTTTGACGTTTTGAGGAAAACCCTAATTTATTTTTCTTTAAATGCCTATAACTTTTTTGTCTTTTGAGCTACAGAGCTAAATTTTGGCACGTAATTTACATAAACCCGTCTACCAAATTTGGCTGCCCTTACTTTGTTATTTCCGGAGATATAATTTTTTTTCGAAAGGAAACACAAAATTTTCCGGGAAAACCTGGGTCGATTTTCCTGGCTAACGAACTTATCCAAGCGCAAAAGGAAGGTATTCACCAAATTTAATAAAAATCGGCCCATTATTTTTTGAGTTATCGATGTGATACATACATACATATAATATTCACGTTTCTGTGACTATAGTTTCGCTGCTTGACAGCATTCTCAGACAAATAATAATTTTTTATCTGTCTGAGAATGCTGTCAAGCAGCGAAACTATAGTCACAGAAACGTTGAAGAACATCCTGGAACATCCAGAATTCGTAAGGGCCACTTGCTCCAGTTAGCTTACGCGCTGGATACGTCCTTCACCTACAAAAACGAAACCCAACAGTGAAGCTAGAGAAGTAGTCTCCAAGTCGGTATGTAGTATTGACAAGTTTAACCAAGTAAGGGCAACAACAATCAATGAATGGTAGTTTTTTGATAAAAGAAAATTGAAAAAATGCACACCTGTTAAAATTTGTTGTCCATATTGTTATCATTTCCTATCAGGGACAAAACAGAGTACTATAGAAAATTTCTTTGCAATTGGTCGACTCTTACTAGGTTTTTTGGGAAGTCAGTGTATGCAGAGCATGCATTAGAGTTACGCCACTTATTCTGAAGAACGACGGCGAAATATCGAGAAAAAAAAGTAGTGACGCAACAAGTGCGTTATGGTATTGAATTTTCATAGAAATGATCTGGCACCAAATACGTCACTATAAGTTTTTTTCCTTGTAACATTGAAATCTTAGTTTTAGTGTATGGTTTACTTTTTATATCGTAAACCTACACACCGAATTTCGTTAGCACAGCTTTTTAATTTTTAGGAAAAAAATTTTTTTTAAAGAAAACACAATTTTCCGAGGAAACCTGGTCTGATTTTTCTGGCTAACGAACTTATCTAAGCCACCTACAAAATTGCCCCCTTATCTGCCTCAACAAATGCCGGTAATCCTTTTAATCCTTTAAGTGCCGTGACCAAAGCCCCTGACTTAATTGACCGTGACCCGACTACTTTCATTGAGAACGAAGCAGGTAGACGGAACGATACATACAATACAAGACTTGCAACGAACTGTCAGATCTCTCTGAGGCCTAGGGTTGAACACACTGAGACTTTAGAGACGATCTCCAGCGAGATTTGGGGAGTAGGTAGATTGAGGCCCCGTAATCGAGCTACAACAACCCAACCCACCTTTGTCCACCGCCCTAATGAGTAGGCTGATTAAGGCCTTAGAGCGTCCTTACATATTTCCTTTACCTCTTGAAAATGGCTCCAAAACAAGAGACGAAACGTCGAGTTTTAATAAATTCTGGACGCGGTTCAACCCGAGAATCAAGTATATCTTACATTAAAGACCGCGGAAATCTTTCCGAAGAGATATATATATATATATATATATATATATATATATATATATATATATATATATATATATATATATATATATATATATTACACATATAAAAATAGAAAATGACCCCGGATATGGGTTCTAGGGGTCCTAGATCGCGCTCATTTGCAACAATTTTTTCAAAATTCAAAAGTCGGGATCTCCCCGTTAGTGCATTTTTTCTACGAAAATTCACTAATATAATTGTGGTATTCTTTCTTTTTCTTTCCAGCTTACGTAGATTACTACCCTCGTATGAGATTTCACATACACAACTATGATGAATTTGGGATTGTATTTCTTCAAACGAAGATGAATGATCAGAAGTTAAGTCTCAGTTATGACCACTTTTAAGTTCTAATTTTTACCTCGTATAATTTTTAATTCCGAGTTATAAGATTCTAGGTTGTCGATCTTCGATGATCCGAGTTATAACCGCTTTTAAGTTCTATTTTTTGCCTTGTATAATTTTTCATTCCCAGTTGTCAATCTGCGGTGATTTATTATTGTCATACACTCCATTAATTAATTCCGCAGGCTTCATTTAAAAAATGTCTAGAACGAAACAGAAAAATCCATAAATAAAAGTAATAAATCGTGTTTTTTTAAATGAACAAAACCAATGTTTAAATTATTCGATATGTACCACCTTACCACCTTATCGGAAGAATATCACATTTAATGTTAATTAGGAGGCTAAACGGGAACATTAACCTGTGTCACATTTGATTTACCATACGTAGACATTTGAAAACAAGTGACATTTACCGATTCCACAAATTTGAATAATAAATAAGTTACTAATATAATAAATAAATAGGAACGCGACAGTTCGCATTAAGACAATTGCTTGGCTATTTTAGAAACGTAACGGAGACATAACATATTTATATTTTCTCTACACAGTGTATTAAGGTAGAGTTGTATTTTATGAGTAGCTGACGCGCTTTCGATATCTGTGGTGTTACATTAAAACATGTAGTATGGTCATTTAGTTAAAGAACCTAATATTACCAATGTGGTTATGGTATGGATGGTCGGTTCTACAGCGAAGAACTACAGGTCGCTGAACAGTGTGGTGAGTTTATTTCTTCTGTAGCTGAGAATTCTGTGGGTTTTTTTTTTAACTTCAACAACACACCACTAGGGCTTACAAGAGCGGGCATAACAGGATGTTCTATGTCTGGTGACCTGGACAGTAAAAGGGTGCATTCCCCCTGTTCCCCTGTTAGATCTGTTGGGGGCAGCAGGTGGAGGAACTATGGAAGAAAGCTCCTCTGAGCACTGCCCGTGCAGATATCTATAAAAGAGAGAGAGTGCTCACCAACGGCACGTCGGTGGGCAAGGGATGTCAGCCTTTGGGTGAGGGTAGGGTCACCAATGAGACGTATAGCTCTCTTCTGAATGGAGTCCAGGATAGCGAGTGTAGAAGCGGCAGCAGCACCCCGGATGTGGGAGCAGTATTCGAGGTTTGGCCTTATTTGCAAAGTATATAAAGTATAGAGATTAGCTGGTGAAAAACATTTGCGAGCCCGGAAAAGGAAACCTAATTTCTTAGCAGCCGCTTCTGCAATTGCTGTGACATGTTGGTGCCAATTTAGATTTCGATCCACAGAAATGCCAACAAGTGAAAAGGACTCATTTCTTTGAATAACTTGATTGTGATGGTTCTAGGGCTGGTGTATCTTTTATGAGAAAGAAAGCAAGACTGAGATTTGGTGGGGTTGAATTGTACAAGATTTCCCCAGTCTAATATTTTTTGGAGATCCACGGAGACAGAACCCTCCATGTGTCTGCGATCCTCATCTAGTTGGGCCAAAGAGACAGGCTTAGAATATTGTATATTTGAGTGGAGGGTGCTGTCGTCCGCGTAACTGTGAACTGGGTTGGATGTGCTAGAGAGGAGGTCACTGATGTGAAGAAGAAACAAAGTAGGGGCTAAAGCTGAACCTTGAGGAACTCCTGCATTAATTGGGTATAGTTTAGAGGAAGGGCCATCCACAACAACAGAAATGCTCCGGTTGGAGAGGAATTTTGCTGTCCAGGTACATAGTTTTGGTGGTAGGCCATAGGCCGGTAACTTATTAAGCAGCGCTGCATGCCAGACGTGGTCGAACGCTTTGGATATGTCTAGAGCGACAATCTGGGATTCACCGTGTAGTTCCATAGACTTGTTGGGTGAGAAAGGAAAGGAGGTCGGCTGTTGATCTGCGCTGACTGAATCCATACTGCCAGTCTTGGATTAGACTGTGTTTTTCAAGAAATTTTAGTAATTCGGTGTTTATATACTTTTCCATCACTTTAGAGATAACTGAAAGGAGAGAAATAGGCCTGTAGTTGCTAGGAAGCGTCTTGGATCCTTTCTTGGGGACGGGTTATACTCGAGCAGTTTTCCAGTTACTAGGGAATATGCCTCTATTGTAAGATGTCTGAAACAGACGAGTCAGGACAGGAGCAAGTTCTGGTGCGCATTTTTTGAGAACAATTGCTGGGATCTCGTCAAGGCCAGAGGCTTTCCTGGTATTAAGAGAAGAGAGCATTTTTCGTACCTTTTTAGTTTGGAAAATGATGTCCGTCATTTTATGCGCGACATTGGGGACTGTTGGTGGTTGAACATTTGGAGGTGGGTTGAGAGTAGAATTGCCGGCGAATAACGAGGCAAAAAGTTTAGCCTTGCCCAGGGCGGTAGAAAGAATTGCATCCCCTGAGACAAGAGGTGGGAACGTGCTCTTGCAGAAATTATTCCCAATAGATTTAGAAAGAGTCCAGAAGGGTTTGCTGTCCTTAGAGCTTAAGAGAACTTCGTTTTTGATGTGGTTATTAAACGAGTTTTTTGCCTCAGAAAGAATGCGGACATGGCAGTTTCTTGCGTCGTTAAATGCTTGACGGTTTTCTTGACTGGAATTGTGTAGAAGTGTTTTGTGAGCTTTGACCATTTCATGTCTGGCCTTGTCACAAGATTTAGAGAACCAGGGCTTTTGAGTGGCTGAAGAGGTTTTCTGTGTACGTGGAATAAATAATTCCATACCAGCTTGGATAATTTCGGTAACGTTTTGTGAGATATCTGAGGGGCCAGGATGAGAGAAGCAGACAGACGCCCATGGAAATAAGGAAAAGTAATCTCGCATTTCGTCCCAGTTCGCGGAGTTGTAGTGCCAAACGATACGTGGGTGTGATGTCCGTGTGACCTCGGGTTGCATAGCGCAGGAAGCGGTGACCATGCCATGGTCTGAGCGACCGAGGGGCGGTGACTGATATTTTATAGCATTCAGGATTTGTAGTAAGTAGGAGATCCAACGGATTTGAGCTGTGTGTTGGGATGCGAGGAAAGTAAGTGGGTTGCTGAACCATATTGGCTAAAGAGTTGCTGACTGCAAATGCCTCCGCTGCTCTCCCTTGTGGATCGGTTTTTAAAGATCCTAGCCATTCCTTATTATGGACGTTGAAGTCACCAAGAATAGTGACCTCGGAGGAAGGATATTCAGAAATCAGATGGTCGGTTTTTCAGAAAGGTAGTCAAAGAGCTGGACAAAGTCGTTGTCTGAAGGTGACCGATAAATGCAACAGATTAATTTAGTTGCAGCCCTGAGAGAGAGTTTTATCCATAGTATGTTTTTTCTTCCAGCTTCTAAATTGGGGAGTCTGGTGTAAGGTAGATTGCTACGGACGTATGCGCACACGCCTCCATGCAATCTAAAGGAAGTAAGGAGCTCATACCCCGGGAAATTAAGGTGATTAGTGGCTGTTTTGGCACTGATTTGGGTTTCGGTGAGAAAGAGAAGTTGGGGCCTATTAGCCTGGAGGAAATGGTGGACGGAGTTCAAGTTAGAATTTAGGCGACATATATTCGAGAAGGATATGTTGAATTTTAATGTTGGCGCCCCCTGTACACCCCTCTCCCGGAGATCCGAATGGAGGGGTATTTTACCTCCGGAATGTTTTGTACAAGGAGGAGCCATCATCATTTTTGCTTATAAGGGAAACCGACTCATACACCAGAACCGGAAACGTCCGTTGGGACTTCACCGGCCCCTTGATGCATGGGGTGGTACCTCCTCTGGCGTGGAAAATTCCACTACGAGCTGCGAAGGTGGTGGACACTATAGTACACTACTTGATAGATGCACCCTGGGTCAGACTTGTAATAAATCTTTCTTCGTGAAGCCGATAACTGCAGAAGTTTTGCAATGTATTAGAGAACTAAGCAAATTCCAATTCACGTGGCACTGATAACATTTCAACATGTTATTAAAACAATAGCTTCTCACATTGTTATTCACTTGCTGCATGTAATAAACATTTCTATAGATTGTAGCTGCTTTCCTACTCTTCTTAAGACTGCTCTTGTTATTTTACTGTACTAGAAGGGCGATATGCAGTCGATAGATAATTATAGGCCAATTGCTGTTCTTAGTGTTTTTACCAAGATATTTTTTCTTCCCTCAAGGCTCGTCCGCGGCTTTGCCGCCCCGATAGCACTGCTCGCCAAGATATTAGAAATATTTGGATTTAAGAGAACAGTTGCCTTTTATACGTCTAATGGTTTACTGTCAGATTGTCAGCATGGCTTTCGTCAGTGATTTTCCACTGAGACAGCTGTTTATCAGCTCTTGCAGGCACTTGGATAGCGGTGAGTAATAGGAATGTTTTACAATCTAAGTCGTGCCTTTGATGCCATTAGCCACGATTTTCTGTTAAGAAAACTTGAAGCAATGGGTGGGGGGGGGGTCAAATTTTGGAATGGTGTAAGTCCTACCTATCACTCATGAGGTTGAAGATCGATAAGATTTTGTCATCTGAGTACCCTCTCGAGCGTGGAGTTCCGCAGGGATCAGTCCTGGGACCGTTAATATTTCTGACGTACGTTAATGACCTTCCGTCCCATATAACCGACTGCGACGTGACAATGTACGCCGACGATGTTGCACTTGTGGTCTCTGCGACTTCCCCTGGTAGGCTTCTTGAGGCGACTAATAAAATTGTAACTGGCTTTAGAGGGTCGTGTCATGAAAATCTCCTTCAGACTAACATGAACAAAACGGTTCTTGTCCATTTTGCTAGAAGGAGGGTTGTTTCGGATGGTTTTGTCAATTCAGTGGACGCCATGGATCTTCGCTTGTCTGAGTCCGTGGATCACTTGGGCTCTGTTATACTCTGTTAACCTTCATGGAACCTTCAGGTAGACTCGGTTTGTAGCGGGCTCAATTAATCTTTTTTGCATTGGGGAGATTAAACGATGTCTTGGACCAGCATATTCGTGTACTATGCACTTATTTAGTCCGCACTCTCTTACAACAGTGTTGCTTGGGGTTGTGCTACTAATATTGAGTGACTATTTGTGGCACAGAAGAGAATCGTCACGATTTATGTTTGGTATTCAGCTCAAATGTAGCTGTCGGCCTTATTTTCGACAACACTCCATCTTGACCGGTCCTTGTGTCTACATCTACAAGGCTATTATGTTTGTGAGACTATATCCTGGCTGTTTTAAATTTAGTACCGACGTATATCCTTATAAGACGACAAATAAGACTCACCATTGACATAAGTAGCCACCACACAGCTGGCTATGAGCGGTCACCTCACTATGCTGCTGCCCGTCTATATAATCACTTGCCTGTCATCATTCGGCAGATAGTTAATGTTAACCATTTCAAACGCCAACCAGAATTTTTATTAAGAGATTGTTTTTATTCGACTAAGGACTATTTGACTTTTAGTTGCAGTGTCGTTTGCAATTGTCTCAAGTTTTAGAAGGTGCATCTGCTATATTTTAACACTAGCGATTTATGTTTTGATTTGTTAAGATGTTTATTGTTATTATATTTTCATAACTTGTATTTTCCTATTTTATGCATATCTGTTTGTTTTTGTTCTGTATTTTTTATCGTTGGTGTATATGTTATATTTTTATTGACAAGTAAACAAGGTAGGTCTCAAAACATCGTTCAGCAGTTCAGCGCCAGGGTTGTGTTGAATGTGCCCGACCCTTTTTGGACATCTGTGGAGAAAACCCTGTGGACGTGTTAAAAATAATTGTCACAGGGGATGAAACTGTGGTTCTCTACTATAATCCCTTGAACAAAAGAGTGTCGATGGAATGGAAGCGTAAAGGAGAAACACCGCCAAGAAAGTTCAAGGTCTGTCAGGCGACAAAAAAAAATGATGTCTACGATTTTTTTGGGATTGTGATGGTAATGTTCTCATAGACTTTAAAGAACACAACACCACAGTCAATGGGGCATATTATGCAACATTGGGGCACATTATGCAACGTTCCTGCATAAATCACGACAATTGAGTGACGACGATGAGGTGAAAGCTGCAGGTTGAGCACATTTTTAAGACAAACCGAACGAATATTTTTTAGGGGTATCGAATTGTTGCTGATTGCATTGATATTAGGGGAGACTATATTGAAAAATAAATTTTAAAGTCTACGCCGTTTCTCTCAGTCAGGCCGGGACATTTTGACGCTTACCTCGTACGTGGAAGAAGTGTATAATTGTGAAGAAGAGTTGACAAGGTGTGCCACCGGTAACACCTCGGTTTGTATGTAGAGCCAAAATTAAATATTTTTTAATCGGCTTTCACAGCAAGATGTATCGAGTGGTCCATAAGAAAATTAAGTTTGTATTTCGCTGTAGCTTGTGTATGCTATGCTAAGTGGGAGACGCACACATCACCCTTGTGTAGCTCGGTTGTGGACAGTGTTGCCATATGTAGAGTAATTACTATACGAGTACGGTAATTACCATACAAGTACGGTAATTTGACTAAAAGTACAATATACGATCCAAATTTCAACACCATACACAAATGTACGGCACTTTAAGCAAAGTTAGAGGTTGCGTATTCGTCAATGGTATGATTTTAATAATGATTTGTTGCCCGAGCTGCCCATTTTCAAACCGAAATGTGTTTTATCTTCAAACACTGGAAATAGCTTCCCATATCAGCAACGATGCTGCAAAAGTTAAGACTATATAACAAGAGATGAGCAATTAATCAACGAGGGGTGGAGGTTATTGGCTAATTATGTATTTGGTCGCCCAAATGAAATAAATATTTAAGACAATATAGATGTATTTTGGGCAAAATTATATAAATTAAGAAATACCGCCGACTCAGTGGTGTTTGCAAAGCTCGGGGCGATGGTAATGTGGCGGTTAATTTTCATTTTAAAAAATGGTTAACGAAATGGTGTATCATTTTCTAGTTTGGGCTGCGAACTTTTCAATCCACCCTCGTAACAGAAGAGAGCAATAATAATAATAATAATAATAATAATAATAATAATAATAATAATAATAATAATAATTATTATTATTATTATTATTATTATTATTATTATAATAATAATAATAAAAAAACTCCGCCATCGCCGGTCCCAAGCCCGGATGAGAAAGGAGGAGGGGGTGGAGTAACAACCACGTTAAAAAACCAGGGTCCGTCTGGCCCGGACGGTAGCACCTGTAAGGGCCCCTGGCTATGGTCACAGGTCTGTCTGACCGGTGAGTGTACTGTTTCTAGCAGTATGCTCACCGCTACTCGTTACGACGTAGACGGTACAGCCAGCGACGACAGCTGTCCGTTGTGCTATTTACCCTCTTTTTCCTCAACCATATTACCTTACGACTTTCTTCATCCCTACCTGGGCCAGCAGGGTTAATTGGTGGCACACCCATGGAAATGGAGCAAAACCAAAACCTCGGAAAAATGCCGCTGCCTTGGGTTCGCCAGGGAATGTCTGGAGCCGGCGCTGGACATGACAGCATGCGAGACGCCGGTAGCGGGGTGCTGATGAGGCCGGCCCGTCCTGCAAGAAATTATAGCCCAAAATCAACAGCAGGGGAGCCTAGTAAGACCAAGAGCTCCACCCACTGAGGATGCTGCGCAGAAAAATCAGCCAGCGCATGAAATGGACTATGGATATAAATGAAACAATTACTACAGAGTAACACAACTCGGACAACGCACGACCGCATATAGGCTACAACTTCACACCCAATTTCTCAGAATGTACCCACACATACAGGTGACTCAACAGAGAGTAGCGGATCAGTATCGTGTCATACTTAGGAATAGCCTTATTCCACAAACGAGACTGAATACCATCAGGCAGGAAGTTGATGGAATTATTAACATAGCGGTTACGGAAAATAACGAGATCCTGTTTGATGGTAGTAACCTGCAACCTGTACATACTGAGCAAGAAGAACACATCGAGGGTACGCAAGAAAATGAGGAACTCATCAACAAATTGTCCACAGGAATGAGCCGTGCAGTTGACGAGTATGAAGGAACAAATCCTCTTACTAGACCACCATTACCTGGGCTAAGATCATATAGAAAGCTGGCAATTGTATTGGAACTTTTGAACAGAATAATTTTGCCATCGCACCTTCTAGAGATCAACACATTGGAGCACATGCATACACTGATTTACTGTGCAGCAACTGGAGCAATTAAAACTTTAGGCATTAAGATTTATGATCGACGGTCCAATCACAGAGACCTGCGTCAAAGAGTGCCCCCGTGGGAAAAAAGGTTGATAGGTAGTTTGGAAACACGTCGAAAAGAAATTGGACAACTGACGCAATACATTGGAGGAGTACAGACAAGAAAATTGCAAAAACGAGTAGAGGAAATAATAGGCCGAGGTTGACAACACTCGGCCCAAGACCCAGTCAACCACACCGCACAAGAATGTTTGGGCACTGTTTAAGGAGCGGAGGTTATTTGAGGAATAAACTTGCCGAACTAGGCGAATGTAGACATAGTAACGGTGTAATAAATTCACTAAACTCAACAATGCTTACGAACTAGCGTAACTGAATGAATTTTAAACCCGAACTCTTTACATGGTGAATCTTAATTGAACAGTCTCGTAATGTTTGTACATAATTAAAATCACAAGTGTCGCGTCTTTACATCTTAACAATCTAATTGACAGTATGTTAATGTTTACCAACAAATACTACTTATAGTTTTTTAATCAGTTTACATCCTTCCTAAATTGCCGACTTCAGCAGTCATGCATTCCTTGTACGCTGCAATTTCGCCTTGTTTACTATTTACATAACAATGTAATCGTTTCAATGCCAATGTTATCGATACAGTTTTGACCTACAATTATATGCACTATTTACATTACTTGGTGTAGAGAATTTTCCTATAACTAACTTTACTTATTATTTTAATGTTCTTAACAATTATATTTCCACGCCTATTACAGCCCTTCTGCAAACCTTATTGTTCTCATCAGGCACCTTAAAACATAAGCTTTCTGAATATGCAGAACGGTTGAGGAGATAAAGCGTGCAACAATAGGAAGTCCGACAATACAATGTTTGAACGCTCTGAAAGGACTTTCTACCGTCAGCTTAATTCAGCTAAGAATAAAGCCACCGATACGTTTCCAAATAAGGAACAAATTAAAGAGTTCTGGCAAAGTCAACTAGCCACAATAGCCTCCTGCAATACTGGCGCCAGCTGAATTAACGAAGAACACCGAGCCTGTCAGAGTTATGAACAAATTGCCACAGATGAAGTCTCCGAGGTTATTAAAGAGCTTCATAACTGGAAGGCACCCGGGCCTGATGGCGTTCAAAACTTTTGGCTGAGAAAATTTGGGTGTACACATCATCTATTGGCGGTGTTAATAAATTATGTTATACTTGACCTAAAGAAGATGCCATTGTTTTTCACACAAGGAGACACGTATCTTCTGCCAAATGACCAACAGTGTTCTGCACACCCCGGCAGATACCGACCAATAACTTGTCTTCCGACCCTATATAAGTTGACCACGTCCTGTCTTGAGAAACGCATATATGCGCACTGCGAACGAAACAACATAATTGCGAGGCAGCAAAAAGGATGTGCCAAAGGATCTATGGGATGCAAAGAACAGCTAATAATTGATTCGGTTGTGTGCAATCAAGCTTAAAATGGACAAAGAAATATCTTTGCTGCCTACGTGTATTACAAAAAGGCATTTGGTTCAGTTCCACACGAATGGCTTATAAGTGTGCTGAAGATCTATAAGATCAATACTTACATCTTGAGGTTCCTTGAACACACGATGTCTGCCTGGAGAACAGATATTCAGTTACGGATACAATGGGTGATAACATCGTAACCAGCACGATACCAATTAGAAGAGGCATATTTCAAGGCTTCTTGCTAAGCCCATTGTGGTTCTGCCTCGCATTGAATCCACTATCAAACCGCCTGACAGCCGGCGATACAAGATCAGGTCATCCCAACAAGAAACTACCTGAAGTATATAGTTGGAGATAATTCGGTCCAAGATGAAAGAAGATTTGGAAGTCAGTCATCAGATACTATCCAGCACCTCACCGGAGGATGTCAAGCGTTTGCAGCAACAGAGTATAAAGAGAGGCACGACGCAGTTGCGAAAATACTTCATCAAGCACTGGCTCTGAAACTTGGACTTTTAAAGTTTAGTAAAGTGTCCTACTATAGATACAGTCCTGAGCCTGTTCTATAGAACCCACGGTACAGGTTGTACTGGGATCGGACCGCGCTGACAAATCAACGAGTTGCGCACAGCAGGCCAGATATAATAATAGTGGATAAGTCCAGCAACCAATTGACGCTGATTGATGTGGCCATTCCGAACACTACTAATATAGAGATAAAAGTACGAGAAGATCGTTAAGAACAGAGACCTCGAGATACAAGTAAAGAGACAGTGGAGGGCAGATAGTGTCCCAGTGATTCCAATAGTAATGTCATCAACTGGTGCGGTTCCTAAGAATCTTCGAGAGAACATTAAGAGATTGGGTCTTGAAGAGCATCTTTATAAGACTATGCAGATGGCGGTAATACTTGCAACTGCACACACCGTGCGGAGATTCCTGGGAAATGGATGTGTCACGTTGTCGTTCAGGGCCCGATAACTTGGACAGGGCTCCATCTGAGCTCAGTCCCTTTGGTATCTGAGATACCTGGGATGAGTGACTGGTTCTCCTTTGAAGGAGTGTGAAAGGCCTTCAGGCTAACACTAAAGGAATAATTAGCAAAATAGTGTTTCATTATCTGCGTTAAGCTACGAACTTTTCAATTCACCTTCGTAAAAGAAAAGAGATGACTATGCTACTTCAGCTGCCATAGCTATTATAAGAATAAAAATCTATTTTTTGATGAAAATTATTATTTTCACTGATTTGCTTCAACTTTCCTCGTACAAAAACAAACCTATTTTTTTGAATACAACAAAACATTTACATTTGCTGAGATTTATCTCGTGTATTCGGCTATTGGATCATATATTTTTAACTTCCAACTGATCATCGGCTAAATTTGAACTCTATTTGTTTCAGTGTATTACATAACGGCCTGTCCGGATGATTAGTTCTGAAAAATTGCATGTTTTCGAACATCACGAATAACTCAATAATAATATTTCTCTCTCGGCGCTTTATCTAAATTGCAATTAAATGTGTTACAAATCGCTTGCTGTTATGGGTCATTATTTTTCGACCAATTGATTGTTCAGGTCGTATGTCAAGATCAAGTATCAGAATAATTATAATAATAATAATATGGGGCTCGATTATATTATTTACATTTATGCGGTCTTGCATTTGTACTTTGTTCGATATCTATTATGAGGACGTTTGTAAATAATGCATCACTCTAATCAGAGATTCATTACATTTATTGATTATTAGGTGTTTTATTAAACAATTTACACCATGGTCACTATGTAATTTTGATGCCATATTATAATGTGCAATCCCTCGCCATGGGATACAGGAATGTATAGATTTTATATTACCAAGAAATGGGTCACGTTATTTTCTTGTAAGAACCCTGTAGTAACCCCTGCTGTCTGAGGACGTGCGTTGTCTTGTTGGAAAACGGGTTGAATTAACCCTCGTAGGCATGGCAGTGCAACAGGCTGCAGTACGTTTCGAATGTAATAATTTGCATTCAAATTTCTGTCAGTGAAAACTAGAGGTGACCTGCTACCCTATGTTATCGCATCCCATACCATCACCCCCCCGTGCAACGGCCGTATATCGTTCCACAGCAAAGTCTATATTTCTGCGTTGTCCACGTAATCGTCTTACTGTTCTGCGACTATCGTGGACCCAAAGACACAATTGGGACCCATTCAGAGAACCCAACACGATTCCATTCACCACACAATTTGATTTGCCGTTACACCACTCAAGCCGCGCAGCACGATGTCTACGTGTCAGTTGGAGACTTAAAAATGGTCTATACGAACCAAACCCAAAAGCGCGTATTGCGATATATCATAACGATAGAGGCTTTCTATTAAACTCCCAAGCAATTCCAATCGACCTTGTTGTGGAAATTCTGCCTTGTAAAGCCGCAATCATCAAATGACGATCTTTCCGTGCTGAAGTTGCTTATGTCGGTGGTTATGGATTCATTTCTTCAGACCATCTGGACCAACACTGTAGACACACTGCGTCCTATGTGGTCAGAAATTTATCCGATAGAAAACCAGCTATACAGTGAGGACCTAAAGTAACCACCACCCAACACCCCACACACCCCCCCCCCCACCCCCCCGGCCGGTATATTATGATGAAATTTGAAACGATGATATACGAGAAAGGTCTGCCTTTTTTTTTACATATCAATGACAGCTGTAAATGTCAAGGTGACAGCTGCGCGCGCATTCGGAATATTTTTTAAAATGGAAACGTGGGTCGAGTGATACCTCATTTTGAAGGTTTTTTTATGCTCAGAATAATCTCCAGTTTTGAAAACATTTGGTTCAGTATTTTCCAAATGAGAATCCATAATATCGGTTTCAAACAATTGAAATAAAATCTAAAGGCACAAACTTTTGGAGTGGTTATTTCAACAGATGTTGAAAGTGACCACCATGGACCTCCTGACCAATAAATATTCTACGGGTAAATTCTTCTCTGACATTATGAAGCATCTGTGGCGTTATTCTTGAACAAACATCTGTAATTCGTTGCCTAAGTTCATTTAATGAGCCGGGAGCCGTTTTACAATCCTGATTTAACGTACACCCAAAGAAAAAAAATTATAGGCGTGAGGTCTGTGGATCGAGCTGGCCATTCCGTAGGACCTCGACGACCAATCCACCTATTTTCATAATCCTCATCCAGGTAATTTCTGACTTGTCTAAAATAGTGTGGTGGGGCTCCGTCTTGTTGAAATATAACCTCTTGAAACTCATGTGGGTTTTGGGCAACAACATCATCAATATGTGGAGTAACTGTATTTTTATATTAAACATGGGTATTCATAACGTAGAAACCGATATTATTGATTCTTATTTGGAAAATAATGAACCAAATGTTTTCAAACATGCATTATATTTCGATGGAAAATGCAATAAGGCGTGCTCGATTAAAAAAAAGAAGAAAAATTGTATCACCAACGTCTTATGGGCCACCATGTGATTGTAAGAATAGTTTTATAATATGAAGCTCAGGTATCTTGTATAATCACGGATATATGGAGCTTTACCGCAGAAATGCGTCACCCTGTATAAATGAAAACAGATAAAAACGGAAACTGGCCTCGGATGTGGGTTCTAGGGGGCCTAGTTCGCGCTCCTTTGAAGAAATCTATTCAAAACTTAAAAGTGGCGGTCTCCTTAAAAGCGAATTTTTTTACGGAAATCCGCTTAAAATTATAGACTAATAAACGATAAACTCGTATAACTAAAACTAAAGCTTTAGAGAAATGTAATGCATTTTCTGGAAATATTTTAGTCAAATGAAGGACAGTGACGGTTGAGACTGAAACTTAAAGGTTTGCAAAACACTCTTCTTGCTATATTTTTTCTAGGTAACGCGTATTCATTTCAGGTTATTTGCCTATATGTTGCAAAGGAAAATCACAATTGTTTTTTTTAATGTCTAACCTTTTTTTGTCTTTTAATTTACAGATCTATACATAGTTTACTTTTTATGATACACACCCGAGTACCAAATTTGGTTGCCATAACCGTTGTTTCCGGAGATATAAACATTTTTCGGATATAAACATTTTCAGAAAGAAAACACAACATTTTCAGGCAATATCCGGGCCGATTTTCCTGGCTAACAAACTTATCCAAGCCACTTACAAAAGGAAGATTTCCCACCATCCGAAACCCCCATTCCGAGCTTTCACATTTTCTTTAAAAACTGTCCAAATTATGGAATAAACCTCAAACATAAAAGCAGTATTTCATACCCTGTATCTCAAACGAGCAACATATTACTAAGGCATACTTGGTGGAATCAGGATCTTCAAAAACCGATCCACAAGGGAGAGCAGCGGAGGCCTTTGCAGTCAGCAATTCTTTGGCCAATATGGGTCAGCAACCTTGGATCTCCTTCTTACTAAAAAACCTGAATCCTATAAGATATCAGTCACCGCGCCCCTTGCATCGCTCAGACCACGGCATGATCACTGCTTCCTTCGCAATGCAACCCGAGGTCACACAGT
>OZ023264.1:18534860-18614860 GCA_964006375.1 Tillus elongatus
CGGGCACTGCTCAGAGGAGCTTTCCTTCCATAGTTCCTCCACCTGCTGCCTCCAACAGATCTACCAGGGGAACACAGCGAATGCACCCATTTACTGTCCAGGTCACCAGCTATAGAAAATCTTGTTATGCCCGCTCTTTTGTCCCGAGGGCTTCCAAGTTGTGGAATTCCTTGCCGGCACATGTTTTCCTTCTCCTCCGAACCTCCAAACCTTCAAGTCCAGAATTAACAAGTTGCCCTCTTTCCTTCTGGTCGACACCCACAGTACGATAGTATTTAGGCTGTAAGCCCTCGTGGTGTGTTGTTGAAATATAAAAATCGCATTATTTTCAAATCTAGAATCTACAGTTACTCAATGGCCCATTCATTACGACCCAGCCTGTGTATCTTACTAGAAAATTGTTCCAATAGGTATTTTTTTAATTTAATTAGTTTTCAAGATCCCGTTTACCTTTCTATCCATCCAGCTGCATTGTAGATCACATTGCGTTTTATCATCAAGCCGTCGTTGCACCCGAAACTACCAACGCGTTGATATCTATATTTAGGATCACATTAAAATATTACATCTACGATCAACGAACTGTGAATTGTGAGGTAAACACTTTTACATTTTTATTACTGGGCTATTAGTAAAATATTTTAATATAGCATCACCAGCGGCCGTTGCTGTTCAGAACTTTCAATATTTAACATAATCGTGAATTTACCGGAAATTAATCGTCTTAACTGGTATTTATAGGGATCGGACTCTTAGTCCATTTTTCACAGTGTACATCATAGTACAGTCAAATTAGACGCCTTAACCCGGACATTTGAAATAAAAAGCTGAACATTCGTAAAAACGTTGAAGATCATGTCCTGGTTCGAATCCCAAAAGTTCAGCAATCACACTATGGGAAAATCCGCCAGCATGGAAAAACCGTTGCCATCTTGGATGTTTCGAGTTCTGAGCTTAGCGACTTCTATCTAAGTGACCAGCGTGTCCTTCTCAAAAGGATAATTTGATAACGACACAGAGTATTACAAAGGCAGTTATGCAGTTTTAATTACAGGGATTTAATAGCCAACAGTGGGGGTCTGTCTGTATACCTTCCTAGAGAACGCTGTTCGCAACTGCTTGACAACTAACATATAAGTAGTACTGAGTGGTAGACACGAAGCAACGTGCCGCCACCTTTTTTTATTTATTTTTTATTTCAACAACACACCACGAGGGCTTACAGCCCAAATACTATCGTACTGTGGGTGTCGACAAGGAGGAAAAAGGCAACTTGTGAATTCTCGACTTGAAGGTTTGGAGGTTCAAGGGGGAGAAGGAAAAACACGTTCCGGCAAGGAATTCCACAACTTTGAAGTCCTCGGGTCTGGTGTGTCTGGTGACCTGAACAGTAAAAGGGTGCATTCGCTCTGTTCCCCTGGTAGATCTGTTGGGGGCAGCAGGTGGGGGAACTATGGAAGAAAGCTCCTCTGAGCACTGCCCGTGCAGATATCTATAAAAGAGAGAGAGGTCACCAGCGGCACGTCGGTGGGCAAGGGATGGCAGCCTTTGGGTGAGGGTAGGGTCTTCTGAATTCAGTCCAGGATAACGAGTGTCGAAGCGGCAGCAGCACCCCAGATGTGGGAGCAGTATTCGAGGTTTGGTCTTATTTGTGAAGTATATAAGGTATAGAGATTAGCTGGTGAAAAGTAATTGCGAGCCCGGAAGAGAAAACATAATTTCTTAGCAGCCGCTTATGCAATTGATGTGACATGTTGATGCCAATTCAAATTCCTATTCACAGAAATGCCAACAAGTGAAAAGGACTCATACTTTGAATTACTTGGTTGTTCATTGTGATGGATCTAGGGCTTGTGTATCTCTTATGAGAAAGAAAGCAAGACTGTGATGTGGTGGGGTTAAATTGTACAAGATTTCAACTTCCCCAGTCTAATATTTTTTAGAGATCCACGGAGATAGAACCGTCCATGAGTCTGCGATCCTCATCTAATTGGGCTAAAGAGACAGGCTTAGAATATTGTATATTTGAGTGGAGGGTGCTGTCGTCCGCGTAACTGTGAACTGTGTTGGATGTGCTAGAGAGGAGGTCATTGATGTTGAGAAGAAATAAAGTAGGGGCTAAAGCTGAACCTTGAGGAACTCCTGCATTAAGTGGATACAGTTTAGAGAAATGGACATCCACGACAACAGAAATGCTCCGGTTGGAGAGGAAATTGGCTGTCTATGTACAGAGTTTTGGTAGTAGGCCATAGGCCGGAAGTTTATTAAGCAGCGCTGCGTGCCAGACCTGGTCGAATGCTTTGGATATGTCTAGAGCGACAATCTGGGATTCACCGTGTAGTTCCATAGACTTGTTCCCAGAATGGGTGACAAAGGAAAGGAGGTCGGCAGTTGATCTGCGCTGACGGAATCCATACTGCATATCGTGGATTAGACTGTGTTTTTCAAGAAATTTGAGTAATTCGGTGTTTATATATTTTTCAATCACTTTAGAGACGACTGAAAGGAGAGAAATAGGCATGTAGTTGTTAGGAAGCGCTTTGGATCCTTTCTTGGGGACGGGTTGTACTCGAGCAGTTTTCCAGTTACTAGGGAATATGCCTCTATTGTAAGATGTCTGAAACAGACGAGTCAGGACAGAAGCAAGTTCTGGTGCGCATTTTTTGAGAACAATTGCTGGGATCTCGTCAAGGCCGGGGGCTTTTCTAGAGAGCATCTTTCGTACCTTTTTAGTTTTAAAAATGATATCTGTCATTTTATGCGCGACATTGAGGACTGTTGGTGGTTGAACATTTGGAGGTGGGTTGAGAGTATAATTTCCAGCGAACATCGAGGCAAAAAGTTCAGTCTTGCCCAGGGCTGTAGAAACAATTTCATCCCCTGAGACAAGAGGTGGGAACGTGCTCTTGCAGAAATTATTCCCAATAGATTTAGCAAGAGTCCAGAAGGGTTTGCTGCCGTTGGAGCTTGAGAGGACTTTGTTTTTGATGTGGTTATTAAACGAGTTTTTTGCCTCTGAAAAAATGAGGACATAGCGGTTTCTTGCGTCGTTAAATGCTTGACGGTTTTCTTGACTGGGATTGTGTAGAAGCGTTTTGTGAGCTTTGACCTTTTCCAGTCTGGCCTTGTCACAGGATTTGAAGAACCAGGGCTTTTGAGTGGCTGAAGAGGTTTTCTGTGTACGTGGAATAAATAATTTCATGCCAGCTTGGATAATTTCGGTGACGTTTTGTGATGTATCAGAGGGGTCAGGATGAGAGAAGCAGACAAACGTCCATGGAAATGAGGAAAAGTAATCTCGCATTTCGTCCCAGTTCGCGGAGTTATAGTGCCAAACGATACGTGGGTGTGATGACTGTGTGACCTCGGGTTGCATTGCGCAGGAAGCAGTGATCATGCCGTGGTCTGAGCAACCTAGGGAGGCAGTGACTGATATCTCATAGCAGTCAGGATTTGTAGTAAGAAGGAGATCCAAGGGATTTGAGCTGTGTGTTGGGATGCGAGGAAAGTATGTTGCTGAACCATATTGGCTAAAGAATTGCTGACTGCAAAGGCATCCGCTACTCTTCCTTGTGGATCGGTTTTTGAGGATCCTAGCCATTCCTTATTATGGACATTGAAGTCACCAAGAATAGTGACCTCGGAGGAAGGATATTTAGAAATCAGATGGTCGGTTTTTTCAGAAAGGTAGTCAAAGAGCTGGACAAAGTTGTTGTCAGAAGGTGACCGGTAAATGCAACAGATGAATTTAGTTGCAGTCCTGAGAGAGAGTTTTATCCATAGTATGTTTTTTCTTTCAGCTTCTAAATTGGGGAGTCTGGTGCAAGGTAGATTGCTACCGACGTATGCTCAC
The DNA here is from genome assembly GCA_964006375.1 of Tillus elongatus. Classification (NCBI taxonomy): domain Eukaryota; kingdom Metazoa; phylum Arthropoda; class Insecta; order Coleoptera; family Cleridae; genus Tillus; species Tillus elongatus. Next base: position 18,538,714 of record OZ023264.1, read on the forward strand.
ACGCCTCCATGCAATCTAAAACAAGTAAGGAGCTCATACCCCGGGAAATTAAGGTGATTAGTGGCTGTTTTGGCACTGATTTAAGTTGGTAAGCCGTACCGCAGAGTTCTAATGAGAGCAAAACCGGTCTACGGTACTAATTGTGGCGAGAATACATCTAGCCTTATATAAATAGTGGTTCTAGTCTTTATTCACTTGGTTTTTTCATTCCTCTGATGAAGCTAACTTTGTTAGCAAAACGATCGTCAGGTCTAAAAACTGTATTGTGATGAATTGGGTTATCCAAATTGTACTTATCAAATTGGCTATATCTTTTTTTTGCAAATTTTATAATTTCGAATAAATTCACGCAACAGAGCGAAGCAAACTTTCGTTATGTTTACCAAACATCAAATGACACACAAACAATAACTGGCATTTCAGCTAATATCTTGATCCATCACTATTCACTACCAAAGTTAGAAATTCACATCATGGTTTTTTATCTGTTTACTTAGAAACGGCGATCAGCATATCCATAATTAGCCACATACGATTCACATCTCGTACGCAAACAGTTGAATAACAACAAAGATATCAGATAACACCAGTACACTGTAAATGAATGCATATATCGACGTATTTATCCGCAAACTCATTACTTACTTACTCAAGATGGATTCCTGACATACCGCGAAAGATGCTTATGGCCATGGAAAATTTAATCTGACATCCAATTCTAAGTATTGTTTAAATGCTGAAAGATTATATCTCTCGCTAAAGTAAAACTATTAACTGTTTGTTATGTAGGACAAAGAATAATAATCAACGATAAATGATATCATTGTTTTAAAAATGAATTAAATGGTGTCCAATTAAACCGTATTTAAAAAACGATCCGTAGTGCTTCCGTGTCATTAATTTGTATCGCAAAAAGTTTTTATTATTGGGACATTGTTTTTATGTTGCTAATACATATCGTCGGCTTGGTGCAAAACTATCCTAAGTCCATTTAGAAAGAATTTGAGTAAATAGCAATTAAAGATTTCTGGCCCTTGTAACTACATTGTTTTTTAAGCTGAATTTTGACAATTTTAGGAGTTATTTGTACTTAAGCATACTTAAGAGATACAATATGTTTAATTTCAATATGCATTCAAATTCTTGTGGTAGGATGTAAAAAAATAATTACTACTGGACATAGCCTTATTTATTTTTAAATGTTTGTTGGTTATAAGGCAGATTTTAAGTTTTGTAATATTTTTTTATTTATTTAAATATAGCAAGTTAACATAAGTTTAAACTACATAATGATAATGTTCAAAAAACTTTTGGCTTGGTAATGGTAGACTTATTCATGTGGCAAATTAAAAAAAAAGTCCGGTATTCCTTGGCGACAGCATTCTTCCTGCAGTAGTAAATTATAGAATCATACTTTATCTTTGAAATGGGTATTAATTTATCTCTCAGAGGTTTTGTAGTATATGCCAGAAAACTTATTGGTTCTTTTCTAGAGCTCTGATTAATGTCAATTTCAAAAAAAAATCAATTTGTAGTTTGTATGCAAATTTTAAAATATGGGGGTTAGCAAAGTCCACTTGCACACAGCTAATGTCTGTCCACTTAACAATATTTCCTGTGGTGTCTTTGTCTAATCGTTTGGTACATTGTACCAGTATGTCTTTGATATCAAAAACTCAGTTTCATTTAGCTCATTAACAAAATAAGGTTTTCTTACACACGCCTTGCGTGCAACGGTGGCCCATTGCCCTAGGGTGTATATTGGAATGCATCTGGCACATCTCTCTATATGGCACTATGCATAGAATCTCCTTCATTTTGTGTATGGCCAACCTCCATAAAGCTTAAAGTTATTTTAATTTGGTATGTAACTGCAGCATAAAATATAAAAATTTGTTTTTACTCTGGCCTGCGCAATTATCAGAATAAAACGATATTTCTTTGCAGCCACTGTCTACCTTCATTTTAATAAATTTTAAAATACAACTGCCTATCTCGCAGGTTCCTCGGGAAGCTCGTATAGATTTAGATTAGTGGTTGTTATTACTTTAGCATTAGTTGCATAATTTTGGATTTTATTGATTTCTTTTATTATAAATGTTGGTTTTAGTATGGATGTGTGAAAGATTCCTAATTTTGCAAAAGTGATGGCATTTTCTGTTGTTAGTGCTATTTCTTGAATATTGTTTAATAATTGTCCTAGCTGCATGAGTAACTCTAGGATCTTAATGCGATGATAGTGAGTTAATTGTTCACTTCGCAGGCTTTCTACTGTATTACCTAATTCATTTATCCTATTTACTATCGTGCCTTGGTTATGACTCAATCCTACTATCGTGTTATTAAACTCGACTATTGCCTCTAGCATGATTGAATTTTGAGACCTAAAAAGTTCATGAATTTTATTTTGATCTGTCGTTAAGACTTCTAATGCTTGTTGAATGCGTTCCCCATCTTGTGAATCGAGATTCCCCGTGATTGACTTAAATATAGAACCTAGTCCGTTTATTAGGCCACGTTTTCGTCTATTAATAATATTGTTATTCGGAAAAATCCTATAAAATATATCGTCTACATTATCTATGGTGAAATTCAATGTCAATATGAAATTATGATATTCAGAATGGTAATCTTTTGTCATGAAGGTAACTGTATTTGCGTAGTGTCTTTTTATTTGGTTGTAGTCTCTATGTAATTGTGTCAAGTCATGTATGTGTATCAGATTCCAGTTGCTAGTCTCAGTGTATGTTGTGCCTAATTTCTTTGATAACATGCCTGGGTTGTCTGTCAAGTCTTGTATTTGGGCTGTTATTCCCGTGGCAAGGAACCATAATACGATGGTTGCTGCTTCCGTTTGACTCTGCTTGGCCACTATTTCTGCTTTAACTTGGCTCTGCTTGGCTCGAATTGGTTATTAGGCGTCGATACGCTTAAAAATCGATATGCTTTCGGTTTTCTAACCAATCCTACCGACTGCGCCACTTAACTTCACGGTTAAGACGTTTGACTTTTTAAAACAATTTATTTAATACTTTGAACAATCAATACTTAATTATTTAGTTACAATAAAAAATGAATAATATAATATACTAAATTAAGACGATCAACCTACATGTGATCTAATGTCTATGCACTCGGTGTGCGAAGGACTAACTCGGAACAAGAATGAACGGTTCTACCTCTGTGATTAGCCTCTTTATAGTTTTCCCTCCAGGCGTGGCACTATTGTCTCTGGATCACAAGGAATCTGCTGATGTTGATTCTCACAGTGATATTCCGTTCTACTTGCACTTTGAACCTCCATAGTTCTTGGCTCCTGTATGACGACGGCTGACTCAGCGGTTCTTACCGTGGGAAGGCGACATTGTATTATAATGGGCCATTGTTTGGGCTCCATTTATCTCGCGAACGATGTCTTTATTATTGTCAACTCTGTTTTCTTTACAATAATCAATATACATTCGGAAGATTTGTGAAATATTTAATGAGCCAGGTAAATATTTCTTTGAAGAGTCTTTTCTAGTATAATGACTTTTTACGGCTTCAAACGAATTTATGTAATTTTTTTACTAAAAGTTCTTGTTCCTCGCTTATGCAGATTTTTGCTTTGTTTCTACCCCTATTGTCTCTATCTATGGTAAATAGATTGTTTTCTGAAATACTGACCTTCGCGGCTACGGTTTTAACAACTTGGTGACTTATTCCCAGTCTATTTAAGAAAAATGTTTGACATACATTTTCTCTATTTCCTTCTTCTCAAGACAAATGGTAAAAATAAGTCATTTTTCTACGACTATTATCACCCACATTGGAATTGTCTTCATCACTATTATCAACTGGTACTTGGACATCTTGGCTCCGACGAAGGCGCTGTCGATTGTTGTTTTTTAAAACATCCAACCGCATAATAAAATCTCGTTCGGATTACGTCTCCTAAAAGTCCAATATTCTGAAAATATAGAAAGTCGCATGTCTTTCGATATTTTATTCACACATTTTAGTCGACAGGTATTTTTACGTGGCTCTTTTAATTTTTTTGCCCCTTGAAGTCATGTTTTTGCACTTAAAACTGAACAAAATTATTATAATAAACAAATAATACACTGGCACTCTGGCTGGTCTGGGTAACACTGTGTAAATGGCTCATGCGGTCAGAGAACTACACAAGGTGTTCGTCGGCAAATGCTCTTTTTAGTGCATACTATCCTATGTCCGCAGTTTGGACATAGGCTACCGTATATTAATGAAAAAATCCTGTGATGCTGTTAGAACACTTTCCATTTTGTAAATTTTAAAGGCGGTAAATTAAAAAAATTGGACTTAGGATAGTTTTACATCAAAATATTGATCTGTTTTACAACAAGCACTTAATAACCCATTTTTAGGAAAAAATGGACTTAGGATAGTTTTGCACCAACCCGACGATATGTAGATACTGATACTGTTACAATTTGCTTATAGCCAAAATATAAGCGAACTTTAAATAAAAAATAGCACTACCTACAACAAAAACAAAACTATTCCGGGATACCAAAAACTTTTCATCAATGTTTTCACAATTATGGTAAAAGAAAAGAAAAGCGCCCCAAAACTGAGGCTTTCGGAAAATGTCTTCAAATGAGCGCGAATTAGGGCCCCTGGAACCCATTTCCATGGTCAGTTCAAAAGTTATATATAATTATAATTTACTTGTTTCTATTTTACATTTCATTGGTCTGAAAACGACTGCACTAGACCTGATTTCTAATTACCTGGAGGGTCGAACCCAGTCTGTAAAAATAGACGGCAATTACTCGCAGACACGTTTAATTAGTGTCGGTGTGCCACAAGGGTCAATTCTTGGTCCTCTATTATTAGTGAATTTTCGTAGAAAAAATTCACTAATGAGGAGATCCCGACTTTTGAATTTTGAAAAAAATTTTACAAATGTGCGCGAACTAGGACCCCTAGAACCCATATCCGGGGTCAGTTTCAATTTTTATTTGTTTATATATATATATATATATATATATATATATATATATATATATATATATATATATATATATATATATATATATATATATATATATATATCACACCGATAACTCAAAAAATATGGGGCCGATTATGTACCTTCCTCTTGTAAATGGCTTGGATAAGTTTGTTAGTCAGGAAAATCGGACGAGGTTGTCCGGCAACATTTTGAGTTTTCATTCGAAAAAAAATTATATCTCCGGAATTAACTAAGTAAGGGCAACTATTTGGTACACGGGTTAATGTCATTATAGGTAAGCTACCTGCCAAAATTTAGCGCTGTAGGTTAAAGGATAAAAAAGTTACAGGCATTTAAAGAAGCATAAATTTGGGTTTTCCTCAAAACGTCAAAGTCGCGATTTAAAATGTCAAAATTGGTAATATTTCGGCAATGAACCTGAAACTAATATGATCTATGGAAGGAAAATGTCTCAAGAATAATGTTTTACAAAGCCTGAACTATTAGTTTCAATCGTCATTGTCCTTCATTTTACTAAAGTATTCCCAGAAAATTCATTTCAAATAAACCTTTTCTCTGATGCTTTAGCAGTATTGTTGGCTATAGAGTTTATCGTTTAATGGTATATCATTTTTGTCGAATTTTCGTAAAAAATTATTAAAGTTCAATATATCCATTATTATGCAAGTTACGAAAAAAGTTGTATATATTAATTATAGGGTGTCTTGAGCTACATCTTAAAAATATTTCCACAATTATTTAGTATCTATACGCGCAACACGTTTCGTAAGCTTCAACATTGTCAGTTTCATATGTATGCCGATGACAACCAGCTATATTTGTCGTTCGAAAGGGCAAAGGTTCGTGAGGCGGAGGCCAAGATCAATTGTGATCTGGCGAACTTGACGCAGTTTTCGAGAGAACATTCTTTGTTTCTGAATCCATCCAAATCTAAAGTGCTACTATTTGGAAGTAAATCATCTGTAGCTGAAATAGCTGAGACTTTTGTTGTGGAAATAAATAACGTCGTAATACCTATCGTTGAGAGTGCTAGTAATTTGGGAGTTACTTTTGAAAATAATTTTAGGTTTACTAGTCAGATTTCAAAATACTTAAGATCATATGTTGCCTTTAAACTACTTTATCCCCATTTTTTCCCTCAGGGCTCGTCCGCGGCCCTGCCGCCCCGATAGCACTGCAACCTTTGGTTGATTGTGCATACCCTTAGTCTTACTCCACGCATTCCAAAATCACTGTGCCTTGAACTAGTCTGCACAGCGATTGGTATGGTGAAGTTTTATATTGTTCTGTCTCCGGTCTAGACTGACCGTAGATCACTTTATCCTCATAGAAATTATTCATGTGTTAAAACGAAAGCGATGCTATGCGACACATTAGTCTTGTTGCACTTTTTGTATGCTGCACCATTGTACTATCCCTGTCTTGATGTAGTCACCAAGAACAGAGTACAGAAAATACAAAACTCGTGTCTCAGGTATATTTTTCGATTCCGACGTAGGCAACATGTATCGCATAAATTAAGTGAATTAAAGTGCCTTAATATGGGTAACAGACAGAAGTTAAACACGCTGTGCTTCTACCATCAGGTTGTTTTTAATTAAAAAAAACCTGCCTATTTGTACGATAAAATCCGCTTAAGGGCTGACAATCACAACATAAATATCCGCAACCGTGATTACATAACTCCTCCTCAGCATAAAACCTCTCTTTTTGAAAGATCTTATAGTTACAATGTTCCAAAGCTTTATAATGCGATACCAAATGAACTTAAGAGGCTAAAAATTGAACAGTTTAAGAAGCATTTGTTTGACTACCTGTATAGTACACAGTAAATGGTACTTGATAGTTTTTCTTTTTTTGTAATCGGGAATAATTTTGGAGATATTATGACTTTCCGGTTAAGATTTTAGTCTAGTTTAGTGTTTAGACTAGCGAGTGGTTTCCGCCACGTATCTAGATGTCAAGCGGGTGTTTAGTGGGTAGTCCCGACCTGGAGGGAAGGAGAGCAACCACAGGGCCGGTTGGTGTCAGATCGCGGAAGCGCCAGCCACCAGCCTGCGTAAAATGCAATGACCTCCGCTATGGAAAAAAAACACATCTGTCATTCAAACGTTTCCACCCAGACGAATGTATCTATCGAAAATGCTATCAAACTTTCTGAAACGACACCACAATATGAGACAAGCATTTTAGGATAATATTAAGGACAGGACCTAAAAGGCCTCTTGTCTAAGTTTTATACATTTTTGCAATTACATTTTAAACAGAATATTAATTATTTAAATATTGGCAAATCGTCTGATGACTATAAAATAATTTAACCGATCATAGAACCTGTTTTTTTCTAGATCCATTCATGCTAAATTTTACCTGTTTTGAGTAAATGAATATTCATAACAATATTATTTGTCGTCTGAATGAATTTTTAATCAAAACTTGTTCTCTTACTAAAACTAATTTGGACATAAATTTATTCTAATTTTCCTTTTTCCCAAGAATCAACTCTTTATTACAGTCATAATAAATAATTTATTATGATTTATTCTAATACTTTAAACGTTTGATTCCAGTTTTTCTTTATAGTTCACCTATTATCAAGTTTATTCTACTTTCTCCACCTTAATTAAATTTCTGTCTACGATAATTGACTTGATATGTATTATATTTGTATAGTAACTTTTAATAATACGGTATACAGTGAGGTTTGTAAATTGTTACAAGACAATAACGGAACAACGGTATAAATATTTTGCCTAAAAATTTGGTGAGGTAATTGGATATTATAAGATACTTTTGACATTTACCCCTTCCCACATTTTGAATGGCAACTTTGAAATGTCAAATGGAAAATTTCGGGACGCCACACAGTGGGTCAGAATTGGCATTTTTCGGAAAAAATCCTGTATCACAAAATATTCGAATATTTCATTTGTATGTTGTTGGTTTTTGCAAATGGTAATGGTAATACGTATATTTTAGCATATAATATATTTTAAATCTACCATCTAAAAATGTTAAGAAAAAAGAAATTCCGAGTACTAGACATCCTCAATTCAGATCTTCTTATAGAAGCTCTAAATTGATATATAAAAACTTTATCAATCGTTTTTTTTCTCACAGAACAGTTACTTGATCCTTCTAAGGTTATATATACTGGATAAGTCAAATTTCCATGCTTATTGTTATACAGGGTGAAATACCAAGTCAATGATGGTTTTGTTATAAAGCCCGCTGCCACAGAACAAGAAGCACTGCCAACAGTGTATTTATCCGCAGATATCCGCAGTTGATTTCCACCTTATCACTTAGGTTAAAGTACGAACAAAATAAGTTAACTGGTCAGAACATGTAGGTACATGTAACTAGTAGTTAACATTCTAAGACTTTATGAGACCTAAAAAAAAGTTTCATAGTAGAACCTTGCAAAATTTTGCATGACCCTTTTATATAACTTCTTATAATTTATTATATATAATAAATTATAAGAATTATATATATATATATATATATATATATATATATATATATATATATATATATATATATATATATATATATATATATATATATATATATATATATGTATGTATGAAGTAAAGTCTCTACTGACTCAGTAAAAATACTGAAACCCTTTAAGTCATTTCTTATAAAAAATTAAAAGGTTGAACTTGAAAGCACTTTTCCAGATTTTTTCAAGTACGATTTTTAGGTAACTTTCAAAACATAAAATTATGTCAACTGAAAGTGAATTCGAATATAATAGCTAAAATAAATCACATTCACTCTCCAAGAACACAAAAATAAAATAATATGGCTTATATGACATATAATATATATATATATATTTTTTCCGCCTCTAACCCACTGTGCGCCGTAAGTGCGTTATAGTAGCGAATTTTCATAAGAATTGTACACCATTTTTATACGCCATATTAGTAAAGTTATTACTTTAAACTTATACAGAGCTTGAAGATCGGTTTTCATTGTATTTGTCGGTCCTGTGTCCATGCGATGTTGGGCACATTAAATATCCCTACCTTCTCTCTATTATAAAAAATATCTTGTGCTCTAACTCCTTTTGGGAAAAATGCTCAAAACTCAATTTTCTATGAAGCTAAAGAATTAAATTTTGCTACATCTGCAGATAGTGTAAGTCTTTTTAAAAGAACTTGTATTACAAATTTCATTAAAGTTATGCAGAAGATTTCCAGAAGGAAACATAACTCATATTTAGAAAAGTAAAGTATCTGCCAAATTATAAGCGTAGCAGTTATTTTTCCTTATTAATCGCCAGTATGATTTTGTTTTAGTCAACCTAATCAAACTGTTTTTTTTTTTTCAATACTAACAATAACAAAATTATAATTTCAGACTGAAAGGTGACAAACTTATCTAGGCGTTTTAAACAAAAATGAGATCTTGTTCAAAACGTATAAAATCTGTGCACTATTGTTTCTCCAAATGTTAAAATAAAACATAAAAAAAACATACACTCATCGAGCTGGATTACATCCAAATGTTCAACCACACTCATCGAGCTGGATTACATCCAAATGTTCAACCACCGACAGTGCCCAATGTCGCGCATAAAATGACGGATATCATTTTCAAAACTAAAAAGGTACGAAAGATGTTCTCTTCTCTTAATACCAGGAAAGCATCTGGCCTTGACCAGAGCCCAGCAATTGTTAAACTTCCGGTCTATGGCCTACCACCAAAACGTTGTACCTGGACAGCAAATTTCCACTCCAACCGGAGCATTTATGTTGTCGTGGATGGCCATTCCTCTAAACTGTATCCAATTAATGCAGGAGTCCCTCAAAGTTTAGCCTTAGCCCGTACTTTGCTTCTTCTCCACATCAATGACCTCTCTAGCACATCCAACCCAGTTGACAGTTACGCGGACGACAGCACCCTCCACTCAAATATACAATATTCTAAGCCTGTCTCTCGTTCAAGGCACAGTGATTTTGGAATGGGTGGAGTAAGACTAGGGGTATGCACAATCAACCAAGGGTTGCGGTGCTATCGGGGCGGCAAGGCCGCGGACGAGCCCTGAGGGAACAAAAAAAAAAAAAAAAAAAAAAGCCTGTCTCTTTGGCCCAATTAGATGAAGATCGCAGACTCATAAAGGGTTCTGTCTCTGTGGATCTCAAAAAAATATTAAACTGGGGAAGTAGAAATCTTGTACAATTCAACTCCACCAACTCTCATAAGAGATACACCAGCCCTAGACCCATTGCAATGAACAACCAAGTTATTCAAAGTAATGAGTCCTTTTCACTTGTTGGCATTTCTGTGGATCGAAATCTCAATTGGCACCATGTCAATTGCAGAAGCGGCTGCTAAGAAATTAGGTTTCCTCTTTTGGGCTCGCAAATACCAGCTAATCTCTATACCTTATATACTTCACAAATAAGGCCAAACCTCGAATACTGCTCCCACATCTGGGGTGCCGCTGCCGCTTCTACACTCGCTATCCTGGACTCCATTCAGAAGAGCGCTATACGTCTCATCGGTGACCCTACCCTCACCCAAAGGCTGCCATCCCTTGCCCACGGACGTGCCGTTGGTAACCGATCTCTCTTTTATAGATATCTGCACGCGCGTTGCTCAGAGGAGTATTCTTCCATAGTCCCTCCACCTGCTGCCCTCAACAGATCTACCAGGGGAACAGAGCGAATGCACCCTTTTACTGTCCAGGTCACTAGACATAGAACATCTTGTTATTTTGTTATGCACGCTCTTTTGTCCCGAGGACTTCCAAGTTGTGGAATTCCTTGCCGGCACATGTTTTTCCTTCTCCTCCAAACCTTCAAGTCTAGAATTAACAAGTTGCCTCTTTCCTCCTTGTCGACACCCACGGTACGATAGTATTTAGGCTGTAAGCCCTCGTGGTGTATTGTAGAAATATAAAAAAAATTGTATATCGGTATTGGTTACCGTATTTAAGACGACTAGTAGATTTCACCCCGCGAGCGATATTTCTGGGTTAGGGCACAAATTTTCCGTGCTCTCCTCGTATGTACTAAACTAATTTAGCCCAGAAATTCTCAATGATCAGTTTCACCCATGCTGGACGCACCTTGCTATTTAATCGGTCAATCTATAAAAAAAGGCATATTACTTCACTAGAACAAGACCGCTGGTGGGTACTTAGTTTAGAAAAAGTATCTGCCTTTAACGGTTGTTACTCAGGTTTATACATGAAAATTAATTCGCCGCAATGACTGTTTAGATGACGTTTCGCAATTTATAAATTAACAGTCTATGAAGAAACAAGAATGGATACATAAATAATAGTGCCATTATGTTTGTGTACATACTGTAATACGGAGAAACGTTGGGCTCTGAGACACTTCTAACCTGTATCATAAGTTATGATGTAATTTAGAAGTAGGCGAGGTCAAGATGGGAACATTAGCTGGAGTTTGTGTTAGAAAGTGAACGTTGTGTACGGGTCTTTCTTGTCTGTATTGTATGTACATAAAAGGTAGCACCACTCTCAAGTGCTCATCATCCACCATCGTCGTATTGTTGCTCTGTCGCCGTTTCTTGTAATTAAAAATTCATAGGGTGCCGTGGGAAACGGATATAGGCGTTCTTGTGCACCGTACAACATTTAAAATCCATTATGCCACCCCGAAATGTACATATAATATAGACATAAACTGATGGCCTATGTCGGTGGTAGCAACGAACTTTCTGGGAGACGGTTGATTTGTTTATTAAGGAATTTTCATTTTAGTGAATTTTCTTAAAAAAAAATTCACTAATGAGGAGATCCCGACTTTTGAATTTTGAAAAAATTTCTTCAAATGAGCGCTAATTAGGCCCCCCAGAAAACATATCCGGGGTCAGTTTCAATTTTTATATGTTTTTATATATATATATATATATATATATATATATATATATATATATATATATATATATATATATATATATATATATATATATATATAAATATATATATATATATATATATATATATATATATATATATATATATATATATATATATATATATATATGTATGTATGTATGTATGTATGTATCACACCGATAACTCAAAAAATAATGGGCCGATTTTGATCAAATTTGGTGAAAAAATTTCCTTTTGCAAATGGCTTGGATGAGTTCGTTAGCCGGGAAAATCTTCCCAGGTTTTCCCGGAAAATTTTGTGTTTTCTTTTGAAAAAAATTTATATCTCCGGAATTAACTAAGTAAGGGCAACCAAATTTGGTACGCAGGTTTACATCCTTATAGGTAAGTTACCTACCAAAATTTAGCTATGTAGGTTAAAAGACAAAAAAGTTATAGGCATTTAAAGAAAAATAAATTGAGGTTTTCCTCAAAACGTCAAAGTGGCGATTTAAAATGTCAAAATTGGCAACATTTAGGCAAATAACTTAAATCTAATACGGGCTATAGAAATAAAATGCCTCAAGAAGGATGTTTTACAAACCCTAACGTCTTAGTTTCAACCGTCATTGTCCTTCATTTTACTAAAATATTTGCAGAAAATTCATTTCAAATAGACCCTTTCTCTGATGCTTGCCAGTAGCCTTAGCTATAGAGTTTATCATTTAATGGTATATAATTTTTGTCGAATTTTCGTAAAAAATCAATAAAGCTCAATATATCCGTTATTATATAAGATATGAAGAAAATTTGTATATATTAATTATAGGGTGTCTTGAGCTACATCTTAAAATAATATTTCTACAATCACAGACCCATAAGTCGTTGGTGATACAAATTTCCTTTTTTTTTTAAATCAAACACGCCTTATGTTATTGCATTTTCCATCGAAATATAATGCATGTTTGTAGGAAAAGAAATACTGGATGCAGCAAGTGCGTTATGGTAGCGAATTTTGATCAAATTTTTCATATTTGAACAGCTCAATTTGCTATTAACCTATAAGGTTGACCAAGAAACGTGTTTTTTCGGGAACATTATAAGTTAACTTTTGGAAATTTTTGTACATTTTCACACAATAAAGTTATTTTAATGGAACATGGCACATTGTTTTTAGTGAATTTTCTTAAAAAAAATTCACTAATGAGGAGATCCCGACTTTTGAATTTTGAAAAAATTTCTTCAAATGAGCGTTAATTAGGACCCCCAGAAAACATATCCGGAGTCAGTTTCAATTTTTATATGTTTATATATATATATATATATATATATATATATATATATATATATATATATATATATATATATATATATATATATATATATATATATATATATATATATATATGTATGTATCACACCGATAACTCAAAAAATAATGGGCCGATTCTGATCAAATTTGGTGAAAAAATTCCTTTTGCAAATGGCTTGGATGAGTTCGTTAGCCGGGAAAATCTTCCCAGGTTTTCCCGGAAAATTTTGTGTTTTCTTTTGAAAAAAATTTATATCTCCGGAATTAACAAAGTAAGGGCAACCAAATTTGGTACGCAGGTTTACATCCTTATAGGTAAGTTACCTACCAAAATTTAGCTATGTAGGTTAAAAGACAAAAAAGTTATAGGCATTTAAAGAAAAATAAATTGAGGTTTTCCTCAAAACGTCAAAGTGGCGATTTAAAATGTCAAAATTGGCAACATTTAGGCAAATCACTTAAATCTAATACGGGCTATAGAAATAAAATGCCTCAAGAAGGATGTTTTACAAACCCTAACGTCTTAGTTTCAACCGTCATTGTCCTTCATTTTACTAAAATATTTGCAGAAAATTCATTTCAAATAGACCCTTTCTCTGATGCTTGCCAGTAGCCTTAGCTATAGAGTTTATCATTTAATGGTATATAATTTTTGTCGAATTTTCGTAAAAAATCAATAAAGCTCAATATATCCGTTATTATATAAGATATGAAGAAAATTTGTATATATTAATTATAGGGTGTCTTGAGCTACATCTTAAAATAATATTTCTACAATCACAGACAGGGTGGCCCATAAGTCGTTGGTGATACAAATTTCCTTTTTTTTTTTAATCAAACACGCCTTATGTTATTGCATTTTCCATCGAAATATAATGCATGTTTGTAGGAAAAGAAATACTGGATGCAGCAAGTGCGTTATGGTAGCGAATTTTGATCAAATGTTTCATATTTGAACAGCTCAATTTGCTATTAACCTATAAGGTTGACCAAGAAACGTGTTTTTTCGGGAACATTTTAAGTTAACTTTTGGAAATTTTTGTACATTTTCACACAATAGTTATTTTAATGGAACATGGCACATTGTTTTTACTATATAGGTTATATTGGTAACCAAATTTGATGCATGCTTGCTTAAAAAAAACACACATATTTGTTATTAAAAAGATTTTTATGAAAATTCACTACCATAACGCACTTGCTGCGTCCCGAATTTTGTTAATATCTTGGGATCTGAAAGATACGAACTGAAACGACTGGTGTGGAAATGGTTAGTCCAATGCCTGACAAAGACAGAGTAGGTCAGCTGCAATGGGTAGATTGATACATACTACAGGCATAAATAATAATTCAACGATAACCAAACAATACAAATAACAGGTGCAAAACACTAACGATCGAGAAATCTCGGCCACTAAAATTCCGAAAACCGATTAAATCGTTTGTGAGCAGTTACGACGCTAGAATGGCAGATGATATGAAATTAATAATGGGTGAAGTGATTCTTTTTTTTTTACTGGGGGATTAGATAAAATGTTTAAAATACACTATATTTGATTAAGCTTGATGAACGTCCCCAATTAAAATTTTAGCCTGAAAATATAGTATATAGTGTAAAGATCGAGGTTTAAGGGAGGCAATAAAGAAATTTTTAAGGAACTATCGCTTTTATAAAGATATGACGTTTTTGCCAAACCATGATTTGATATTTTTTGTCACACCATATTTAAATTTTCTAGTTTCATAGAAAATTGAGTTTTGGTCATTTAAAGTGTTATTCTCGAAATGGGCCAGAACACAATATTTTTTTTATGATAATAGAGAGATTATTATTATTGAAAAGTCTTAAAAAGAACAATACATGCCTGTGTCACCTGCTATCGTTTCCCCACAGTCACTCTTGTTACACTGTATGTACGTGGAAGCTGCTGTGAAAGCCTAGAACCGTCATAACACCAAAGATGGCCAGGTATGAAATATTGAGGAGAGAAGCCCTAGGAAAGACGAAACCGATCTGTATCTTCTGCTTTACACATATATATATATATATATATATATATATATATATATATATATATATATATATATATATATATATATATATATATATATATATATATATATATATATATATATATATATATATATATATATATATATATATATATATATATATATATATATATATATATATTATATATATATATTATATATATATATATATATATATATATATATATATATATATATATTGAAAACGCTATGTTTTTGTAGGTATAAGAGCAACTGGAATGAGACTTTACATGTGGCTAGAAATGGTGTCAATAAACCTATGTTGTTAATTTAATGTAATTTGGTCCACAATATTTTTTCCAGAATAAAAATAAAATTTGAAAAACATGCCTTGAAACAAATTAGTGATTAAAGTCCAATGCCTTACAGACATAGTGGTTAACTGCCACGTGTAGATTGATTCATGGAACAGGTATAACCACACATCAACGGTAACCAAACTAAATAAATAACAAACATAAAACATACTACCCGAATCAACAATCGTGAAATATCGGCCACAAATATCGCAAATGACAGACGACATTAAATTAAAGCTTTGACAACTGATTGTTATTTAACTGGGGGATTCAACCAAATTTTAAAATACACTATATTTCTAGCTTGATGAACGCCCCCCAAATACAGTTTTAGCACAGCATAGATATATTATGCTGTGGTTTTAGACTGAACGTGTAGCATAATATAGTATAAATGTAAACAAAATCAAGTCAAGTCTCACATAAGACGTCATATAAGAATGAAACAGTCGTTGAATGTGTTTCAATGACAATTCTACGAATTATGTAATTAAGTGTTACATATACTCTTAATACAATATCCCGGTCATGTAGCCGGTGTCAAGTACCATATAAACAAAACGTTAGTTAACGTAACGTTACATAGCTCAGTGGTAGCATGCTTGTTTTCTACGCAAAAGGTTGCGTGAGCGATTCCAGCTCAATGAATGTACAGTTTTTTTTTAAATTATTTTGACACTTCGAGAAACAATAGTGCACAGATTTCATACGTTTTGAACAAGATATCATTTTTGTTTAAAACGCCTGAATAACTTTGTCACCTTTGCGCCTGAAATTATAATTTTCAGCAGACATTTTGTTATTGTTGATATTGAAAAAACCGGTTTGATTAAGTTGACTAAAACGAAATCATTCTGGCGATTAATAAGGAAAAATAACTGCTACGTTTATAATTTGGTAGACAACTTTTCTAAATATAAATTAAGTTTCCTTCTGGAAATCTTTTGTAACTTTAATAAAATTTGTAATACACGTTTATTTTCAAAAGACTTACACTATCTATAGATATAGCAAAACTAAATTTTTTTAGCTTCATAGAAAATTAAGTTTTGCGCATTTTTCACGAAAGGAGTTACACAAGATTTTTTTGATAATGGAGAGGTATCGAAGGTAACACTTGAAAGAATTATTCAAATGTGCGCGTACTAGGAGCTCTAGAATCGATCTACAAGGTCTGTGTAAGTTTAAAGTATTAATTTTAGTAATATGCCGTATAATAATATTGTACAATTCTTCTGAAAATGCGTCCCGAACTTTTGTAAGATTTTTTAAGGCAACTATATGTAGGTCAATAGTGGCTACATTTTAAAAGTATTTTTTAGTCTATCGGATATTCCAAAAAAGAGTGGAACATCAAGTTTATGTTTTTCTAATGGAACAGCCTTTGTTTGGCTGCAATTGTGAATTCTACGCAAAAATAAGATAATTAAAATAAACAGGGGTGTGTCAGATCGCACATTTGTAGTTGTGTTCTGATTCGGCACGTTACTAGATAAAGGTTAAATACAGTACCTAGTCGGATCATTAATAGCCTAATTTTAGTCGATGCATTTATTTGATATGTGTTTCCAAACCCGACCAACTTCTTGTTTACCATCTCGGGAATTGAACCCGTAACTCGCACAACAAATACATGTGTGTGTTTTTTTTGTTTCTTTAACGTCGGTGTAGTTCCGCGACTATGGCCAATCACCGGCGCCAGGGAGCAGTTTCACCTCACTATCCTGGAAATTTTGCCGAACCCCTGCCTTTCTGTAAGGAGGGTAGGGATCTTTAACGTGCCCAACATAACATGGACACGGGCTTTACGTCTCCTCTTAAACGCGGAACGTGCAGACATTCAACTTGCTCAAATACAATGCCAGAACCTCGGTTGATGTTAATTTTACAGTTTGTACTGAAAAAGTGAAAGGAGTACCCTGGGATCGAACCCAGTACCCTTCGGTTCAGAGGCACACGTTCTTACCACTGAACCACCGAGGCTCTACAAATTCATATGCAAAGCTTCATATCAGAAATAACTCAGCTCCTGGCTTTTCTTGAGTTAATTATATTGATTATATTGCGTTTGATTAATGTCTTTAATTCCCACGTGTATGTCGAAACGGTTATTTAAAATATTTTAAACTGTTTTAATAAACCTTGAAATTCTTATAACCTATTTAATTCATAACTTGCTAATAGATATTATATGTTTTAATTATGTTTTATAGTATGTCCAACACACCTATGTTGTTACAGATAGAGGAAGTAATATACAATGTCGTCTTCATCATAAATATTCCCACTCGTTGGAAATACAAGTATGATAAATATTTCCAAGTGACATTTAGATATTTTCAGGCTTAAATGAACTATAAAGTTAGGACAATGGTACAGCTACGGAAGATAAGTGTAAATGTTAATTACTTAATATCCTAAACTACTTTGTTAAGTTTTTAACCAGCTCTAAGAAAAATATTGATATTTGTAGCTTGTACCCAAAACTGTAAAGGTATTTATATAACAATTTTAAAGGAAGATCATAAAAATTATTTTGTTGTAACTGTCACTTGGGAATAATACAATTTAACTGAAAATAGTTAATCATAGAAGGTTAAGGTTTATAGGACCTGGCTAACCAAATCATTTTTCTAAAATGAATTCGGAAATTAAAATTCTACCAGCCATGTCATTTTGTTTTGTTTTTGTGGATAGACTTGTTGAGAAAATACAGCTGTCGATATACTTCACCCCCATAACAAACATAAGTGGCACTACTACCCCATTGTTGTGTTCTAATATTGTCGAATCCTCACGCCTAACATCACAGAGTCCTTTATTAGCCTACAACTTCCCTTAATGCTTACAACAGCCACCAGAGGCGCAGGTACCCGCAGTGGCGCCCCTATGACAGGTGTCATACAGCGGCAACAGCCAAGAAAAGCAGCTACAAGAGGTATCGACTCGATCACTTCCACGTCATCCAGCGTCCAGTAAGGTCGTGACAAGACCGTCTGAACCGTGAGTGGTAGTCAGACAAAGCATAATAGTTGATTATGCTGTGGGCACACCAAAGTTAACTGCGTCGTCGTCCAGCGGTCAGGGAGAATCATGGGAAGATCGCCTTACCCGCGACACGTAGTCAAGACATTAAAACCCACGGTTGTCACCTTGACACGTGGACAGATCAGTGAGCCTCGTTGTGGGAAGAACCAATCTTCCGACGAACGACTGACCCGTGATTAGAAATCCCTTGAACCGCGGCATCAACATACCGCAATCTGGATCTGTCACCTGGACACGTGAAACACCTTTGCCCCTTTGGACAACGCCCGCAGCTTCCCGCCACATCACCCACGTGCTGGTCATATTAAATTGTGACTGTTTTACCACGCGTGTCCATTATAAACCTGTAAACTTCTTCGCTGGCCTGGTGGGGTGAGTTAAAATTATTTTTTTCATGATCTCTATTTTTGGGCTTGCTATGTAACGTGCTCCTTTCCCGGTACAGCCCGTCCCTTGTAGTTGTTCCGCTACTTCGTCGTGGGGGGTTTACTTTCCCCTCCTGTATGCCTACAACCACCCTCGATTCATAAGCCACATAAAAAATGTCTTTGGAATAACTCTCAAGAAAGCATATTCCGCGGCCAGCAACCCTATCCACTTCTAGTCCCGTAACTTTGTTGAGGGTTGTTTACAAGAAATTTGGGTGAATTTGCAGTTTAGTCCACGGACAGTTTACGATAAATCGACTGCTGATAGATAAATCTTGTCATCTTACACAGACGTTGACACTATTTTTACCTTTTGCTTCCTTATCTCTGCCACGTTATTTACATTTAAACCTCCTCGCCTGGTGCGGTAAGTTAAAAATGATTTTTTTTTCCTCGCAATTTCTCTATTTTTTTCGCTTGCTATGTAAGATGCCCCTTTCCCGGTACACCCCTTCCGCTGCAGTTACAAATCACTATCTAATTCTCAAATTACACTCATCCGTGTTTTGAGGGTGTGGTGGTGTGGGGTTGAAGTCCGCTATTTCGTCGTGGAGGTATTCATCCCCCTCCTGCATGCCAACAACCACACTCAATGCATAAATCACAAGAAAATTTTCTTGGGAACATCCCCCAAGAACGTTATGGTGCCTAGAGGAATGGGAGTGCTGTGAGGGGTAGACATGGTTTAAAGGAGCTATGGCTCCAAAATGTGAAAAGGGCGGCTTTTCAAGGTCCGACTTAGCTGCCTTTTCGCATTTTCCGCTCATATTTCCTTTTTATTCTTCCCCGCCCAGCACTCCTATTCACTACTGGTCCCGTATCATTCTTAGTGGTTGCTTTCAAGAAATTTCTCTTGTAGTTTTTGCAACCGTGGGGGATACCAAACATCTTTCTGAAAAAAATAATTAAAAAACCCTCCAACTAAACTGCAAATTTACCGATTTTTTTGCGGTTTGTGTATCCAGGGGGGTTGGTTCTAAGCATGTTTCCGAAAAAAGCTACAAACCCTCCGGGAGGTAAACTGCAAATATCCCCAGTTTTTTTTTTAAGAAAATTCGCTAAAATGAAGGCTATTTCTCAATCGACCAACAGATACCCTAAAACATTGTAAACTAAAGGTAGCTTTGTATTTTGGTGTCTTGGGTCTTTACTCCCAGCAACATCGTTTTCGTCAACTAATAGATGACTAAGATACTTTAAACACAATTAGAAAATATTTGATCCAGAAAGCCAACAGATTTGTTAGGTGTTAACGAAAAAACCCCTTCGCAAGAAACTAGTTGAAGCATTAAATATTGCCAATGTTATAAACCGCAAACACAAATTGTGCTCCAAATTGAATCATAACTTCCAAAATTTAATTTAAGTCAAGTTTCCAAACATCGAAGTTTTCTTATTAAAATGAAGAAATTGATTTCAAATACCATCCATGTTTCTGGAAAATGTTTTTATTCGATCACTTTCACCGAATAACACCAACCCCCACCCCCTTCACCCCCTTCCACCACTAGCGATTTTACAAAAAAAAAAAAAAGATTGTCAACAATACAGTGTGTCCCAAACTGGATGGGAATGTATTGCTATCTCCGTTATTATTGAAACTAGTTGATGCATTGAATATTGCCAATGTTATAAACCGCAAACACAAATTGTGCTCCAAATTGAATCATAACTTCTAAAATTTAATTTAAGTCAAGTTTCCAAATATCGAAGTTTTCTTATTAAAATGAAGAAATTGATTTCAAATACCATCCATGTTTCTGGAAATTGTTTTTATTTGATTACTTTCGCCGAATAACACCAACCCCCACCCCCTTCATCCCCTTCCACCTCTAGCGTTTTTACAAAAAAAAATGATTGTCAACAATACAGTGTGTCCCAAACTGGATGGGAATGTATTGCTATCTCCGTTATTATTAGAGATAGGGAGACGGTTAAATTAGCATTGTTTTGTAGAATTTCATGCTCGTTCCAAATATGACTTGTATGCCTCTTTTCGTTTTCGAGTTATTTTGAAAAAAAAAAATTTTGTCGATTTCTTTTTTCTCCAATGTCTCAGTAGGCGTTGATCTGACATGTCTAAGACTTGCACATTATCGGGACACTTCTTATTGAGTAATCTTTTTGTGCTATTCTCAACTTTTGATTGTCATTTGTTTTTGAGCTACAGGTATCAACGTTTGTTTTTATTATGGCAGCCATATTGGATTTTTGCTCATGTGGTAGCCTGTGAAAATAGATTTCCAATGATGTACAACATGCTTGAGAAATCTTGTAATTGCACTAAGAATTTTGAGAAAAACCGTAGGCTACAAAATCCAATACCAGAAATCAAATGACAAAAAAAGTGTTCAAAAAGCAGTAGGCCATGGAGTCTAACAATAGACTTCTACTTTTAACATAATTTTCCGTAATGATTCACGATTAAAAAAAAGAACTTTGAGCACACCTATGAATCGGCCCATTATTACAAATATTTTACATTACAGTATCCTAAAAAAATTATAATTTAATTAAATAGGTAAACCAAGTAAATAACTAAATTTACTAACAGAACTCAATAAAAAGCAGATTAATGATTTACGAAGACGTCTTTGAAAATTGTTTGATTTTTAAACGTAAGTCAACTGAAAAGCAACAGAAGAAAGGTTGCTATAGATATAGCACAATAGCGACAATTAAAAATACTGCCATTATTAATTATCTGAACAATTTGAGGTGTATTTAACACGTTACTTAAAATGTTGTACTAAAAAGTGTATTTCCTGTTTATTTTAAATATTATTCAACAAAATGTTCAGTAATGAAGAATATTTTGACATGTTGGAATGTTATATGCGTTCTAACCGAAATACTGAGGCAGCTGCAAATTCATATCAAAACAACTACCCAGAAAGATGACAACCAAACACCAAAATATTTCGCAGGATAGTGACCAATCTATTGAACGACGGTAGCTTTCAGGCAAAAAAACTACCAATGCCTAGAAATGAAGGAAGAAATAATGCCGTCTTACAGGTTTCAAACGAAAACCCTCCGCAATCTGTTCAGTTTAATGGTAAACAAATTGACGTTCCAAAAAGTACGGTACACCGTGTATTAAAACAAAGTTATTACCATCCATACAAACCTACAATCTTACAAGGCTTAAATGTTGACGATTACCCTAAGCTACTTCAATTCTGCAGATGGTATCAAGGACAATGTCAGCAAGATGAAAATTTTCATTTGAAAATAATATGGACTGATGAATCCAGATTTGCAAATTTTGGTGTGTATAATCGCCATAATAGGCATTAGTGGGCAAATGAAAATCCCCATCTAAAGACGATTGCAAGACATATTTTGTATTAATGTTTGGTGCGGATAATTAGGTAAAAAACTGTTTTTTTAATTTGTAGATTAGACAGTTAATTTAAAAAAAATGAGGTAACTTCATTGATGGTTTGTTCTTTTTTGAAAATAATTTAACTGGTGAAAGGTATCTTATCTATTGAGAAATTATATCTTACCAACAATTAGAAGAGCTCATGATAATTTACACGAGATTTGGTACCAACAAGACGGTTGTCCAGCTCACAATGCTAGGGTCGTCAGAGAATTTTTGTACCAAAATTTTAATAATCGTGTCATTTGTAACAATGGGCCGGTTCATTGGTGTGCTCGAAGTCCTGATATAACACCCATGGATTTTTATTTATGGGGTACTCTGAAGAATGATGTGTAAAATTCGATCCATCACAAAATATCAGTGAATTACGAAACAGAATCACGAAGCTATAAATAATATCAAGACACCCTCACCAGAGTTTGCAGGCACGTTAAAGAAAGGTGTATAAAGTGCATTGAACAAAACGCTGGCCATATTGAACAATTTTCTATTTAGTGTATTTTTAAGTTTCTATTTTAGTGTTTGTTGAGTTCCGTTTCTAATTGTGTTGTTTTGTGGAGTTTAAGTTTCTATTTGTTATTGCCGGGTTTCGTTATTAAACTGTTTCACATAATATGACCTAGCATTATTACCTAATTAAGTATTGTAAATTATATCACAATATTTTTTATCGTGAATCATTACAGAAAATTTTGTTAAAAGTAGAAACCTATTGTTAGCCTCCATGGCTTACTGCTTTTGGAACACTTTTTTTTGTCATTTGTTTTCTGGTATTGGATTTCATAGCCTACTATCCTCAAAACGGTTTTTCTCAAAATTATCAGTGCAATTACAAGATTTCTCAAGCATGTTGTACATCACTGGAAAGCTCTTTTCACAGACTATCACATGAGCAAAAAATCCAATATGGCTGCCATAATAAAAACAAACTTTGATACCTGTAGCACCAAAACAAATGATAATCCAAAGTTTAGAATAGCACAAAAAGATTACTCTGTAAAATGTGTCCTAACAATGTGCAAGTCTTAGACATGCCAGATCAACGCCTACTTAGATATTGAAGAAGAAAAAATCGACAACTTTTTTTTTTTTTTTAAATTATCGAAAACGAAAAGAGGCAGGGCAAAATACAAGTCATATTTGGAACGAGCATGAAATTCTACAAAACATTGCTAATTTAACCGTCTCCCTATCTCTAATAATAACGGAGATAGCAATACATTCCCATCCAGTTTGGGACACACTGTATTCCACCCCCACACATTCAACCCCTAATTTACCTTATTTTCAGCACAGAATACCAGATGTTTAAAGAAATTAAAAGTTTTCTAATAAATAAACCCTAAAACGTGATATTACTCGAGTTTTAACGAAAAAATATCAATTGTCACCAAATCACCGCCCATTCATCCCCTACCCCCTAAAGCGATTTTACCCAAAAACAATCCGAACCGTTCGTTTGTCGAGTGCTAAGTGTATACCAAATTTGAGGACGATATCTTAAGTCGTTCTAAAGTTATCGTGGCTACAAACAGATAGACACACAGACCGAGACCAAAAAAAAAATTCGTTCCCAAATCATGGATTCTATATGTTTGATACTTTTTACGGCGTTTAAGCGAAACAATTTTTTAAATTTTTGTCGCCGATGCGATACTTCCACACGTTGTGACGATATGGAAGTAAAAATAAAGCAACAAAACTCACCCCACTTTCCGAATGTCCATTGACAGGGTATTTCCAGTAACCTTGACGACTGGACATCAGGTAATTGTTATTTTGATAGTCCATCGTTTATGAAAGTGTCAACAAACCATTATTCAATTTATTCACAACACAATCAGTGCTCTAATATCTCTAGAAGATCACCACTTGACTACACATTACAACAAACACTGATGTCAATGTCTATAATACACCAATCACCATCCAGTATAAATGAAGTTCATCAATTAATTGCCCCAAAACGGCAGAGATAACACATTGTCGGCAAAACGGGCAAACGCCAATCAAAACAGTCTATCATCCTAGCTCGGGGTTAACTTTTCTTATTTGAAATTAATTCATAGGTCAAACAGTTTCTTTGTCAGCAAGATAACACTAGATGGACGGCAGCTAGCAGCGTTGGTAATTACACGATTATAATTAATTAGTACATTGTCATTAACATAAATAAAACTGCAAACGATTACAGAGATGATATTATTTTCTTCCAAGTTTCTATAATCGTCTATAGAGCTACACACTGGACGGAAGGTAAGGAAGTGCCAAAGAAACACATATACACACGCACACATACACAGAAAGCACTTGATGTCCTTCAACTTTTGGTCATTTAATTGTTCATTGTTTCATTCCCCCAATTAGCTCCGATCGCAGAATAAGGAAAATAATGATTATTGTAAGACTTCTCTGGCCAATAAACTTGGGATTTTAAATGTCTTTCTCCGACAATAATTAAAGAGCCGAGATCACTTTCATGGTCGAACGGGCATCAACTGTTTCTCTCCCGCGAACCGAACGTCATCAGACAAGTGCATGGCCTGCTCGATTTACATATTTATCCACATCAAAAGCGTCAGTTCCCGCTGTCAATTTGTCACTTCTTATTTAACTCAAATCTCCTGCTGGTGAATGATAAAATTTGTCCCTGTGTTTTTAGTTTAATATAATCGAAGATGTGTGGTATATACACGTCACAATAGCTGGTGTTCTAATAATACTAAAGTAAAGGCAACACTAGATAGACTGGTGGGCTAGAGCTTAAGCCATGTTATATGTTCATGTGGAGTAGAAGCCAGTAGCATAGAGACGCGAAACATTATTCTGTGGGGCCCCCACTCTCCCTTTATACACGATAGTTATCTGGCATTCAGACTGCTTGGCACTATGCGGATACTCCGATCTCCGATTTAAGGACGACAAAAGCTTTACGTACACGTTAAGTTCTCTCTTCGGTCGCGCCTTTTGTTTTTCGCATGGGCGAAATTTGCCGCGGGCCCTCGGTTTCATTCTTGTGTTTAGTAATGTCAACCTATGTTTTATAGGACGTAGGAAGAGAAGATCACGAGGAAGGAATTTAACATTTTTAATTGACAACACCAATCAATCAATAAAAATCTGCACGCAGCAAGTGCGTTATGGTATCGAATTTTTATTTTAAATCTTTCAAATCCTAGTAACGCAATTTTCCATTAGCTAGATGATTTACTTTCGACACGTAAATGTTGTCAATCAATCAATCAAAATTTGTATGCAGCAAGTGCGGTATGTATCGAATTTAAAAAAAAATCAAATCCTAACATTTAGCATTTTTAATTGACAACACCAACCAATCAATAAAAATCTGGACACAGCAAGTGCGTTATGGTAACGAATTTTTATGTTTTTAAATCTTTCAAACCTAGTAACGCAATTTTCCATTAAGCTGGATTATTTAATTTTGACACGTTAATGTTGTCATCAATCAATCAAAATTTGTATGCAGCAAGTGTGGTAGGTATCGAAATTTCAACCAAAAAAAAATCCTAACATTTTTAATTGACAACACCAACCAACCAATCAAAATCTGGGTGAATTTGCAGATTAGCTCCCGAACGCTTTTCAAAAAAATGTTTTCACAAACATGCCTACGACCCCTCCTGGATGCACAAACCACAAGAAAATTTTCTTGTTCACACCCCCCAAGGAAGCTACGGGACCAGGAGTGAATAGGGGTGCTGGGCGGGGTAGGTAGTAAAAAGGAAACATGAGCCGAAATTGCGAAGAAAGCTGTCTTTTTCACATCTTAAAGCCATATCCCCCTTAAACCCCACCTACTCCGCACAGCACGCATATTCCCCCAGGTCCCGTAACTTTCTATGAACAAGAAAATTTTCTGATGGTTTATGCAGCCAGGGTGGTTGTATGCACGCGAGAGGGAAAGGAAAATCCTCACTTGCACCGAATGGGGGGGTGTGGTGGCGCGGGGATGGTCGTTCCCCCTCTCGCATGCATACGACCATCATCGTTGCATAAAACACAAGAAAAATTTCCTGAGAGCAGTCCTCAAGAAAGTAACGGGACCTCGGGCGAATAGGGGTGCTGGGCGGGATAGGCTCTGTTTAAAGGGGGATGGGGGCTTCAAGATGTGAAAATGACATCTTTCAAACTATTTTCTTCGCGTTTTCTGCTCGTACTTCCCTTTCACTACCTACCCCGCCCAGCACCACTATTCACTCCCGGTCCCGTAACATGAGGGGGGGGTCTGTGTGTTGTGGGTTGGTATAGAAATTTTTCTTGTGGTTTGTGCATCCAGGGGGGTCCTAGGCATGCTTCTGAAAACATTTTTTTGAAAAGCGTTTGGGAGCTAATCTGCAAATTTACTAAAATCTGGACACAGCAAGTGAGTTATGATAACTAAAGTTAATTTTTTAAAATCTTTCAAATCCTAGTAACGCAATTTTCCATTAAGCTAGATGAAGCCATGCTTTGGATCTTGCCTAGTTTTTGTTTGGCACTGGATTGTGTTACCTTAGACTACCAGACCAGCGCCGCGTATGTTAACGATGATCTGACCACCCTTGTGTACAGCTAGTGGGCCATACTAGGTCTTAGTCCCCGTGACGATTTCCGGTTAGCTTAGAGTCCAATACGATCCCAAGATATTTGACCTCCCTGGCCATTGGGATGTTTCTACCGTATAGAGCGCAAGTTCTGTGGCTCTCCAACTTATTCCTCCTCGTAAACAGTATGACGGTTGCTTTTTCGGGGCTAACCCCGAGCCCTTGGCCAACCGTCCACCTTTCCACCACTTTCTGTGCTGTCTGCATGCGCTCCCACGCTGACTGTGTAACCTTTCCTCGGAATATGATGACAATATCGTCTGCATAGCGCTGTACCTCGTACCCCCCTCCTGAGAGCCACCCTAGCAGGCCGTCCCCACTAGGCACCAGGGCAGGGGAGACAGAACGCTCCCTTGTCAGACTGACAAAAAGCCTCTACATATATAATTACTTTTTTTGTTACAGGTACTCAAAATGCGCATTTAACAAATGGACAAATTCATTTTGGGCTGTAATCATGGCCAACTGTGAACTTTTGGCGGTCAAACTTCAGAAATTGAAATCACGAATTTTTCTTTTAGAAAAAAAACAGAGCGAGGATTCTTATTTAGAATTGCTTGAAACTCGGCGGTACCGCTTTTCATTATCCTAAACTATATGGTCTTCGAAAAACAAATTTTTTAATACTAAATACAGGCGTGAAGAAAATTTCTCTGGCTTCACAAACAGTTTGTAAAGCCAGAGAGATAGTCACCACGTCTGTAATTAGTATGGAACGGTTTCACCAAGTAAGGGCAACAACAATTAATGACTTTTTTAAATTATGAAATAATTTGTTCAAAAATTACTAGCAGGGATTTTTTTAAAAGAAAAATTACAACAGATTCTTATTTAAAATCGCTTAGAACATGTCTGTCTCATTTTTATTGTTCTAAAACACACAGTCTCCTTACCAGCTTTTATTTTTCAGTCGCGATATAAAGACGTTGTGTTTAATGGCCAACGTTGACGATTTTGTTCGTTTCTGAACTCGTAAAAGTCAAAATTCAAAAGCCATTTTATATATAATTATTCAATCAATAGCAAACAGATAAGAAAAGGTACCCAAATGAAACCGAACTGATGTGCTGTGCAGAATTTTCGTAGTACCGCAATATCAGGTTACTCAGGCAGATGAAAATTGTACAGGGCTGGTATTAGTTAACTAAACACCAATTCTTTTTCTCACTTCTATGGAATCAAATGCTCCCACGAGAACAAATGTTCTCTTGTTGCTGACTAATCAACAAAAGCTTACATTTCTTACAACAATTGCCAGGCAATTCATGTATCTACTACTTGTTTGTTGATTTTTTTCCTTTCTACTCCCCGTTCGTACATGGAACAGAAAACTAACAAACAACAAGAGACAATAGCTTTGTGAGTTTACCTTTTGGAGCTAATTAATGACGGCCGAAAATGGCAGTCACCATTATGGATATTTTTACCTTGTATTACCTATTGCGGCTTTGGAATTCAATTTTCTTCACGTTCTACCTCGTTAGGTTTCACGTAATATCATAGTTGGCTTGACTATTTGATTTATTGCCTGTATTTCTTCATTGCCGCCGCAGACTTCAAAGTTTTCATCTAACGAGGAATGATAAGAAAGCAACGTGTGTGTATGTCTATGAAAAATTATGGTCTGCAGCAGTAACTGAGAATTTCACAGAAGAAACTTGGAAATTAAATCAATGTTAATCAATATGCAAGTTGTTTTGTGTGTACGAATTAAAACAAACTTTAAATTGAAACTTGACGTAACACGAAAGCGCGATTGCAAAGGGACCCGAGTATACTGGATGATGTGCTAATGACCTAGGCAGGAAACAATTGTAATCTAACTGAAATTTATATTAAAAGTCCATAAAAGTACATAAACAAAGACAAATATAAAATTGGGTGAGAGGAAACAACGATAATAATAAAGGATAAACAAACGAGTACCTATACGCGCCTAAAAATCGCTAAAAAATTCAAGTGAAGAAAAAATTGTATTTTGAAGTTTAACAGAATTAACTAATTTTTGATATAAAACCTTTCAAAACATTTTAGGTGAAGAGGTAATTTTTAGTGAATTTTCTTTAAAAAATTCACTAATGAGGAGATCTCGACTTTTGAATTTTGAAAAAATTTCTTCGAATGAGCGCTAATTAGGCCCCCCAGAATACATATCCGGGGTCAGTTTCAATTTTTATACGTTTATATATATATATATATATATATATATATATATATATATATATATATATATATATATATATATATATATATATATATATATATATATATATATATATATATGTATCACACCGATAACTCAAAAAATAATGGGCCGATTTTGATTAAATTTGGTAAATAAATTCCTTTTGCAAATGGCTTGGATGAGTTCGTTAGCCAGGAAAATCTGCCCAGGTTTTCCCGGAAAATTTTGTGTTTTCTTTTGAAAAAAATTCATATCTCCGGAATTAACAAAGTAAGGGCAACCAAATTTAGTATGCGGGTTTAGATCCTTATAGGTAAGTTAGCCTAAAAATTTCGCTATGTAAGTCAAAAGACAAAAAAGTTATAGGCATTTAAAGAAAAATAAATTGGGGTTTTCCTCAAAACGTCAAAATTGCTATTTAAAACGTCAAAATCGGCAACATTTAGGCAAATAACTTGAATCTAATACGGGCTATGGAAATCAAATGTCTCAAGAAGGATGTTTCACAAACCCTGAAGTCTTAGTTTCAACCGTCATTGTCCTTCATTTTACTAAAATGTTTCCAGAAAATTCATTTCAAATAGACCCTTTCTCTGATGCTTGGCAGTAGTCTTAGCTATAGAGTTTATCGTTTAATGGTATATAATTTTTGTCGAATTTTCGTAAAAAATCAATAAAGCCCAATATATTCGTTATTATACAAGATATGAAAAAAATTTGTATATATTAATTATAAGGGGTCTTGAGCTACATCTTAAAAAAATATTTCTACAATCACAGGCTGGCCCATAAGTCGTTGGTGATACAAATTTTCTTTTTTTATTTTTAATCAAACACGCCTTATGTTATTGTATTTTTGCATTTTCCATCGAAATATAATGCATGTTTGTAAGAAAATAAATTCTGGATGCAGCAAGTGCGTTATGGTAGCGAATTTTGATCAAATGCTTCATATTTGAATAGCCCAATTTGCTATTAATCTATTAGGTTGACCAAGAAACGAGTTTTTCCGGGAACACTTTAAGTTTACTTTTGGAAATTTTTGTACATTTTCACACAATAAAGTTATTTTTATGAAACATGGCACGTTGTTTTTACAATATAGGTTATACTGGTAACCAAAATTGATGCCAGCTTTATTAAAAAGAAAACACACATATTTGCAATAAAAACATTTTTATGAAAATTCACTACCATAACGCACTTGCTCCGTCCAGAGTTTTTTTACATAAATAAATTATGCTCTTCTGCAATATCGACATTTTTTCATGCTCTGTTATCCTCTATTAGCGAATTAAAAAAAATTCGCTAATGAGGAGATCTGTATATATATATATATATATATATATATATATATATATATATATATATATATATATATATATATATATATATATATATATATATATATATATATATATCCGACCGATAACTCAAAAAATAATGGGCCGATCTTGATCAAATTTGGTGAGTACCTTCCAGTTGCAAGTGGCTTGGATAAGTTCGTTAGCCAGGAAAATCGGACCAGGTTTTCCCTGAAAATTTTGAGTTTTCTTTCCAAAAAAATTCATATCTCCATAAATCACAAAGTAAGGGCAACCAAATTTGGTACGCGTGTTTGTATTATAAAGAGTGAACTCTGTACCAAAAAGAATGTGAAACAAATACTGATTGTGAAAAGAAAATGTTGCAAGAAGAGTGTTCTGCAAACCCTTAAGTTTCAGATTCAACCGTCATTGCCCTTCATTTTACTAAAATATTTACAAAATATCCATTTCAAATGGACCCTTTCTTTGATGCTTTGGGTGTCAGTTTAGTTAAGTTGGTGCCTTTTTGGATATTTATTTGTAGGTTTAGTGAAGTTTATGGTTTAACGGTCTATAATTTTTTTAGCTAATTTTCGTAGAACAAATTTGTTAATGCATTTTTGCATTTTTTATCGAAATATGATGCGTTTATAAGAAAAAAATCTGGACGCAGTAAGTGCGTTCTGGTAGGGAATTTTCGGTAAATTTGCAGAGTAGCTCCCGAACGCTTTTCAAAAAACTGTTTCCAGAAACTTGCCTAGATAGGGGTACTGGGCAGGGTAGGTAGTAAAAAGGAAATATGAGCAGTAAATGCGAATAAAACGGGCTTGAAAGTTGTTTTTTTTTTCACATCTTGAAGCCATATCCCCCTTAAACCCTGCCTACCCTGCACAGCACCGCTATTCCCCCAAAAAATTTCTTGTTTACACCCCAACGAAGTTACGGGACCAGGAGTGAGTAGGGGTGTATAATTATTTTTAGCTAATTTTCGTAGAACAAACTCGTTAATGCATTTTTGAATTTCTTATCGAAATATGATGCGTTTGTAAGAAAAAGATCTAGACGCAGTAAGTGCGTTTTGGTAGCGAATTTTCGGTAAATTTGCAGTTTAGCTCCCGAACGCTTTTCAAAAAACTGTTTTCAGAAACATGCCTAGACCACCACCCCCCCGGGATCCACAAACCCCAAGGAAAATTTCTTGTACACACTCCCCAAGGAAGTTACGGGACCAGGAGTGAGTAGGGGTGTATAATTTTTTTAAGTTAATTTTCGTAGAACAAATTCGTTAATGCATTTTTTGCATTTTTTATCGAAATATGATGCGTTTGTAAGAAAAAAATCTGGGCGCAGTAAGTGCGTTTTGGTAGCAAATTTTCGGTAACTTTGCAGTTTATCTCCTGAACGTTTTTCAAAAAACTGTCCACAAACCCCAAGAAAAATTTCTTGTTCACACCCCCAAGGAAGTTACGGGACCAGGAGTGAGTAGGGGTGCTGAGCGGGGTAGGTAGTAAAACGGAAATATGAGCAGAAAATTCGAATAAAGCGGGCTTGAAAGCTGTCTTTTTCACATCTTGAAGCCATATCCCCCGTTAAACCCTGCGTACCCCGCACAGCACCCATATTCACTCCCAGTCCCATAACTTCCTTGGGGGGTGTGAACAAGAAATTTTTCTTGGGGTTTGTGCATCCAGGTGGGGTCCTAGTAATGTTTCTGAAAAGAATTTGTTGAAAAGCGTTCGGGAGCTAATCTGAAAATTTACCGAATTTTCATTAAATCCTTCAAATTTCAATAACTCAATTTCCTATTAACGTAAGCGTTGTTGGTTAGAAAACCAACATTTAAGTTTATTTTCGGAAAATTTTTGTATATTTTCAAACCATAAGTAATTTTGATAAAATATAGTACATTGTTTCTACCACATAGGCTATACCGGTAATCAGATTGATGCCTGCTCGCATTTGCCATTAAAAACATTTTTATGGAAATTCACTTCCATAACACATTTGCTGCATCTAGACTTTTGAAAAATGTTTATATATTTTCAAACAATATATTTATTCCGATGAAATATGGTACATTGTTTCTACTATATAGGCAACCAAGTTTGATGCCTGCTTTCATCAAAGAAAGACATTTGCTATTAAAAATATTTTAAAAAAAATTCGCTACCATAACGCACTTGCTGCGTCCAGAGATTTTATTCAAATCAATATATTTGTCCATAACCGTTTAACAATTAATTATTTATACCAATATACTGTAAAACATGTAGCAATATAGATGTCGCCGTGTTTGTATTACACTGTTGCATACAATGTGTGTAGGTATTAACGGAGACTTTCTAATTATATTTTTCTTCAAACTCGATTCTGTTGTGTATGATTGTATATGTGTGTGTGTCGCAATTATGCTTTACCAGTGTGTACTGAATTAATGTTTTGTTTTTTTAACAGTTCGCTCGTATATTACAGTTATCCAGATAGAAAATATACGTCACTCGATTCTTTACTACCGTACTCCCAACATCTGTTGTGATTTTAGATAAACTAGATTCGCCAGATTTTTGTTCGGTTTTAAGGAGTGGAGACCTCGAATATTATGAATATTGATGAATATTTACGAGACGACTGTATCTTGTCGGATATTTTCAAGCCATAAGCTTGATGTCCGGTTATCATGAGGTGACAATAAACTTTGGGTTTAGGAGCCTTATGTTTTAGTGGATGCAATAAAATAAAAAAGTTATATTATTCCGTTAAATATGTCTGCAAAGTTATCAACAACAGATCTAACTGTATTTTGCAGAGCTTGAGACAGAAGATCACTAGAAATGATAGTAGCGAATTTTTATTAAAATACTTCAAATCACGAGAAATAGTTAAATAACTTGTTTGGGAAATAAAAATTTGTTTTGAGAAAAACCTTTTTTTCAGAAAAACTGATTGAATTGGTTGACGACAGTAGCGGCTCGTACTGGGGCTCGCATTGGGGGTGCGCAAGAAAAAAAGTTCGGGACGCAGCAAGTGCGTTATGGCAGTGAATTTTTATTAAATGCTTCAAACTTGAATAACTCACGTTTCTACAAACTTAGAAAGTTTAATTTTTGTGTATAGTAGGGTCTTACCCAGGGCAACATATATACCAAATGTCATTAAAATAACTTGGTAATTTTCGGAGAATTTTTTTCAAAAGAAAACTCAAAATTTTCCCGGAAAACCTTGTCCGATTTTCCTGGATAACGAACTCATTCAAGCCATTAATAAAAGAAAGGCACTTACCAAATTTCATTCAAATCGGTTAATTATTTTTTAAGTTAGCGGTTGGATACACACACACATATATATATATATATATATATATATATATATATATATATATATATATATATATATATATATATATATATATATATATATATATATATATATATATATATAAATTGAAACTGACCACAGATATGGGTTCTAGGGGTCCTAGTTCGAGCTCGTTTGAAAAATATTTTGAAATGTCTCACCATCGATACCTCTCTATGTGATTTTTTTTTAAATAAAAATTCACTAAAAAAACCTACTTACTAAACTTAATAATTATTAACTACTTACCAAGTTTTCCTCTAGTTAGTTATACGTTATAATAGTTAAAAAGTCCCTTAAAAAGTTAAGCTTTAAATTTATAATCTAATTCATTAAATTAATCACAGTATCACAATTATTTTGTCCACTTATTAAGCAACACGAAGTAGTGCCCATAATAATAATAATTGTCTCTAGTTAGTTATACGTTATAGTAGTTAAAAAGTCCCTTAAAAAGTTAACCTTTAAATTTATAATATTTTTCACTGAATTAATCACAGTATCACAATTATTTTGTCCACTTATTACGTAACCCGAAGTAGTGCCCATAATAATAATAATAATAATTGTCTTGTTAGAACATGTAAACAACAACGAAATGATCTAATTAAAAATCAATCCGACGCGCAGACGAAAATTACTAGGTAGTAGTAGTACACGCTCTACCAAAAGTCCACTACAAACTGAAGTGTGTAATTTTATAGCGCACAACAGATTGCTTATTCGGTCGTTTTCGACGATGATTGGTGATCATTTCGCACTGAAGTATCGCATTTCCTGGAGAACGCCGAAAAATACACACCGCCGCCTGGCTGCTTTATATGGATATGGATGTATATAACGTCTGCAACGATTAACACTATACTTATGACTTATTCTGATTCTGTATTATGTATTACTGGCTGCCGACTCTCTACGATCCTCGATATACTAATTTTGTTTGTTGAATGCAGGAGGTAAAAAAGTAAATAAAAATTTATTAAAATATAGCATAGCAAAAATATAATTTTTGCCACGGCAGGCGGCAGTGCGCGCGCACGGGCGCACATATTGAGGAGCCGCCCCTGGTTGACGAACTTATCCAAGCGATTAACGAAGGGAAGACTATCAAATTGACAGGTACCTTGCATTTGTAAATAGCTTAGATAAGTTTGTTAGTCAATACAATCAAACCAGCTTTTCTGGGAAACTGTTTTCTTCCGCTAAATTTTGTATCTTCAGAAATAACAATGCTATTTTAGTCAAAGTCTGGACACAAGTTTCCTTTAAAGCCCAGTACATACCAAATTTTAAGTTAGGCATCATTTCCTTTTTAGTGAATTTTCTTTTTAAAAAAATCACTAATGACGAGATCCGTGTTTATATATATATATATATATATATATATATATATATATATATATATATATATATATATATATATATATATATATATATATAGAGAGAGAGAGAGAGAGAGAGAGAGAGAGAGAGAGAAGAGATATATAGATATCGTACCAATAACTCAAAAAATAATGGGCCGATTTCGATGAAATTTGGTAGGTGCGTTCCTTTTGCAAGTGGCTTGAATAAGTTCCTTAGTCAAGAAAAACGGCCCAGGTTTTCCCGGAAAAATTTGTGTTTTCTTTCGGAAAAAAAATATCTCCGGAAATAACAAAGTAAGGGCAACCAAATTTGCTACGCGGCTTTACATCATTATACGTAAATTAGCTGCCAAAATTTAGCTCTCTAAGTTAAGAGACAAAAAAGTTAGAAGCATTTAAAGAAAAATAAATTGGGGTTTTCCTCAAAGCCTTCCTGGTTGACGAAATTATCCAAGCGATTAACGAAGGGAAGACTATAAAATTGGCAGGTACCTTGCATTTGTAAATAGCTTAGATAAGTTTGTTAGTCAACACAATCAAACCAGCTTTTCTGGGAAACTGTTTTCTTCCGCTAAATTTTGTATCTTCAGAAATAACAATGCTATTTTAGTCAAAGTCTGGACACAAGTTTCCTTTAAAGCCCAGTACATACCAAATTTTAAGTTAGGCATCATTTCCTTTTTAGTGAATTTTCTTTTTAAAAAAATCACTAATAACGAGATCCGTGTATGTATATATATATATATATATATATATATATATATATATATATATATATATATATATATATATATATATATATATATATATATATATATATAGAGAGAGAGAGAGAGAGAGAGAGATAAGAGATATAGTACCAATAACTCAAAAAATAATGGGCGGATTTCGATGAAATTTGGTAGGTGCGTTCCTTTTGCAAGTGGCTTGAATAAGTTCCTTAGTCAAGAAAAACGGCCCAGGTTTTCCCGGAAAAATTTGTGTTTTCTTTCGGAAAAAAAAAATCTCCGGAAATAACGAAGTAAGGGCAACCAAATTTGCTACGCTGCTTTATATCATTATACGTAAATTTAGCTCTCTAAGTTAAGAGACAAAAAAGTTAGAAGCATTTAAAAAAAAATTGGGGTTTTCCTCAAAGCGATTTAAAACGTCAAAATTGGCCACATTTAGGCAAAGAACTTGAAACTAATACGGGCTATGGAAAGAAAATGTCTCAAGAAAAATGTTTTACAAACCCTGAAGTCTTCAACCGTCATTGTCTTTCATTTTACTAAAATATTTTCAGAAAATTCATTTCAAACAGACCCTTTCTCTGATGCTTTGGCAGTATATAGTTTATGGCTTAATAGTATATAATTTTTGTGGAATTTTCGTAAAAAAAATCAATAAAGCTCAATATATCCGTTATTATATAAGATATGAAAAAAAAAATGTATACATTAATTATAGGGTGTCTTGAGTGATATCTTTAAAAAATATTTCTACAATCACAGGCTGGCCCATAAGTCGTTCGTGATACAATTATTTTTTTCCCGAACACCCCTTATATTATTGCATTTTTGCATTTTCCATCGAAATATAATGCACGTTTGTAAGAAAAGAAATTCTGGACGCAGCAAGTGCGTTATGGTAGCGAATTTTGATTGAAGGCTTTAAATTTGAATAGCTCAATTTGCTCATAACCTATAAGGTTGACCAACGAGTTTTTTCGGGAAAACTTTTAAGTTTACTTTCGGAAATTTTTGTACATTTTCAAACAATAAGGTTATTTGATGAAACATGGCACATTGTTTTTACTATATAGGTTATACTGGTAACCAAAGTTTGAAAATCCGTATAGTGAATCCACAAAATGTAATTAACTCAGACATGGGTCTAGTCAATTCCATACTTTTTGAAATAGCACGAAACTAGTGTGCGCATGGAGCTCCCTTTGCGCATCTGTCTACATTTGCGAAAGGATCGACCTTTTTCGCATGGATCTACATTTCCTAATGGATCCACTTTTGCGAAAGAAATATATGTTGAATTTACCTTCCCCGGAAACATTTGGTTTTCTATGAAAATTTAATTGACCAAACGAGAGCAGCGAATCACTGAAATTAAATTTGCACATAGGCCCTCTTGTGACTGAAATAATTTCGGCGCATAGACCTTTTTTTGTTGTAATTGCTATCGGACCTAACTAACTTTACAAATATTTGAACGTGTTTTCTGTGTTATTTTACTTGCTGTTTCGTAGTGATTTTCGACACCTTTTTGCCACACGCACGTGCCGACTATGGATACCAAAACACAGTTGGCAACCCTGCGCCTGTCAAGCAATGATGGCCACCTGAAGATGGCACCCTGGAGATTGACGTTTTCGAACGGCGTCTGATTGGCTGAAGAGGCCGCCTTCCCCTTCTCGGCCTCGAAGTACATCGAGAACACTGCAATTTCAGTCTTTGATCAATGATCGTTCAAGAGTGCAGTTCACTCTCAGTTCGAGTTCTTCGTTGTCCTCTGGGCAAGGGGCGCAGACAGGCCCGCAGCAGACACGTGACCTTCTGAAAGGTGTTGGAAACCAACGTGGACCATGACCATAAGTGCTACAAACTGCAAGTACCAGGGCAGAAGGCTGCTCCTTATTTTCCATCTGTCCTACAAGTCATTTACTCTGTGAAGAAGGGAGGTTCCCGAAACGCATCGAGCTGCCCATCAACCACGCCGCCGGCAAGGAAAGGTATTTAGTTTATATGTCTGTGTAACTTTGCCCATTGTGCAATAAATTCATTTAAATAACCCGCGTGAATGATTTCTTACCATCCAACCCCTGATGTACATGCAACCGTTAAATTACACGTAATCAATTAGAGCTATCGAAGAACGTAGCGAATCATCCGCTACACTTGCTTTTCATTTTTATTTCAATTTCAATTTCAATTCTTTTTTTACAAAAACTATTACATTGGTTTAGAATTACTGTAAAAAATGTTGGTTAACTCCATCATTCCGTTTTCATCTAAAAAACAGTGTTTCCCAATTATCTCGGAATCCGAATCTCGGTGGTTCAGTGGTAAGAACGTGTGCCTCTGAAGCGAAGGGTAGTGGGTTCGATCCCAGGATTCTTCTTTCACTTTCTCAGTACATACTGTAACATTTATAACAACCGAGGTTGTGGCATTGTATTTTTGTTAATTTTATGTCGGGAAGCAATAAAATAACAATTTAATAATAATAACTGTTATAAAATATGCAAGCTAAATGTCTGCACGTTCCGCCCTTCGGAGGGGGCGTAAAGCCGTCGGTCCCGTGTCTACGCGATGTTGGACACGTTAAAGATCCCTAACCTCTTTACAGAAAGGCAGGGGTTCGGCAAAATATCCAGGGCAATGAGATGAAGCTGCTCCCTGGCGTCGGTACGTTGCCATAGTCTCGAAAATAGACCGACCTTAAAGAAGAAACACACACACACATATCGGAATCCGATTTTTTACACTTTAACCCTTTGTAACTTATAGTCTTCAAAATTATACAGTATACTAATGCTGATAAATAAATTATATTAAAATTTCATAACATGAGTACATTATCTATAACAGCAATTCTGATTTTCCAGACAATCGATTCAAGATAGAAAAATGACTTTAAGCCAATGTTGCCTTTATATTTTAAGACGCGAGGGAGTCACTGTCTCGCTGATATTGCGCACGTTTTATAGCTAGACTATGACTGAATATTTAATGTGTAAAAGATTTGTTTCTTACGTTACAAGAAAGGGGGAGACTTGCGTCGATACTGTATAAGGGCCTTCTGTACGGCTCGTAAGAATAAAACTGTGTATTCCTAAGCATTATATTATCGGAATGTCACATATATCCCTGATTTGCCTTCTTTTTTTGGAGGTAGTTGCTTGTAAAGTCGTTATAGCGATACTTTATCGTCCGCTGAGCTCCTTTCGCTTTTCTGTACCTATCGAGTTTTTTGCATAAATGTTTTTAAAATGCGTGATCGATATCTGGCGCAGTCTTCGTGTTTAAAAGTTTCCATGTAAAGTGTATTTGTATTAATGCGTAGATACTTGCAAAAGCAGATCGAGTTTTGGCATTGTGTCCTGTATGAGTATGATGCATGACCAGTGCTTTTTTTCCTCTCCCTCAGGGCTCGTCCGCGGCTTTGCCGTCCCGATAGCACTTCAGCATGGCCAGTGCTGGTAGTGGGTCAGATTTTCTAACTGCGATCCCTCATCAGCACTGGCCATCCATCATATTCATACAGGACGGACAGAAAATAGAGTTCGTCGATGCCAAAACAATAACCTTAGTTTACAACTTCAAAGGCAGAATTACTTACGAATTGATCGAGATCTAAAAACGTCCCAAATGTTTAAACAAGAAAGATGATGGTCTTCGACTTCCGATTGCCTGGAAACCTATTATATCATCATTACAAACACACAAAATAACCAATAAATCAATAGACAATTTAACTATTCTTTTATCAACAAGTACCTCTAACCCGTTCAATCCGGTTAGTACCGTTACCAAAGTACCTGCCTTAATAAGCCTCACAGACACTGATATTCAGTTAAAAGTCACGATATAAATAATACAACGCTTCCAATGAACGGTCAGATCTCTCTTAGGTCCAGGGTTGAACAAACTAAGACCTCATAGGCCATTTCCAGTGCGAGCGGGGAAGTAAGTAGAGTGGGGTCCCGTAGTCGAACAACCCAATCTACAACTAGCACAATTGGTGACTGGAAGGTGGCAGCGACAGTCGTGATGTTTTGCCAGTCACTGATCCGTTATAGGAACGTTCCTATCACAGAGCAACCAATAAAATGGTGATTGGCGGCAACGTTGCGTCGTGGTATCGGCAACTTATCCAGATACGTTCCAACACCGTAGCCTTCACGTAGCGACGACGTGGCGAAACAGTAACACCCACTATCACAGGGATTAGCACCAACTACTCTGTCTTGCAGTTGCTTTCTTTGTCTTGAAAATTATTTCACAGAATAATATCTCTCTGTAGCTCTAATGTTCGGAAACCGTCTTTGTCTTTATTCCAATTCTATAGATACCAGAGAGACTACAAGTCAACACTGATAATAACATTTCTGGTGCTTTATATTTGGATGTCTTGTGTGTTTAAATCTAAACGAATGCAAGTTTACCGACAAAATATAATGATTTGTGCATTCAGAAATTACAAGCTTTCGCAATTAACAATTTTCAATAAAAATTATTAATCACCTCATATCGACTTTCCACATAATTACCCTCAGAGTGCTGCAGTTTGTACTCTAATATACCTGTCTATACATAAATCTGATCATTTTGTAAAAATTTACTGCAGTAACTGCAAAAATAGCAATAAATTTATTTTTAGGAGGTAATAATGGCGTAAATCTCCATCTACAAAATGTCTCACTTCAAAACAAACACTATGAAGTCGTATTCACTATGTAACGTGTTACACGTCTTGCGACTCAGCTTTATTATGATTGTCATAATAATAACATTACCACCTCATTCAAGGAATTCCGTCCTTCGTTTCCTTAGTCTAAGGTTATACTGTATTAATAGTCGAAGACCGCAGTCAATAATGTATTACCAACTTATTCAATGAATTCCGTCCTTCTTTTCCTTAGTCTAAGGCTACACTGTATTGTTAGTCGAAGGCCGTAGAAGATGACATTCCTTTAAGTGTCATTAACGAGCTAAGGGCCCTATAAAACTACGCCGCCTCCTTCGGCAGCCTCTCTTTTCCGTCCAGCATCAGGGAAATGATACTCGAAAAGAACCGCGTGCGTAGACTAGCTCAACGCACCGGAAACCCCACCGACAAACGAGACGCTAACAGACTCATCAAACAAGTAAGATTCGCCCTACAAGAACTCCGCAACAATCGTTGGGAGGAGCGCCTGCAAACCCTGTCCTCCCAAGACAATTCCGTCTGGCGAATGGCGAAAGCCCTTCGCTCCCAAAAACTTCAGAGATCCCAACTTCATGGCCGAGACGACATCGTATACACGGATGCGGAGAAAGCTACTGCATTCGCAGATCATCTGGAGTTGTAATTCAGCCCGAATTATAACAACGTTGATCTGTCGCACGTAGCAAGAACGCACCGCTACGTCAGGAGTGCGCTTCGCGCCACCCCAGACACAACTATCGAGCCCACAACTTTCGAAGAAGTTTCCCAAATAGTCGAAGCATTAAAAAATAGTAAAGCTCCGGGATACGATGGAATCTCCAACGTAGCCCTGAAAAACCTCCCCCGCAAAGCCGTGGTATTCCTAGTTACGATTATGAATGCCATGCTGCGATTTCAACATTTTCCTTCCATGTGGAAACTTGTCGACATTATCAACATCCCGAAACCCAGCAAAGATCCGCTGTTCCCTCAGAACTACAGGCCCATTAGCCTGCTACCAGTCATCGGCAAAATCGCCGAAAAACTGATTGAAAAGGCTAGCTTCTTTCACCTCAGAAAATCATATCCTCCCGGATTAGCAATTCGACTTCAGACACCAGCACTCCACCACTGACCAAGTCCTTCGTGCGGTGGAAAACATCACCAAAGGATTTAACATAAACAAGTCAACTGGTGCAATATTTCTTGACATTGCTCAAGCTTTCGATAGGGTTTGGCATGCGGGCCTCCTAAACAAACTTCTATCATTTAATTATCCTCTCCCTCTGATTCTGCTAATCAGGTCATACCTACAACAGAGGAAGTACCAGGTCTAGAACGTACCCAGCCACGGCTGGTCTCCCGCAGGGTTCTGCTATCTCCCCTCTGCTGTACAATATATTTGTCGCAGACATTCCGACAGCCCTCGTAAACGTGACATACGCACTGTACGCAGACGACACTACCATCCTCAGCAGCTCCACTCATCCGAGGATAATAACCGAACGACTTCAGACCGCCGTAGTCGAGCTGAAATCCCTTCTAGCCATAAACCCCGATAAATGTTCAGCTGTCCTATTTTCCAAGAGGAGACACACACCTCACGAACACGTTTCATTAGACAACCGTCTAATCCCCTGGCAAGATTCCGCCAAATGCCTCGGGGTTTTCCACGACAAACATTTAACATGGCGCCCCCATGTTGAACACGCTCGAAAGAAAGCCTCGATGTTCATCTCGAAGCTGTTCCCACTTCTAAATAGAAATTCCAAATTGTCCATAAACAATAAGTTGCTCATGTACAAAGTCATTATCCGGCCAGCCTTGACCTATGCATCACCTGCATGGGCCACCGCGGCTACAACACACATCAAGACCCTTCAAATCATCTAGAATAAAATTCTGAGAATGGTTACCGGAGCGCCATGGTTTGTCACAGAAACAGTCAGATTCATTCTGATCTGGAAATACCTTCGATACTTGAGTTTATAACTCAACTATCCACAACCCAGTTCGCAAAACCCGCTTCTCACCCAAATGCTCTCCTCCGTAGTGCCACCGACTACGACGAGCAACTTCCACACAAGCATAAGCGTCCAAAGCTTATACTTACCCGCTAACGCCCCCGAGGCAAAAACAGAATGGAAACATTCATACCCAAAAAGTCATTGTGTGTAATTCTTTCCGACGGAGGTATGGACCAAGGTCCGGTACTCCCTGGGAGGAGGTTTTAGTGAGTGCAGTCTCACAGTACCTACGGGGCCGTGAATGGGGTCTGCATGAGCATTTCCCCCTCCTGCATCCACAAAAAGCAGCCTCTTTCTCTGCTTAGTCATTTAAAATGATAAATTTCATCACGAGCTAGGTCAGGAGAATCAGCATGCCAAAAATGGGAGTTGATAACGTAAACTTCAATAAAATGCTAGCTTGATTGCAGTATAACTGTTTTGTGAAGTGCTTTGACTGATGCTCCTCTGTTTTATGGTAACTTGCAGCGATGTTCACGTACCTTATCATTAACAAAAAGGTTGTATTTTTATTAAACGAAACTGCAGATGAACCGCGAGCTGTCATATATGTATAATCCTGAATTCAACGATGTACTGAGGCGACATCGATTTTTTTTTAGCTGCCTCGTTAGGGGGGGGGGGGCATTCTCTACCCTTTTGGGGGCCTCATCCCACGCTAATTCAAGGCACCCCCTCTGCACCATCCAGATGACAATAACAACAGAAAAGGTCCATCAATAACTTGGAGAGCCCGCTGGGGTCAACTCAACAGAGCCCTGCTCAACTGTAGTAATGGTCTGGACAGCCTTAAATGACTCCACTATATGTATTTTGAGAGGCACTGCTGGCCCTAAGAAGCTGAAGGGCTCTGCGTCTCTGCTGGGCCCCATGAAACAACACCTCAGCAGTTAAAGTTAAGTACCTGGTTCATCTGCTTTTATTCTTTTTACTTTAAATGTCATTAAGAAATGTTGCAAGTAACCGTTTTTTCATATACAGTATTTTTCATTATGTAAATTCATATTTCATAAATATATGTCATTTTTTCATATACAACAATTGCAATATGTAAATTCATATTTTATCAATAGCTATAACTGAGTCTTTATTTTTACTTGTATCTTCGACACCACATGAATTATGAGGCTTGTGGGACACCCCCCCCCCCCCGATTTCTTATTTAAATTATGCCTTTGGTGTCAGCTCAC
Source organism: Tillus elongatus (assembly GCA_964006375.1). Lineage (NCBI taxonomy): Eukaryota > Metazoa > Arthropoda > Insecta > Coleoptera > Cleridae > Tillus > Tillus elongatus. Next base: position 18,582,560 of record OZ023264.1, read on the forward strand.
CAGTGGCTAGTCGTGCACTTTATTTTAGGATTTAAATTTATTCGTTAAAAACCAGTTAAGTTATAACTGAAAGATGGAACTTGAAAGTAGTTACAGCTTATCTCTGGTGGCAAATACTGCAAAACCGGAACTTCAAAGTTACTTTCTCTAAAAGCTACCAAGTGGCACTATAACTCAACATTGTATACTTGCTTTGCAGTAACAACTACGTCTTAATCTATTACATGGGTGTTTATAGTTCTCCTTGCCGCTCTATGGTTTCGAAAAGACAAGATACTTTTGACATCCTGTGCTTTGCCTGTCAAAGCTTTAGGTTTTGGTTTAGTGTGGCTTGTCTTGTGCTTTTTTCGCGATATTACTTTTTTGAGGAGGAAAAGAAAGTGCTTTATGAAAAACAAGTTTCGCTAATAATACATTACATATCGTTCTTTTAATTACGCAGAACATGAGTAGTCATTCTTTTTAAATAGTATCAACAAAAGAAAAACACGGCATATGTTTCACAGTGGTTCCTCACTTGTGGGGAGAAAATTGTTTTTGCTGTGGACAGAACACTTGGCCTCATTTTTGGTTGTTTCACTGACGTTGGTTGACAATAATGGCATGTTCATAACAGCATTATACTGTTTTAAACTACTGCTTTTGCCCGTTTCACTTCTCATATTCCTGTAAAATGTTGTAAAATGTCTGTAAACTTTTGTTTGTCGGTCAGGTGACTTGATTTTATTGCCGTATGACATTATTATTATTTAGAATTAAACACTACTAGACTTACAAAACCTCAACAATGCTGTTGTGATGGAACAATCATCCTTTATGAATCAGTGGGACTGTATGGTAAAAAATACTTTATAGTGAATTGGAAAGGTTACTACTACTTCCGGCAACGTCGCGGCAACTATTGCTACTTGAAAGTGATTGCAACTGTAATGTAGCATTTCAATAACATAGGATAGTTTCGGCTACGGTCGTTTGCTACCTTTAAGTTCTCGGAACTTTTGAGTCGTTCTATAAGTAACGATGACGTTCCTAATACCTTGAAAGCAACTAACAAGTGGCGTAACTCTAAAGTAGTTATAAGTGGTGAACACTACGTAATTGCCACTGCTGTGTATTATAAAGTTAATTACACCACAGAATCGTAGAGTTGGTGACAATTACGTAATAACTACCCATTAGAAATTTCGATCTCAGTTGGCGTCACATTGATGCTAGTTGGGTATACCCATATTTACATATCTAAAGAGTAGTCAGATCGGGGCCTTAGGGTTCCTTTCCGTTCATATTTCGTCTTGAAAATGGCTCCAAAGTAGGAGCAGAAATGTTAAAGTACAAGAGGGTAAGGAAATATGAAATGAAAAGAACTGTTATGCCTCCTTAGAGAGGTGGATAAGGGTAGGGTTGGTTGCTTCAGTTCCACTCCGTGGCCTTAATCTGTCTACTCCCCAAAACTCCCTGGATATCGTCCCTAAGGCCCCAGTGTGGTGAACTCTAGACTTTTTCTTAGGTCGGGTCTTTTCTTTTCTGCTAAGGTAAAAAAAAATTATACCGTCTGTTTTGGGAAGTAAAAATCAAATTTTGCTAAGGTTTGCTTCAATAAATAGTAGCGGTCCTATGATAATGACTGGGTAATTTTCATTATTAACTACCACTCCATGAGTATTTGGTATTATAAGTTTGAAAAGCTCCAATTCGTGCTTATATGAAGGGATTCTTAGAAAATCTAACCATTGTTTTTAAAATTTTGCTAAAGAACATTTAAAGAAATTACACTAAGTGAAGAGACATTAAGGAGCCTATGATGAGCACTGATAAGTACAATTGAAGAAACCAAATCGCCACAACACATTTTTAAAGGCTGACGATCGTAACAAACTTAGCGTCATCATCAGAGGAAGGAAAATTCTTTATCCTCCGATGGTGCTAACTTTGTTAGTGAAACAAACGATGGTCAGGTCTTTCAAAAATGTGTTGTGGTGATTTGGATTTCTCCAAGTGTACTTATTTTAAGAAAATGTTGGCACTTCCAATACAAAATCAGAATACTAAAATGATTGTGATATTACACAGCCACAACAGCTGGCCTAAATAGAAAATATCCTTTTTGCCTTATTTTCTGTTATATTGGCAAAAAAATGTGGCAGCACACCTTTGCTATTTACTATAAAATTTAAATCGGAAATTTGATCTTGATTGCATTTTACCTGCTGTCAGTTCCATCACCGCCGTGTCCTATTTACAAAAAGGTAGGTGGCACCGAGAACAGGTAAATTCCCCGAGGGGGGATCGGCCGCTTATAAAATGAATCCAACGATAAAACCAAAGCTAATATCGAACAAAAATTTATTATACTTCACGTACATGCAATAAGATCTGAATTTTTCGTGTTAATATGGGAATTAAACACATGAGATGGTTTGATATGTTAGATGTGATCGTTGGCACGCAAAAATTAGCACAAAATTACAGGTAAAAACTCCCTCTCCCTCGCGGGTATCATAAACCTACCGATTCGCTTATCCATATACAGGGACGGCTTTAAAAGCCTTATACACCCCCAAATGCAATTTACACTCTTAACAGACCATGAAAAGTGCAAATATTCGATAGCCAAAAAATGCTCTAAATTAGAAATGAGCAACATTATTTCTTTATCAGGGTAACGAAGACTGATTTTTATCCTATAAATAACTTATCCTACATCTCACAGACGACATCTCCTATCCAGCATTGTATACAGACTAAGTGAGTGGTGGACGTGCCGCCACCTAGTTGTGGAACCAAGTAGTATGTTGTCACGCCAGCTCCAAATAACACAAAGTGTTAAAGAAATAGAGACTGTATACAACCAAGTAACAATTTAGAAAATTGTCAGCCCTGGCCCATTTCTACCCCAATATAAGGACAAAGAATGTAAGGCTAGATGCATTCTCGCAACAATTAGAACCGTAGACCGGTTTCGCTCTCATCAGAGCTCTTCAGTACGGCATACTAATTGTAGCAAAAATGAACCAAAAGTAATACGGCTATAGTATAGCCAGCCGTAAAACACTAAGTGAGTGGTGGACGTGCCGCCACCTAGTTGCGGAACCAAGTAGTATGTTGTCACGCCAGCTCCAAATAACACAAAGTGGTAAAAAAATAGAGACTGTATACAACTAACTAACAATTTAGAAAATTTCTACCCCAATATAGGGACAAAGTATGTAAGGCTAGATGTATTCTCGCAACAATTAGCCGTATTACTTTTGGTGCATTCTTGTTACAATTGGCAATTGACAGACTGGAAGTGAAGAATATCCTCCACAAGTTGTGTCCTGAGGGTGATTACTCCCAGATTAGGCTATTTCGCCTGGGTAGGCATTCCAGCAGTGCATCCGTTCCTAGACCTCTAAAGGTTACTCTCTCTGATGAACATCAGGTACTTAGTATTCTGCGCAGGACTGGAAGACTCAAGGGTGATCATTTGTATCGTAATGTCAGAGTTAGGCAGGACAGAACCCCTAGGCAAAGTGCATACTCCAAGTCTGTGATCAGTGAATTGAGGCGGAGGGTGGATGATGGTGAAGTAAACCTCAAGATTAAGTATGTTAACGGTGTTCCGACTATTGTTCCCCCCAAAAAAAACTAGGGGTGTCGGATGACCATTTATTGTTAAGCACTCCTGGTGATGAGAATTCCTTGTTTGTTCATTATCATAATGTTAGTGGACTACGAACAAAATTACCCAGGCTTCGACAGGGTCTGTCTTCTTGTTGTTTTCATGTTGTTATGTTGACGGAGACGTGGCTTACTGCTTCCCACTCTGATGCTGAACTCTCTTTTATGAATTATAATATTTACCGTAGTGATCGTGACAGTATTCCGGGCAATATCAGGGATCGGGGGGGTGGTGTGCTGATAGCTGTGCATAAAGACCTTGATTCTACTAGGATTGCTGGTGATATTTCACTTAATGAAGTTTATGTGAAGGTGAGGATAGGAAGGCGGAGCCTCATTTTTGGTGTTTGTTACATTCCACCCAATTCAGAAGTTGCTATATATGAACACCATTGTGATTCAGTCGACAGTGTGTTGTCTGATCATCCCAATTCTGAGGTCGTTGTCTGTGGGGACTACAACCTCCCAAACGTTACCTGGACAAGCAGTGCTGAGAGTGCTCCAGTTATTAGTGGTAACAGTCCATCAGCCTCACTTGTTTCTAACAGTTTTGGCTTTTGGGGCTTGTTCCAAAAAAATTTTGTACTTAATAGATTGAATAGAACTTTAGATGTAGTTTTTAGTAATATAGGTAACATATGTGTTGATGCATCTTTGGATCCGGTTTTTCCTGCTACTGCACATCATGTGCCCCTAGACATTTCTTTTTCACTTGAGACTCCCCCAACTGAACCCTATGAAGAGTATTTTTATGACTTTCGTAATGCTGATTATTGTGCCATGAATTATTTTCTTTCCGAATTTGACTGGGAATATCTTGAGTCATTGGAGATAAATGATGCTGTGAAGTGCTTTTATGACATTCTGTTTAGTGCTGTGGATCGGTTTGTTCCAGTTAAGAGATGTAAAAAATCATGTTTCCCTCCTTGGTTTAGTGTCGAGCTTAGAGGCATGATAACTGAGAAGAAGAGGGTACACAGTCAGTATAAAAAATATGGTAGAATAGATGATTATATTAGGTTTTCTGGTCTCCGAGAGGAATGTAGGAATCTTCGTGATACTTGTTACAGAAATTTTATTGCTTATACTGAGAATAATTTTGAAAACAATCCGGGTTCTTTCTGGTCTTATATTAACAAGTTGAGGAGGATTTATGATCTTCCTGAGGCTATGTATTATGATGGTGTTAGGAGTGATTCTTTGCATGATTCGGTGGATCTTTTTGCTAGTTTTTTCTCATCTGTGTATGAGGTACAGGCTGGCGGTGTCGGTCCCGATCCTTTTTTGCGTGAGTCGGTAAATATGACTGTGCCTAGTGTTACTTCTGCTGATATTATTGATCGTATCTGTAGTTTGAAAGATAAACTTAGTTACGGCCCAGATGGAATCCCCTCCCATCTGTTAAAATCTTGTGCCTTCACCTTGGCAATTCCACTGAGGATTCTCTTTAACATGTCCTTATTGTCTGATGAGTTTCCACATGTTTGGAAACATTCTTATTTGATGCCCGTTCATAAGCAGGGACCAAAGCACTTGGTTACTAATTACAGAGCTGTTTGTATTCAGTCAGAGATACCCAAACTTCTGGACTTTTTTGTCTCTAGACATATAACTTGGGAATGCAGACATGTTTTCGCCGAACAGCAGCATGGTTTTCTTAAGGGAAGATCTACAACGACCAACCTTCTTCTTTACCAGAATGTATTGGTCTCAGCTTTGGAGGATAGGTTACAGATTGATTCGGTGTATACAGATTTCTCCAAAGCGTTTGATAAGGTAAATCACGCCTTATTATTGTCAAAACTTGCATTGTTGGGTTTTAATGCCAATTTGTTGTCTTGGGTGCGCAGCTTCCTTATGGGTAGGTCCCAGAGTGTAAAGATCAGGAACTTCATTTCTGGTAGTATTACTGTTTCTTCAGGAGTTCCTCAGGGTTCACATTGTGGACCAGTCCTCTTTAATCTTTTTATCAATGATGTCATACATTCACTTAAGCATAGTCAGATTTTGATGTTTGCTGATGATATCAAAATTTTCAAGATTGTTCGTTCCAGACAGGACGCTTTACTTTTACAGGAAGACTTAAATCGTTTTGCTCGGTGGTGTGGTGACAATCTTCTGACTCTGAATGTTGATAAGTGTTTCTGCATTACATTCACTAGAGCTCAGTTTCCCATTGACTTTGTGTACTCCATGGGCTCTGGTGCTTTACAGAGGAAGGAAATGATTAAAGACTTGGGCATTGTATTGGATAGGGAATTATCTTTTAGGGATCACATGGAGTACATAGTATCTAAGGCATATAAAATGTTAGGATTTATTCATAGATCAACTCTGGATTTTTCATGCAATAGCTTTAGAAGGCTGTATTGTGCTCTGGTTCGCTCTTTGTTGGAATGCTCTTCTGTAGTCTGGAGCCCGAATTACAATATTTATATCAATCAGATTGAGGCCGTACAAAATAGATTCTTAAGAATTTGTGCTTACAGAATGGGCTTGCAGAGAAATGATCTTAACCTTTCTTATTTGCGGAATCGGCTGCACTTGCAGTCACTGAGAGGTAGAAGGATTGTCAGTGATGTTTGTTTTTTGCACAAATTATTAGTGAATAAAATTGATAGTCCTTCTTTGCTTGAGTTAGTCTCTCTAAGGATTCCGAACTGCACGAGAGCGAGGGAGGTTTTTGTGGTTCCCTTCCATCGAACCAATTATGGCTTTTTCAGTCCGATGTCGAGAGTGGCGAGAACTGCAAATGAGTATTCGGAGCTCTTGGACATGTTTAATGATTCTGACCGTGTAATTAGAGGAATTTTGAGAGGTGTTATTGATTGAATTGTCATACATATGGTGTACAGGTTATGTTTTGCTTTTTTTTTATGTTCTCATATTGTGATTATTTAAGACTAATGTAGTTTTAGATGTTCTTATTATTATTGTAAATGGTTAATCCGTTGAATAAATAAATAAAAATAAAAAAAAAAAAAATTAGTATGCCGTACTGAAGAGCTCTAATGAGAGCGAAACCGGTGTACGGTTCTAATTGTTGCGAGAATGCATCTAGCCTTAGATACTTTGTCCCTATATTGGGGTAGAAATGGGCCAGGGCTACCAATTTTTTAAATTGTTAGTTAGTTGTATACTGTCTCTATTTTTAACACTCTGTGTTATTTGGAGCGGGCGTGACAACATAGTACTTGGTTCCGAACTAGGTTGCGGCACGTCCACCACTCATTTAGTGTTTTAAGGCTGGCTATACTATAGCCGTATTACTTTTGGTACATTTTTGCTACAATTAGTATGGCGTACTGAAGAGCTCTAATGAGAGCGAAACCGGTCTACGGTTCTAATTGTTGCGAGAATGCATCTAGCCTTACATTGTATACATAATCAAAATACGAGGGAAATCGCGGAAAACTGGCCAAAGGTGTGCTGTTTTTGCAAGACAACGCCACTGCCCACAAGTCGTTGATTGCACTGGAAACAATAGATAAAGTTATGTTTGAATTGGTCGACCACCTGCCCCATTCTCCGGATTTAGCATCCTCAGACTATCATTTATTCTTAAACCTCAAAAAACATTTTAAAGGCAATCAATTGTTGACAAACAACAAAGTCATAAGTGCCGCTGATGATTGGTTTGAAGACAAAGATATTTTTTAATGCTTTAGTAAAGAAACATTGAGTATACTTATATAGAAATGGAAAAGTCAAAAATAGTAGTAAAACCACAGGTTAAATATTTGGGTATCATTCTGGATAGGAAATTATTGTGGAGACATCATGTGGAATATTTAATTAAACGTAGTGAATAAGGTATAAATGTATTAAGATCAACTATACAGTGTGTCCCAGTTTATAGTAGCAAGAGTTTAACAGCCAATAAAACATATCATTTTAGAACAAAAAGTTCATATAAACATAACCTCTAATTTGCTTCCGAACGGAGATACAGGATGTTGAAATTTAATATTTTTGAACAATCTTTTACAATATCTTTGGAACGGAGTGAGATGTTTGCATGCAATTCCGTACACGTTCTATGTAGGCTGAGACTCTGTGGTGGTATTCTTGTTTCAAATGATGTAGTGGGTGTTACTTTTCCGGGTTCCGTAGACTATTTGAAATAATGGCACTTCTTTCACGCACGCTACTGACCTTTTATAATACCTCTTTCTCAAAGAACGATCTCTTAGAAACATTTTTTATGCCTGTGGTTTTATGCTATCTTGGGCGGTTATCGAAATATTACTATTTTTTTGAAGCAGTTGTTTTTTTTTCTTTTAATTCAACACCCCCTATCTTCCTTAGGACGCTAATTAGAGGTTATGTTTATATGAACTTTTTGTCTCAAAATGATCTGTTCTATTGATTGCTAAAGTCCTACTAGTACTTTCTAAGGGAAATACAGGGCGTTGAAATTTTTTTGTAACTTCTTTGTTTCAAAATTAACTATAATGAAATTTGCATTACAAGTTCCCTTTATAAGGCTAGATGCATTCTCACCACAATTGGAACCGTAGACCGGTTTCGCTCTAATTAGAGCTCGTCAGTACAGCAAACTAATTGCAGCAAAATACACCTATAAAGTAAGACGGTTATGGTAGCTAGCCTTCCAACACTAAGTGAGATATAAGACATGAAGCACGTGCCGCCACCTATTTGCGCAACGAGGTGGCGGCACGTGCTTCGTGTGTTATGTTTCACTTATTGTTGAAATGAGAAGAGTAGCATAAACCCAGAACATTCTAATACACCTTTTATGCAATATTCTCCGTTCGTAAACCGCAATAGTTATACTAATTTCCACGTTTTAAATCTCCAGGTTGACATATACAGGAGAAAAATTATAAAATTCCCAAAGTAATCTGTCTGGTATGTCTTGAACTTTTTGCGCCATGAAAAGATAAACGTTGTCTGTAATATTTAATAGATTTTGTTTAACACATACAATATTTTGGTATTGCGTCTTCTCTGACTTTTAGTGGTACTAAAATTTTGCTTTATTAAGTGCCTATATCATTTTTTTGTTTCAAGGTAGAGACCTCAACTTTGGTGCAGATGTTGGTTTTTACAACATAAACCAGCTTGCCGAATGTGGTTACCATAGGTTTGTTATTTCCGAAGATATTTTTTTTTTTCAGAAGAAACCCTAAAATTTTCCCTGAAAACTGATCCGATTGTTAAGAATATACTCACCAAATTTTATCAAAATCGGACCTTTATTTTTTGAGTTATCGGTGTGCATATATATATATATATATATATATATATATATATATATATATATATATATATATATATATATATATATATATATAACATATAAAAATTGAAACTAACCCCGGATATGTGTTCTAGGGGACCTAGTTCGCACTCATTTGAAGAAAAATTTTTCAAAATTCAAAAGTTGACATGTCCTCATTAGCGAATTTTTTTAAAGAAAAATCACTAAAAGGTCAACGTTATAAATAACAGGAGGTCTTGTTAAACCTACTAGTACCAGCTCCTATAGCTACTCATTTTCATTTCGTTGTAGTTCGTTAAGGGCCCACCCTGAGCCGATTCTGTCCTGATGGCCCTGAGTAATGAAGAAAATCGTTCTGTATGGAAACAAGAGTAGCTACTAGTGCCTACTACATATAACTATAACGTATTATGGTGGTAACAACGCACATAGAACGGGTGTAAGGCGACACCGACCGGATGTTTTATTTTGAACTCTTGTGACATTACTATGGAGTACTGAACCGTATAAGATATATACCTACACTACAGGCAACTCTAATGTTTAAGCCCACCCGCCTTTACTAATACCTAGTCACGGAGAAATATAATAAAAATTACTGCAGAAGGGGGTTTAAGATTTTGATTTTAATAACGCCCTTATAATAACTAACGACGTCAGGCTTAGTTCTTGAAAGCTTTACTTATTGAGGTTAAAAAGTAAGTAATTACATAATATATTTTTTAAACTTTCTTAGAAATTTACTGGAAGGTTGGGACCAAATTTTGTCTGGTTTATGAAGCCAAAAATTAACTAGAAATATGATAAGACAAATAACAAATTATCTTGCTGTGTGCAAAACTGCTGATAAATAGAAATTATACAAGGCCAATTCCTTATGCCTCGCCTCTGAGATACATCATGGTCCAAAAGAAATTTACTACGAGACTGCGACAAAATTTTTCGTTTATTAAGGCAAAATTTAACTAGAAATATGATAAGACAAATGACAAATCATCTTCCTATTTGCAAAACTGCTGCTAAATAGAAATTACTTATAATTAATACGAGGGAAATTCCTTATGGCCCGCCTCTGATCTACACGATGGCCCAAAAGAAATTTACTACGAGACTGGGACAAAATTTTGTTTGTTATATCAAACGAAAATGTAACTAGCAATATGTGGGGTAGAAAGAGTTTGTTTCCTTTCCCCAGTGAATTCCAGCTTCGCTAATTAGGTGGCTTCGTTCCCTAGCGTTGAGGAAGATATTGAAGTGTGTACTGTATGTGGACTGTATTTCAACTGTAGAAACACTGGGTTCCAAGGGATTCAAAAAAAATCTCGGGACGCAGCAAGTGCGTTATGGTAGTGAATTTTCATAAAACTATTTTTTAATAGCAATAATGTGTGTTTTTTTAAGAAAGCAGGCATCAAATTTGGTTACCAGTATAATCTATATAGTAAAAACAATGTGGAATGTTTCATCAAAATAACTTTATTGTGTGAAAATGTACAAACATTTCCAAAAGTAAACTAAAAGTGTTCCTAAAAAAACACGTTTCTTGGTCAACCTTATAGGTTAATAGCAAATTGAGCTGTTCAAATATCAAACATTTGATAAAAATTCGCTACCATAACGCACTTGCTGCGTCCAGAATTTCTTTTCTTACAAACATGCATTATATTTCGATGGAAAATGCAAAAATGCAATAACATAAGGCATGTTTGATTAAAAAAAAAGGAAATTTGTATCACCAACGACTTATGGGCCACCCTGTGATTGTACAAATATTATTTTAAGATGTAGCTCAATACACCCTATAATTAATATATACAATTTTTTTTCATATCTTATATAATAACGGATATATTGAGCTTTATTGATTTTCTACGAAAATTCGACAAAAATTATATACCATTAAACGGTAAACTCTATAGCTAAGGCTACTGCCAAGCATCAGCGAAAGGGTCTATTTGAAATGAATTTTCTGCAAATATTTTAGTAAAATGAAGGACAATGACGGTTGAAACTAAGACTTTAGGGTTTGTAAAACATCCTTCTTGAGACATTTTATTTCTATAGCCCGTATTAGATTCAAGTTACTTGCCTAAATGTTGCCAATTTTGACATTTTAAATCGCCACTTTGACGTTTTGAGGAAAACCCCAATTTATTTTTCTTTAAATGCTCATAACTTTTTGTCTTTTGAGCTACATAGCTAAATTTTGGTAGGTAACTTACTTATAAGGATATAAACCTGTGTACCAAATTTGGTTGTCCTTACTTTGTTAATTCCGGAGATATAAATTTTTTTCGAAAGAAAATACAAAATTTTCCGGGAAAACCTAGGCAGATTTTCCTGGCTAACGAACTTATCCAAGCCATTTGCAAAAGGAATTTTTTCACCAAATTTAATCAAAATCGGCCCATTATTTTTTGAGTTATCGGTGTGATACATATATATATAATATATATATATATATATATATATATATATATATATATATATATATATATATATATATATATATATATAAATATATATATAAATATATATATATATATATATATATATATATATATATATATATATATATATATATATATATATATATATATATATATATATATAAACATATAAAAATTGAAACTGACCCCGGATATGTTTTCTGGGGGGCCTAATTAGCGCTCATTTGAAGAAATTTTTTCAAAATTCGAAAGTCGAGATCTCCTCATTAGTGAATTTTTTTTAAGAAAATTCACTAATAATAGACTTTGTATACATACAGTGCACACTATATATATATATATATATATATATATATATATATATATATATATATATATATATATATATATATATATATATATATATATATATATATATGTAAGATTGAATGGAGGAGAAACAGTCGTTACACGTTATGGTGCTAATTTGTATACTTTTAAGGGCAGTTACGACCAAAAATAGAAGGCTATATTTTAAAGAAAGTCACTCTGTACTAAATACTCGATATATTTCGCTTGAGATCCCAAGCATTATCAGGAGCACTAAAATAATGAATAAAAGTTAACGTAACATCTAGATTGTGCAACATTCATTCACGATAGCAACAAGATGGCGGACAGAAGTAGTCGCGTTTTTGATGAGAACAATAAAATTGTTGAAATTAACACTGAATTCGATGATGAGAGTGTTGAAGACAGGGAAAAAGGTGTTGAAAAGACTAAATGTTGCGCAAAAAAATGTAGTGTTTATGTGTGTGTAAGGTGTTTTTCCATCATACATAAAAGCTGTGGAGCTAGAATGAAGTTGCAGAAGATAGATCAGAATAAGGTAGTGTGTTGTGAAGAAGCAAACCTACCTGCTAATACGCCAAACGAAATTGAAAAACTAAAAATTGAAAACAACCTTTTGAATAGGTTGATTTTAGAAATGCAAGATAAAAACGAAATCCTCAAAGAAAACAACAAATTACTCACAGAAAAATTAATCAAGTAAACAAACAGCAAAACACAACATCCAATGATAAACAGAATGAAAATGATAAGAAAAGATTTGTCAACCGGAGAGAGATGGGCGTAGTGGCGACATCGCGGGGCGGCGAGGGGAAGGATCCCAAGGCTTTCACTGATGGAGTCAAGGTCAACAATGTCAGACTGTGCCCGTCGGCGCCTTCTTGTTCTTCTTTGGCTTCTTCAGCTGTTGGCCCTGGCCAGACCTCTGGTGGACACACAACCCATAACGGCGGTGCTCGGCGGGGGCAACCGTATGCTGGAGTGGGGGAGAGTGGGGATGTATCATCGATGGGTGAACAGATTGATGGTGAAGGATGGAATGTTGTCAGGAGGAGAAGAAGTGGCCCAATGAATGAAAGTGTCATCAGGGGTACAAACAGGGGCACGCAGAACACCTTTACAGCAGCGAAGCGTCTGAGATGGTATTATGTGGGTGGTGCAAGTGCTGAAACAACAGTAAACAGCCTGGAGGGCTACCTTCTGGATATTTTTCCAAACAAGTCTTTCTCTGTGGAGGAAATCAAAAAAGGCGAGGGAAATGGGAGCAGAAATAAATCATTTAAGGTAGGCTGTGATGCTGGTATTTCAGAAGATATCGAGAGGGGTGATACGTGGCCAGAGAATATCATTGTCAGAAGATTCTGGTTTTTTCGGGCAAGGTCAACAGAAACCTCAGCACTTTAGGGATGACTTGTGTTGGAGTGATCAGAGACCTCAGGGAAGGTCTGGCAGTGACTCAACTGTGCTAAATAGGCAGTTTAACATATTTTACCAAAACGTCAGGGGCCTCAGGACACGAACCAATGACGTTTACTCCTTTGTATGCTCGCAGGCATGCCCTCTTGACTGTTTAGCTTTCACTGAGACTTGGCTGGATAGTGATATTTATAGCAGCGAACTGTTTGATGATCAATATATAGTCTATAGATCCGATAGGGATTTTTCTTCCTCTTGCAAGACTAGGGGAGGAGGTGTTCTGCTTGCTGTGCACGCTCGCTTTGCTACTCGTCGCCTTGATATTCGGAGGGACGGTGGCGGACTGGATGCTCTTTCTGCGATTGACATTGTGGGAGTCAGAGTCTCGGATCATCGGGCCTCGCTTAATGTTAATGTTTTTGTTGTTTACATACCTCCCAATACTCCAGTTAACGACTACTACCTCTTATTTGAAGCTCTCGAATCCCTGTGCATAAAATATGGTCGTGAGACACTCCTAGTTGGTGATCTTAACATGCCCGAATATGCTTCTTGTCGTCAGAACAACCCCTCCGCTCGTGTGTCTGCTTTTCTGAATTTCTGTAATCTACTACTCCTTGAACAGTTTAATCATGTTGAGAATATTAACAACAGGATTCTCGACATGGTTTTGTTTACAGACACTTGCTTGGTGGGGGAGGCTCTTGATTCGCCCGTGATTCCTGATGGTCATCATCCCCCCTTATTTATAGAGGTTCCGGTCGAGGGTTCAGTGGTCTCTTCCCCTGTTGGTAACGCTAGGCAGAGATCATATAGTTTTCGAAAATGTGATTTTGTCAGATTGTATGCGGAGCTTGGCGGCTTGTGCTGGGATGGCATGGATGGGTTTCAGGATGTTGATTCTATGCTAGACTTTTTCTATTCCAGAATTTACGACTTATTTGATCTGTATGTTCCCATGACTGCTCCAAAAACATGTAGTAGGTATCCCCCGTGGTTCTCTAAAGAAATTAAGGTTAGTATCAAATATAAATATTCACTGTGGTGTAAGTTTAAGAAGTCTGGAAATGTGGAGTTTCTGGATAGATTTAGGGAGCTGAGACAAAAACTTAAGGGGGACATTTGTCTTTCTCGAGTAAACTACTTTCAGAGGGTTGAAAGAGAGATTAGGTCTAATCCCAAAAAGTTCTGGAACTGCTCTTCTCGGCGCCGTCAAAACTTTTCTATTGGAAATTCATCTAACCCGCAACAGGCAGTGGACAGTTTTGCTTCTTATTTTGCGGGATGTTCTGGTTCCACCTCCACCTCATCACCTACAGCCGCCAGCCTGGCTTCGGGCGACATCACAGTGTTCTTTGTTGATGACTTTACAGATGATGAAATTATTACAGCTGCTAAGAGAATTAAGGCTAACATGTCCTGTGGACCTGATCTAGTTCCTGGCTTCTTGGTGCGTGACTGCTTGTATGCTTTCTTGACTCCACTTAAGAAAGTTTTTAAACTGATTCTTAGATCTGGAACATTCCCCGCGATTTGGAAGCTGTCACGTGTTCTCCCTGTCTTCAAGGCAGGGGATAGTGGTGATCCATCAAACTATCGACCAATTACCATACTATGTGTCTTCTGTAAGATTTTCGAGGCCTGCCTTTTTCGGCGAATACTGTTTCACATCAAAAACAGACTCTCTATTTCTCAGCATGGCTTTATTCCGGGGAGATCGACTGTAACAAATTTAGTTGATGTTACACAGTTCATTTCGTCCGCCCTCGACCGCTCTTCACAGGTTGATGTTGTGTATACTGATCTATCTAAGGCCTTCGATTGTCTAGATCATTCTGTTCTGATTGACAGGATGAGGGCTATCGGATTCTCTGAGGGCTTGCTTGGCTTGTTCAGGTCTTACCTGGATGGAAGGAGGCAATTTGTTGAGGTTGGGGGCTTCAGGTCTGACACCTATCACATAACTTCGGGAGTGCCACAGGGCTCCATACTCGGTCCATTACTGTTTAATATATTTATTGACCCAGTTAAACATGTTTTGCATGTTCCTTTCTTAATGTATGCAGATGATATTAAGATTTTCGCAAATATTTCGAGTGTTGATGACTGTTTGCAGCTCCAGAGCTGTCTTCAGATCCTTGATGAATGGTGTTGTCGGAGTGGTCTTTCTGTGAATGTTTCCAAGTGCTGTGTTATGTCCTTTACTCGAAATAAGCATGCAATTACTTTCGGGTACAATATAAGAGGGCTCCCACTTGATCGCCCCGGGACAGTCAGGGACCTTGGAATTGTTTTTGATAGTACTCTATCTTTTAGACCACACTATGAGCAGACTGTCAGTTCTGCCTACAAAACTCTTGGATTCCTGTTAAGAAACAGCAAAAATTTCTCACAGACTGACACACTCCTCCTGCTCTTTCGTTGTTTGGTTAGGTCCAGACTTGAATATGGCTCAGTTGTGTGGGCTCCTACTTATGAGATACATGTGGCAAGCCTGGAATCATTGCAAAGGAAATTTCTAAAATTTCTTAGCTTTCGTGAGGATGGTCGATATCCTTCTATTGGTTTTCCTCAGGAAGGTTTACTTCTTCGCTTTGGTCTGCAGAGTCTGTCGATGCGCAGGCAGTGCAGTCTCGTTACATTTTTATACAAACTGGTTAATTCTGTGTTCGATTGCCCTAATCTGCTTCAGCAACTTAATTTCAATGTGCCTCGTATTGCAGCACGTTTTCCAGGCACATTCTATCTCCCGACTGCTCGTACACGATTGCTGCGAGCGTCTCCAATTTATCAGATGTGCAATGATTACTCTGTTGTGCAAGATAGCTTAGATATTTTCTAATGTAATATATCAGAGATAAAAATGTTTTTCAAACCGATTTAATTTGTAACTCTCTTTTGTGTAGTTTATATGATTATTGTTTGTTATTATGTTTTGTATATCGGCCCATCCTTAGTTTGGCTTTGAGCTGTTGGATGGTGTATGAATAAATAAAATAAATAAAAAATAAATAAATAAATAAATAAACATTCAACACTTACAGCACTGTAACTATTTGAAAAGCAAAGCCAAAAGTATCCAAACAGAGAAACTCTGCCACAAGGACATGCAAAAAAAGAAAGGAATGCAGCAACCATTTTAAAAACTACATGTAACTTTTCGCGACCATTTGTACGTTAAAAACATTCAAATCCAGTCATGAACAAGCATAAAAAAGAGTTAGCAAGGTTAAAATATTAAAAAAGCTTTGAAAAATCCACGTATAAGAATTTGGACATTAATCCTACTTTTTCACGTTAGATACCGACCATAGACATAAGTTACACTGCAAACTAAGAAACAATCATTGACCATAGACTATTGCTACTCTATTGATGAAATATATAATTTATTTTCTTATTCTAAATTATAAAACCAGCCAACATAGAGGCGCCATCAGACCTATCAAATAGTACTACATAACTATATATGTTTCTTAAATTTTGAATATCTGATTTAGGGTTCATAGCGTCATTTTCAAGAATATGACACATTTCCAGAAGGGAACGTTTTTTTAGATTGGTTTATCTATCCAATATTTTGACATTTGGCAAGGATCAAATCACCCATGTATTGATAGATAAAAGGCAATCTAAAGGACAGACTTGGTATTGCAAACTTCAACAAGGATGACATAACTATATTTGCCAACACAGGAGTGAGGTGACTACCCATTGGACATCCAAAAGACTGTATAATAAGCCCCGTTAACCAGGAAGTAATTTCAGTTAAAAAGAAAGGAATGCAGCAACCATTTTAAAAACTACATGTAACTTTACGCGACCACATATAGTATTTGAATGAAGTTCTCTTTGGGAATATCTGTGTTAAGTTCAATGAGCTGCCAGTTTTCGTCAATAATCTGAAGTGTAAGCTGTAATGAGATATTCGTCAATAAGGAGACAACATCCAAAGAGACCACCGTATATCCCTCAGCTAGTTGAAAACCGTTCATCTGCTCGGCATATATTGTTAATTCTTTACTGCGAATTCATTATAATCCATAAAAGACACACTTAAAATGGATGGACTTCGTCCAATCGTTTCCACAATTTCATCGCCCACTTCCAAACTGAGTGATTTCATGGCATCCATCTTAAGTGTGTCTTTTATGGATTATAATGAATTCGCAGTAAAGAATAAAATATTTGCCGAGCAGATGAACGGTTTTCAAGAGCTTGTCAGAAGGTGACCGGTAAATGTAACAGATGAATTTAGTTGCAGCCCTGAGAGAGTTTCATCCAAAGAATGTCTTTTCTCCCAGCTTCCAAATTGGGGAGTCTGGTGCAGGGTATATTGCTACGGACGTATGCGCACACGCCTCCATGTAATCTAAAGGAAGTAAAGAGCTCATACACCGGGAAATTAAGGTGATTGGTGGCTGTTTTGACACTGATTTGGGTTTCGCCGAGGAAGAGGAGTTCGGGCCTGTTAGCCTGGATGTAATGGTGGACGGAGCTCAGGTTAGAATTTAGGCCACATATATTCGAGAGGGATATGTTAAATCTTAATGCCGGCGCCCAATATTATCAAACAACTGCATACAGTTACAGCATCATCTGCAGGTGTAGAACGAATTTTTTCTTCGTTTAATTTTGTTCACAGTAACGTGCGAAACAAATTGGGGACAGAAAAATCGACAAAGCTAGTGTTTTTGTTAATAAAATGTCTTAACGCTCAACGCTGAACGTTATTGATTTAGATTTAGATTCTCGTTGTTTTAATAGTTTAATTTTTTGTTTATTTTATATAAGTCTTATTATCAAAAGGAAACAAATAAATACATTCTTATAGCCTATTTAGAGTTCAGTGTTTATTGGTTCTAAAAGTACTGAGGTGAATGGGTTTTGCGTGAACAGGCGTTGTAATCGACACAATCCATTATTTGATTCCTAAAATCAACTGAATCGTGTGTTCACCAGTTCTTCTCCACTTCATCCATCCAGGGCTATAAAAGCAGAGCTTGGTTAGTGAGTTTCTCGTCAAATGAAAGTAATTGAACGCAACTCAAAAAAATCCGATTTAAATTTAAAAAACTCTGGACGCAGCAAGTGCGTTATGATAGTGAATTTTCATAAAAATGTTTTAAATAGCAAATATGTGTGTTTTTTTTTTAAAGAAAACAGGCATCAAATTTGGTTACCAGTATAACATATATAGTAAAAATAATGTACCATATTTCATCAAAATAACTTTTTTTTTGAAAATGTAAAAAAAAATTCGAAAATAAACTTAAAATGTTCCCGAAAAAACTAGTTTCCTGGCCAACGAACCTTATAGGTCAATAGCAAATTGAGCTATTCAAATTTGAGGCATTCAATAAAAACTCGCTACCATAACGCACTTCCTGAGTCCCGAATTTATTTTCTTACAAACATGCATTATAATTTCGTAGTCTAAATTCCATACATTTGCGGCTGGCTCAGAACTGACACTGATAGGGGGAATCCGTCTGTGTAATTAAAAGAAAACATTGTTTAATCTATTTCAACTGAGCAGATTTTCCTGGTTAACGAACTTATCCAAGCCACTTGCAAAAGGAAGGTACTCACCAAATTTGATCAAAATCGGCCCATTATTTTTTGAGTTATCGGTGTGATAAAAAAAAGGTAAAGGTAAGATGCTTACTGGCAATTAGGCCATTGCTGACCCTTTTTGCTCATCTAAACTAACCTACCCTCCACCTTGAGCTCGATCTCAACGACGACAGTGATTAAAATCATCCGCCGCCGGTGAGGTTCGAACCGTCGACCCCCGAGTCCGTATTGGAAAGTCTGAATCGACTTTCCCGCACGGCCACGGAGGCGCTTTATCGGTGTGATACATACATACATACATACATACATACATATATATATATATATATATATATATATATATATATATATATATATATATATATATATATATATATATATATATATATATATATATATATTGAAACCGACCCCGGATATGTGTTCTTGGGGGCCTAATTAGTAATAATTTGAAGGAATTTTTTCAAAATTCAAAAGTCGAGATCTCCTCATTAGTGAATTTTTTTTAAGAAAGCCGATTTAAATTTTTTTTAACTGTTTTTTAATTATTTTTTTCATAAAAATCATTTTTTGATCCCTGGAAAAATATGCGTAATGAAAAACTTTGAGATAAAGGCAAAATTTATTGAACATATTGTGAGACATATAATCACATTTTTACAAAAAACTTTAAGGCGGCATACTTAAAAAAAAAAGGGTAAAAAGCTAGACCAAAAGAAAACTTTCACAAAATCTGGCCCAATCATTGTAGTTCAGAAGCTACAATGGCGTGTAAAGAGCTGCCACCACAATTGCGCCGACCAGGCGACATCACGTTTAGACTGTGATGATGATCGCTTTTCGGGAAAATGAAAAATTGCAGTAACGACATGAAAATAAGTTAAATGAACTCTAACTAAAAAGTGCATTCGTGTTAATTCAAAAGAGTCACCAATAATAACAAGAAATATGTAGTAGAGTTCAATTACCAAGTACGTCACAAAAACAAATGCGCGTTGCAATAGCTCATTTTTTCTCACCAAGTCCACAGCCGCCTGGGGTGTTTTTATGTGAAATATCGTTACACTTGATAACCTTGT
The DNA here is from genome assembly GCA_964006375.1 of Tillus elongatus. Lineage (NCBI taxonomy): Eukaryota > Metazoa > Arthropoda > Insecta > Coleoptera > Cleridae > Tillus > Tillus elongatus. Next base: position 18,602,317 of record OZ023264.1, read on the forward strand.
GAATAAAATCGTTCTGCAGGTCTCTCCTCGTCTCTCTTATTATTATTAGCTTGTGTAATCGATTTTGAAATGGCCGTCTCATTAATAACGAGGAATTCTTTGTCTTTTTCTGTCGTTTTCTGATCATCTGTGAACAAGTATCTCGACTCGTAACACATTATTCACCAAGCAGGTGTTTGACAAAATTCCATCAATAGCTAACCAACCAGTAAGTTTGACATTACATTTCCTTACAACAATTTATTATTACTAGTTAACATAGGTTGATGGCATTTAATACATTTATATTACACATATACAGGAGGGCCCGTAATGACTGCGCCATAGATAGATAGATAATTTTATTAGCCTTTGATCAAGTACATACATACTACAGGCACGTCAAAGAATTAGATAAACATAAAATGTCAGTCTTAAATCATTACAAAAACAGATTTCGAAAAATAACAACACCACTTTTCGTACATAACCAACAAAGAAAAATATACAATCAGTTTACATTAAACCTAAAGTTACAGTCTCAACGGTGCTATTTTTACCACCATTACTATCATTCTCTCCGTTGATTGGAGCCTGCACACCTTTCAGCAAATTCACTGATATAAAAAGAATTGTCAACCAAAAATGATTTTAACTTACGTTTAAAGCAGCTCAGTGTATCCGCAGCCTTAATCTCCTGAGGAAGCATATTAAAATAAAAACAGCCAGCATATACAGGTGGTTTCTTGTATGCCATATACTGGTAATTTGGCAAGTGGATATCATTTCTTGCCCGGGTAGTGTAGCTGTGATATGCACTGTTATTAATAAAACTGTTCCTACGTATATACGTGAAACTCATGAGCTTATACAAATACACCCTCGTGACAGTCAACAGGTTTTTTTGTCTTAAAAGTAGTCCTGCATGATTTTCTTTGTTGTAGTCCAAAAATCAGGCGGATTATTCGTTTTTGGCATAAGAAAACCCTGTGTGTATCATTTGCATAAAAATATTCCCAAAAAATTCATTTCAAATAGACCCTTTCTCTGATGCTTTGGCAGTAGTGTTGGCTATAGAGTTTATCGGTTAATGGTATATCAATTTTGTCGTAAAAAATCTTTAAAGCTCAATATATCCGTTATTATGCAAGATACGAAAAAAAATTGTATACATTAATTATAGGGTGCCTTGAGCTACTACATCTTAAAAAATATTTCTACAATTACAGAGTGGCCCATAAGTCGTTGGTGATTCAAATTTTTTATTTTTTTTCAATCGAACACGCCTTATGTTATTGCATTTTTGCATTTTCCATCGAAATATAATACTTTGTCACTTTGTCACATCAACCTCTTAAGGGTGGTGATAACAACCCTTATAGTTTAAATAGGGAACATGGGTGGTGTGTTACATCATTTGAAAGCTCTTTCTTTTCTGAATTCAGCACACTATTTTTTTTTTAATTTTGTCAACTCGTTTAAAAATTATTCACAGTTGGAGTTGCAAGAACGTATTTCATTCATTGTGATAAGACATGCACTAATTAGTCAATTTCTCGTTAAAAAAACAAAAATAAAACAAAACCAAACGTTCAAAAATGTTTATTCGGTTAAGTAAGTGGTTAAATTGTTGACCACCAGCTTCCATACAAAAGTATAAATATTGTTCAAAACGAGCTCTTACATTCTGGAGCATTTGTGGAGTTATTAGACGGCATTCTTTAACAATGCGTCGCCGTAATTCTGCCAGAGACTCCGGTTCTGTTGCGTAAATTCTACTCTTTAAATGGCCCCATAGAAAGAAGTCTAAAGGAGTTAAATCCGATGATCTAGGGGCCACTCAATAGCACCTCTACGTCCAATCCATTTCTCTGGAAACTCTCTGTTCAAAAACTCCCTAACACGTTGTGAAAAATGCGGAGGAGCTCCATCTTGTTGAAACACTCATTGATTTTCTTGATAACGATCATCATTTTCAACGATGTCAATTAGTAGAGGGTAAACGATATCTTCTATCCAAATACGTTTCACCACTCAAATTGCCTTCAAAAAAATTGGTCCGATTAAACGGTCTCCAAAAATGTCAGTCCAGACATTCAATTTCTGTGGAGTTTGAGTAAGGACTTCGTGAAAATTTATTGGATTATTATCTGCCCAATAACGACAATTATGACGCTTGACTGTAGAGTTTAATAAAAACGTACACTCGTCTGAAAAACAGATATTGAACAGAAATTTCCCGTTATCAGCTATTCGTGCAATCATAACTTCACAAAACTCCAGCTGCCGATCAAAATAATCTTTATTCAGTTGTTGTACAAGATGAATTTTATACGGGTGAAATTTATGATGCCTCAATATTCGCTGAATCGTTCTTCTATTGATGTTTGAAACAGTGGCCAATTTTCTCGTGCTCAAAGTTGGGCCTGCAGCAATTTGTCCTAAAACTTCAATCTCAGTAGTCTCATTTCTAACCGGAAATTCACGTTCAGGATCCCGTTTTTTGTTGGCTACTGAACGACTTTGTCCAAACTTTGCAGCCAACTCCAAAATGTATTTTCTGTTAACATGTCTGTTCGGATGTCGTTCATTAAACAAATTTGCGGTAAGGTTGGCACAGTCATCGTTTTTGAAAAGAAGAGTAATTATTTCAACTCTTTCTTCTACAGAATACACCATTGTGAAATTAATTTCCGGTAGTACTATCAAGTATGAAACCGACCGATAAACTGAAATAATAAACCGCATTTCTCTCATTCTGATAAGAAATGTTCTGATAGTCAATTTTTTGTTTACAAACCAACATTGACTATCAGCACATTTCTTATCGGAATGAGTGATATGCGTTTTTTCATCTTCAACTGTGAATAATTTTTAAACGAGTTGACAAAACTTCCAAAAAAATTTGTGTGCTGAATTCACAAAAGAAAGAGCTTTCAAATGATGTAACACTCGACCCATATTCCCTATTTTAAATTTTAGGGTTGTTATCACCACCCTTAAGGGGTTTATGTGACAAAGTTGAGTTTTATGTCAAAACATGTCCCCCTCAATATTAAAATTAACGTGTATCAAAGTTTGTTTAAAAAAATTTTCTCTGGACGCAAATCGGTCTGTTTCGTTTTCAATGCGCCACCCTATATATATATATATATATATATATATATATATATATATATATATATATATATATATATATATATATATATATACATATATATACATATATATATATATATATATATATATATATATATATATATATATATATATATATATATATATATATATATATATATATATACACATACAGGGTGAGGCGCCAAGAGTTTCTGTTAGGATTTTCTCAATAACCGAACCGATTTTAATTCGGAAAATTTCGATTCCTAGATTTTCGGCCAAGCCCAATTAAACTAAAATATTTTTGTTCACGTGAAACTTCCGGCTCTACCGGAAGTGTTCATCAACTTCGTTATTTTAAATGCAATATGCCACTTTTTAATACAATTTTGAATTCTACTCGTAATTTTAAGGTAGACTTTCTTGAGCATACTATGTGTCTAAAATTAACCATTTTCAAAATATTTCTTTTTCGAACATTTTTGCAGAATCATAGTTGCACATTATACCTGATAACTTGAAGGAAAAATAAGCTACAAGATTCATCTTTTGCACACAACACACCAGTATGTGTACCTTCACCACACGTATTACAGTTTTGCCTTGCAACATACAGGGTGATAGAAATTGACTTTGCAACCTGACAAAATTCAACTAATCAAAACTTGTGTTTTTAAAATGGGACACCTTGCATTTAATTAGCTAAGTTAATTGGCATTTCGAATCTCTTTCGATTTACATTAACATTCCCTATACCTAGATCTAACCGTTTTGGAGATAAATACATATTTATTAGAATCAGAGTTGCAAACTTGTAACAATAGTGATAAAAATCGCCAATTTAAGGTATACAATCTATGATTTTATGGAGCTATTAATTATTTATTGTGAATGTCATTGGTTGCATATGTCGTACTTTCTTCGAAAAGTATCCAGATAGACCGAAGCCTAGTCCGGACACAGTAAAGAGTCTATTGAAGAATTCTGCAAGTTTCTTGATGAAAATTCGCTAAAACCTATATTACGAAAGTTTTAGCATTACACGGATAATTTACAAATCTAATTATACACAGGGATTCCATAAAAAATACTTGTACCGCCCTGCTTTTTTGACACACTCTGTACAGTCCGAAATAATCTAAAATGTGTACACTTAGTAACCATCTAATATATTATACATTTTATTTAAAAAAATTACCCCTAAACGACACAGTTTATTCAATCGTTGACTCTTCCTGTACAATACCCCAAAAAACTAGCCATTTTCTTGACAATTCGTCTTGTACTTATATCCCCAGCATTTTCTTGAAGTTACGGATACTTTAAAACGAACCTTGGTTTTAAAGTCTTTAAGGTATCTAATTCAACATGTAGTACGCTACAACTACAGAATATATATCGCGATGTCAACATGATGGAAGAGGAAGAGACAGACAAAAAGAGAACGGGAGATTCGGGAAACGGACCATTTCTACGATACAGGAAAGGCAGATCTATCTCATTTCCTTCGTTCAGGACGCTTCGGATGATTTGCCATGACTGACAAGGTAATTATCTGTCCCTGGGAAAATATAAGTCTCTCGGTCTCGGACCTCAGTCCCCGACACAAAAAAAGTACTATTTAGAGAAGATCGAGTTTTTTAATATGTAAATAAATACAGTGCTTTCATTTCAAAACTAGCCACCCTTAATAATATCTTTATCAAGGAAATCCGGTTGAAAAAAAAAACAGGTCAATTGGGATTTCGAGGGGCACGTGCAAAACAGTATTTTCGGAATTTTACTTTTCACCCCCGAAGTACGCCAACTTTATAATTTTAAATGACACCCCCTAGCTTGAGATATCATCATTTTAAAGGTATTTAAAATCCTAATCCAACGGCGTTCACGAAATTTAAATCCACCGCCAACTTTTGAATTTAGAAGAAAAAACATCATCAAATTAGGAATATTTTTAAAAAATGTATTTAATAGGTTAAGACAAAAACCTACTTTATTAAGTGCTCAAAGTGCCCTCCGTTGTTAGCTAGACAATAAAATAGTCGTCTGTCGAATTTTTTTCTAACATTTGAATTGTTTTTATCAGTTATTTTTCTGAGCGTAATGCTGTTGCAAATTTAGCTCCCCGGTGCAATTTGCGGCTATCAATTTTCCTGGTACGAGGTGATATGGGAATGATAACGCCCATGTCAAATTTAACGATAAATTTAAGATAAAATGAGCCAGTTTTAACTTCGTTACTTATTCGTATTTAGTGTTCGATTTCTTGACGAATGCAACGAGTTAAAACCGAGTCTGTTGTGATTAAATGTTTAAATTTTGAAAACTTCAAACTCATTTAAATCATTTCAATTTAAAATATTAAATTTAAATAAAACTAACAATCATGGTTTACACTACACAAGAAATAGTTGACATAATTTACTTGTATGGTGCTCAGAAAAGGTGTGCTCGTAATACCGCCCGAGTTTTCAACGAAAGGCAACCTGAAAAATGTGGGACACCAATATGTGCTGTCGTGCGGGAAAATTTGAAGAAATTGGCTCAGTATGTAACAAAGCAAATAAGCAACCACGAGTTCTTAACGAAGCTGCACAAATTGAGGTTTGAGGATGTTTTTCCGCTGAACCTACGACTTCAATTCCAAAAGGCGCTGCATTAACGAATATTTCCGTCGGTTCCATACATAAATTTTTAAAACTTTACAAGTTCTTTCCTTATATATTTACAATTCCTCATGAGCTCGGCGAGGATGATTATGATAGAAGGATTTAGTTCTGTGAATTAATGACTGCCAGAATTCAAGAGGATATGAATTTGGTAAAGAATATTTGCTTTAGTGATGAATCAACGTTCTTTCTGAATGGTTTTGTTAATAAGCACAACTGTAGATATTGGAATAATCAAAATCCACGAGTGTTCGTAAAGGGTCATACACAGTTTCCACAAAGATTAATGTCTGGGCGGGAATTCCTGGAAATGAAATAATAGGCCCTTTGTTTATTGAAGAAAATGTAACTGGTGATTTGTATTTAAATTTTTTGGACAAAATTTGCACTATCAACAGGACGGCGCACCACCACACTATGCCTTACGTGTTCGCGAGTGGCTTAATCAAAAATTTCCCGACAAATTGATTGGCAGACGAGGCGCCCTGGAACGGCCCGTCAGATCTCCCGACTTAACACCACTGGAATTCTTCCTTTGGGGTTATTTGCAATCAGTTGTGTACCATAATCCTCCACCAGAGAATATTCAGATTCTAAAAGATAGGATCACCCAAGCTTGCCGACAAATTACTACAGAAACATTTCAAAACGCTGGACAAGAATTCGTCGATCGACTATTTTATTGTTTAGCTAACAACGGAGGGCACTTTGAGCACTTAGTAATAGGTGTTTGACTTAAACTATTAAATATTTTTTCAAAATATTCCGAATTTGATGGCGTTTTCTTCTCCTAAATTCAAAACTTGGCGGTGGATTTAAATTTCGTAAACGCCGTTGGATTAGGATTTTAAATACCTTTAAAATGATGTATCTCAAGCTAGGGGTTGTTATTAAAAATTATAAAGTTGGGGTGACTGGGGCTTTTGAACGTGCCCGTCGAAATCCCAATTGACCTGTTTTTTTTTCCACCGGATTTCCTTGATAAAGAAATTATTAAGGGTGGATAGTTTTGAAATGAAAGCACTGTATAGTTTAGTTTTAAAGATTACAATTTGTGCTTCTTTTGGCTACTTTATTCTATTCACTTAATGAAAATTCACTAATAGAAAGCTAAGAATGGTGAGACTTTCGGAATTTTTTTTTTCAAATGAGCGCGAAGCCCTTAGAACCCTTATCCAAGGTCTCTTTGAATATATATATATATATATATATATATATATATATATATATATATATATATATATATATATATATATATATATATATATATATATATATATATATATATATATATATATATATATATATATATATATAGTGAAAGCTCTCATAAACGGACACCCACGGGACCAACTGTTTTGTTGGCTTATAGAAATTTATGTAGGTACAACAATAAATTTCAGTACCAACGTGTTTAATATTATTTATAAGGTTATTAGGAAAATTTCTTTTGAATATTAACAAAATAGGGACCTAAATAAAAGGTATTGGACATTTGTAATAAAATAAATTAAAACCATATGTACCTACACTAAGTAAAGATTGGAACCTGTGATGGGCACTGATAAGTACACTTGGAGAACCCAAATTAACACAGCACATCTTTTTAAACACCTGACAATCGTTTCAGTAACAAAGCTAGCTTCATCAAAGGATAAAAACAATTTTTTATCTTAAAAATTCTTTTCATCCACTAACCTCGTTAGTGAAACGAACGTCAGGTCTTTAAAGATATCTGTTGTGGTGATTTGGTGCAGTGTACTTACCATATGTATTTCTTAACTGTGTGTTTTGTTTCTTTAACGTCGGCCTATTCCCGTGCCTATGGCCGATCACCGACTCCAGGGAGCAGTTTCACCTTACTATCCTGAAAATGTTCCGAACCCCTGCTTTTCTGTAACGAGGGTAGGGATCTTTAACGTCACCAACATCGCTTGGACACGGGACCGACGGCTTTACGCCCCCTTCGAAGAGCGGAACGTGCAGACATTCAACTACAATACCAGAACCTCGGTTGATGTTAATGTTACAGTTTGTACTGAAAAAGTGAAAGGACAACCCTGCGATCGATCCCTGTACCCTTCGGTTCAGAGGCACACGTTCTTGCCCCTGAACCACCGAGACTCTAAAAACATACTTAAGTCCACGCATACATACATATGAGACATAATTTCGACAATACACTTGGAAATTGCTAAATGGATATGAAATTAAACACACTTACACGTTAGTTCATTGAACAAGATTCAAAATAGAGGTTTGATGTAGTCTAGTGCGTTTTTGTTGTAAGAGACAATTTTGCAAATGACTTTCTAAAATTTTTATGTACTGGAACGCAACAAAATCATCTATTGCAAACCTTTTTTAAGATACCAACTATTTTCAAGGCCTTATCATAAGAATTTATCTCGTTATGTCTTCACCAGTTGTAAACACTTCCTCTTCTGTTTCACTTTTGTTGCCTTCTTTACTATCATTTTCAGGGATCTAGTTCGTGTGAAAGCGCTTCCTAGCAACTACAGGCCTATTTCTCTCCTTTCAGTCGTCTCTAAAGTGATGGAAAAATATAAACACCGAATTACTAAAATGTCTTGGAAAACACGGTCTAATCCACGACAGGCAGTATGGATTCCGTCAGCGCAGATCAACTGCCGACCGTCTTTCGTTTGTCACCCATTCTTGGAACAAGTCTATGGAACTACATGGTGAATCCCAAATTGTCGCTCTAGACATATCCAAAGCATTCGACCAGGTCTGACACGCAGCGCTGCTTAATAAACTTCCGGCCTATGGCCTACCACCAAAACTTTGTACCTGGACAGCAAATTTCCTCTCCGACCGAAGCATTTCTGTTGTCGTAGATGGCCATTCCTCTAAACGGTATCCAATTAATGCAGGCCCTAAAGGTTCAGCTTTAGCCCCTACTTTGTTTCTTCTCCGCATCAATGACCTCCTCTCTAGCATATCCAACCCAGTTCACAGTTACGCGGACAACAGCGCCATCCACTCAAATATACAACATTTTAAGCCTGTCTCTTTATCCCAATTAGATGAGGATCGCAGACTCATGGAGAGTTCTGTCTCTGTGGATCTCCAAAAAATATTAGACTGTGGAAGTAGAAATCTTGTACAATTCAACTCCACCAAATCTCAGTCTTGCTTTCTATCTCATAACAGATACACCAGCCCTAGAACCATCACAATGAACAACCGAGTTATTCAAAGTAATGAGTCCTTTTCACTTGTTGACATTTCTGTGGATCGAAATCTCAATTGGCACCAACATGTCACATCAATTGCAGAAGCGGCTGCTAAGAAATTAGGTTTCCTCTTCCATGCTCGCAAATACTTTTCACCAGCTAATATCTATACCCTATATACTTCACAAATAAATCCAAACCTCGAATACTGCTCCCACGTCTGGGGTGCCGCTGCCGCTTCTACAATCGATATCCTGGACTCCATTCAGAATAGGGCTATACGTCTCATCGGTGACCCCACCCTCACCCAAAGGCTGCCACCCCTTGTCCACCGACGTGCCGTTGGTGACCCCTCTCTCTCTCTCTCTCTATATATATATATATATATATATATATATATATATATATATATATATATATATATATATATATACATATATATATATATATATATATATATATATATATATATATATATATATATATATATATATATAAATATCTGCACGGGCACTGCTCAAAGGAGCTTTCTTCCTTAGTTCCTCCAACTGCTACCCCCAACAGATCTACCAGGGGAACAGAGCGAATGCACCCTTTTACTGTCCAGGTCACCAGATATAGAACATCTTGCTATGCCCGCTCTTTTGTCCCGAGGACTTCCAAGTTGTGGAATTCTTTGCCGGCACATGTTTTCCTTCTCCTCCGAACCTCCAAATATACAAACCTTCAAGTCCAGAATTAACAAGTTGCCTCTTTCTTCCTTGTGGACACCCACAGTACGATAGTATTTAGGCTGTAAGCCCTCGTGGTGTGTTGTTGGAAAAAAATCCAGCGAGAACCCAAGGGCCTGTATTTTTGTCAGGGAAGGGAATAGAGTTTCTGCCTTGAATGAATTTCTGTATCAAGGACCTGGCAACGATCAAAATCCGATGTGGAGGAGTGGATGGGCCGAGGGACATTACTGTCGGATCGGCCTATCTACAAGGGGACAGCACGGACCCTCCTCCACCCAAGGAATTGGAACAGCTGATGGTAGGTATCAGAGTAGGTGGATGGCAGAACATCATCGGCATGGATACGAACGCACACCATGAGTTGTGGGGAAGCTCGGACACAAACTGTTGAGGTGAGTCACTTTTACAATTCTGAAATTTAATTTAGACATATTGAATAGATGTAATAAACCAGCCTTCGTCACAACACAGCGTGGGGAAGTTTTAGATCTAACAGTTTCCACCCAGTTCCTGGGTGACTTTGTTAACAACTGGGCTGTGTCTGGAGAAGTGTATGTGTCCGCGGCAAAGTTGCGGACGAGCCCTGAAGGAAAAAATCCCTTATTTAAACAATCGGGATGTTTTTCGATCTCGATTGCTTCGCGGATAATCCTTGTTTTGAAGTTTGTAAACCGGGGCTGTTGTTTTGGCATTTTCGTATTCTATTTTGTGTCAAGTATGAATATGAAGCATGGCCAGCGCAGATGATGGGTCGGAATTTTCTAACTGCGAGGGTGTGTTCATATATTCTATTGTGAATACGTCTGTTAGTCCTACATAAGTTCGGGAACAGTCGGAACAAGGAATTTCGTAAACTCCGTGGGATTCGTTTGAAATCGCATCCTTGAGAGTTTTTATCAGATTTAACAGTTTTTGCTCTGTTGTGAATATGGTTTTGATATTATGGGTTCTTAAAATTCGGCTGATTTTGTCGGTGACACCTTTAATGTATGGTAAAAACGCTGTGTTGTTGTGTGGACTCTGTCTGTTCTTGTTGTGGTGTAGTGGTTTATTGTTGTGCGTTTCTAATGTTTCGTAGTATGTGAGTGTTGAGTGTTATCGTATCCGTTTTCTACCAATGTCTGTCTTAAAAAGTTTAATTCTGTCTCTTTATTGTTGTTGTCCGTTAGTCTAAGGGATCGCGTTACTAGTGTTCGAACCACGGAATTTAGTTGCGATGGGTGATGGTGAGATTGGGCGTTAAGATAATGATTAGTGTGGGTTGGTTTTCTTACACTGTGTACCAAAAACCAACCCTTTTTTATATTTAAACTTAAACATAAGACGTCATCCAAGATCGAAACAGTGGTCGAACGTGTTTCAAGTTACAACTCATTTCATTCTGTAATTAATTGTTACATTTACTTTTAATATAATATAAAATTTCCCGGGGGATAAAATCCGTGTCAAGTATCAGGTAAACAAACTGTTTGTTAGCGCAATTCTGGTTCAGTGGTAGAATGCCTGCCTCGTACACAGACGGCTACAACACTGATTTGCGCACCGACTATTCAAAAGTGTATCATCTTTCAATCCGATGGCACAGCAACTTCTTGTGTCTAATGTCAAAAATTACAGCACCAAAAAGTGATGTAAATACTTAAAAAACTGAGTGTACACCAAACATCAAAATTACCACACAAAAAATATATAGAAAAAATTACTTACCACCCATTGTTGGCTGTCTATATGTGGTTCTTCCTTTGTGGGCCTCAGTCCGGGTGTGATTTTCGCCTTGGCTGGTGACAGTCTGCTACCGGGTCGCGCACTGAACGGAAAAAACGGACTGTCGGCGGCAAAAGGCTCTCCTGTTGCCTGAGTGGGGCTGGCACCCGGACCTGCATACACAGGACCTGTGGGACTCAATGCGTATGCCTGAAACAAATATAATCCAAGATTAGGAGTGCAAACAGGGTTTTAACATATTTTTTTTAAATTTAAATTCAACTTACTTCAATTTAAGGACTAAATGCATTAGAGTACATATTCTCCGCTGCAGTGGTCTTTAAATTATAAAGGTTTTTGAAATTCTTAACGCTGCTTCTGGCCTCTCGGATCCAGTATACAGGTATTTAATAGGGACATTTCCTACAAACTAGTGACATCAGTTAACGCGACTTTTATTTCAAATTGACAAATTTACTCACTTATGTTTAAAAGTATCGTTGATAAATGACGTTTGCATAAAGTGACGTATTAAATGCACGGTGAAAATGCGTAAAAGCCGTTAAGTCTGTTTGAAATAAAATATTAAAAAAAAAAGAAAAGAAAAAAGTGAAGTCACTAACTGGGATTAAAACGCGTGCTATAGTAGTCCATTATGAAATCTGCCCTACTCCCTTCACCGCTCGGCTATTGGCGACACAAGAGATATATCTACTAACAGGTATATACACTAGTATATTAATTCTCTAACGTATTGATTATGTAAATATTTAAATATAAATATTTAAAATGGATTTTCTTCTTATAAATTAACGAAATAGAGAAAATGACGGCTGAGACAGATCTAGGCGCTTGTTAGTCACTTCGAGCCGTATTTTAACTCACAAAGCGCCAAAGCGTACTAACGTATGACTACTAGAATTATCAATTTTGACGTTTCAACTTTTTTTTAATCAGAGGCTTGTATTTTCTTTGTCTTTTAACCTAGAGATTTGAATTTTGGTACAAAGGATACTCTTTATGACAGAAACCAGCGTACCAAATTTGGTTACCATTGTTTAATTTTGGGATATATGAATTTTTTTCGAAAGAAAACTCAAAATTTTCCCGGAAAACCTTGTCCCATTTTCCTGGCTAA